>JAXQQM020083648.1:0-205912 GCA_034641835.2 Pinus albicaulis
ATGCTAGGCAGAGCCCAGATTTCTCCCTGACTAGTACCAAAGGAGTTTTCCATATTCTACATTCGAGGTATTTACGAAGTAATCTTTGATCCAACATATCGATCTTCCCCAATTTAAAGGTGCAGACAAACTGATTCAAAATTAAGCGATATAACATGGTAAAAACAGTCAAGGGATGGGATCCCATCCATTTTCTCCATCTCTTAGAAGAGTTCCGAGAGGGAGGAGAGCTGCTTTATTGGCTTCGAGGTCCGCTTCTTTATTGTTTTCCCTTTTGACGTGATAGAACTTCAAATTCCGGAAATATTTTGAGAGGGTTCGAATTCTGCTCATTAGCCTGGACAGTCTTAAATCTGAAGGGGAATTATTGTCGATTAAGGACTTTATGATTGACTGCGAGTCTCCTATTATAACAACAACGTTAATACCGAGGGCCTTGAGAAGCTTGAGGCCTTGGAAGAGGGCCAGAGCTTCCGCTTGGATACTTGTGTTAAATCCAACTCCCCAGGCGTAGCTATGATCAATACAGTCAACAACGTACTTGACCACACCTCCTGCACATGATCTGCCCGGGTTTCCTTTTGCTGCACCGTCGAAGAAAAGAATGGGCTGCGCCTGCTTTATGCAAAAGGCCAAGAAATATGATGCACTAAGGCGAATTTTCCAATCTTGAAGAGCCACGCAAGATCTGGAAATATCAAAGAAATTGAGATCAAGAGTAGCGCACCATGCGGCATCTTGCTCACTAAGCTCCGCACCATCAAGCTGGTTACCAACACAGTGCTTTAAGAGGCTTTTAACTTTGACCCAAACGATCTTATAGTCACTCTTCCTGTCTCTGAAGATTCTTTGATTTCATTCTAACCATGTCTGCCAACAGATAAGCTTGGGGAGAGTGCACCATATGGCTTTTATGTGGACATTCCGTAAATTGCCACCAGGAAATGTACGCATCCAATTTGAGAACAATTCAGGAATGCGACTAGGGAGGATGAAGTCAGAGTTCCAATGTCCAGTAGCCTCTCTCCAAATATCTACAACGTAATTACAGCTGAGCATAATGTGGGCAGCAGATTCTGAATTTTCTCCACACAACGTGCACCGGGAGGGGCCATGAAAGCCTCTTTTCTGCAATCTATCTTCAGTCAGAATGCGCTGGTGGTAGAGGAGCCAACAGAAGGCATCAATTTTGGGGATTGAGGGCTGGAGCCATACCCCTTTCCAAGGTTTCGGATCCGGAGGGACGTGAGGGTGGGCAGAGAGTTGTCGATACCCCTGCGAGACAGAGTAACGCCCTGGAGAGGTCCCCCAGCCACGGGAATCCAGTTTCCTGTTGTTCAAGGGAGCCTTGCCTCCTAAAAATGTCAATAAGTCTGCATAATCCTTGGCCAGGATTTGAGGAACCTCAATCGATTTCCAGCTGTGCCAGACTCCATCCTCCCAATTAGAAATATCCCATAGAGTAATGAATCCTGCTCTAGCCATCCAATCTTTCAGCTTAACCAGAGATCGATCTTCAACCAAGGAGTCGGTGCCCATAATGCGGTCCTCCCATATCCTGATGCGCTTGCCATTTCCAGGAATCCATTGTGCATGCTGATTGATTAAGGAGATGGAGTTTGCACAGAGCCTATGGATCATTGATCTAGGGATAGGTTTAGGATAGTCAAGGCACCGTTTCCTCTGCCCCCGGAAGTATTTTTTCCATAAGCAAGTTGGGCCCAGCCCGGGTTAGGAGCTATTATCCTCCATAACATCTTTGCACCCAACGCAATGTTTTGCTTATCCAAATTCTTGAAGCTCAAACCACCTTCTAGTCTAGGCAAGGATATTGTGTCCCAACTGATTAATGGGAGTTTCTTTTCATTAGCTTTCCCTCCTTTCCAAAAGAAATTTTTTATATGAGCCTCCATTTTCTTCATAATGCCCACGGGAGCCAGCATAACGGCAAATTGATAAATGGGGAGGCTACTTAAGACTGCTTTTATAAGCACAGTCTTGCCAGCCAGATTAAGCCATCTGAAACCCCAGGAATTTATCTTGGATTTTAACTTTTCTAGCATGGGTAACCAATCTCTGCTAACTGCACCTTTTTGAAAGATAGGGAGACCCAAATACTTGAAAGAAGACCAAGACGAAGAGGCAGCAAAATCCAGACAACTGGAAATGGCCTGAAGTGTGCTGGCAGGTATATTCCAACAATAAATATTGCATTTTCTTTTATTAAGGCTGCTTCCAGAGGCTTCACAATAATCGTCAATCACAGCTTTGAATTTTTTAGCAGAAGAAGCTGTAGCAGCACCCAACAGAAGAGAATCATCTGCGAACAATGCATGATTAATATTCTTGACCCCCCTTGCAATGTTCATCCCTATAATCTCTTGATCCTGTTGTTTTTTATTCAAGAGGAAACTAAGGACTGAGGCTTGAAGGACAAAGAGCAATGGGGAAAGAGGGCACCCTTGTCTCAGCCCCCGAGAAGCTTTGAAGAAATCTGTGGCTCTCCCATTCACCAATGGGGCAATCCAAGGCTCGCTAATACAAGCCTTAATCCAGTTGATAAATTTAGTGCCAAACCCAAATTTATGCAGAACATTTATTAGGAAACTATGCCTCACTCTGTCGAAGGCGTTTTCCAGATCTAACTTGACGACCATGCCTTTCTCTTTGCGCCCCATGCTTGAGTGGACGGCTTCTTGAACCAGAATGAAGTTATCCACAATCTGCCTTCCCTGGATAAAACCTCCCTGATTCTTAGGGATTATGTTTGGAAGAATGACTTTTAATCTGTTGGCAATCACTTTGGTGATTAGCTTGTAGCTGATATTACAAAGGGAGATAGGACGAAATCTGCTGAAGGTGTTGGCGCCTTTCTCCTTGGGAATGAGGGCGAGGAAGGCCGAATTGGTGCTTCCCCCTAATTTCTGACACTCTTGAGATTTCCGCACCATTCTACAAAGATCTTTCTCCAAAATCTGCCAACAAGCCTGCAGGAATTTGGCAGTGAAGCCGCCAGGGCCTGGAGCCTTGTCCGGTTCCATAGCGAAGAGGGCGTTTTTTATTTCTTTATTAGAAATCTCTGCTTCCAAGAATTGATTCTTTCTGTCTGTTAGGAGGCAGGGTACCTCTTCCACTAAGCTAGGGGCGTGACCCATGTCCTCCTCTTCACTATAAATATTCTTGAACTGACGGAATGCAACATTTTTTATACTTCTGATGTCTCTATGCGTGGTAGATTCAACCTTAATTTCTGAGATGGAGTTTAGGCATTTTCGGGCTTGGGCTTGCTTATGGAAAAAGGATGTGTTCCTATCGCCCGCCTTTAGCCAGAGACTGCGAGACTTCATTCTCCAGAACTCTTCCTCAGCAGCACTAGCCTTAAGGAGTTTCTGTTGAAACTCAACCTCCTTTTCAAGAATTTCTTTGGTGATCTCTACATGTTCCGTGTCCAGATGGTGCTTCTCGAGACATTCCTGAATATTTTTTCTTTCTACTGCAGGATTAGGTAAGGTTTTGACCCAAGCTTTTAACGCCGCTTTGACTCTTCTAAGTTTCTCCTCCCAAACAAAAAACGCAGAGCCTTTGACAGGATGCTTCTAGCAATCTTTTATTAAAGACATGAAGGAGTTTTCCTTTACCCACTGAGGGCTAAACTTAAAAGGAATGGGGCCTTGATCCAGATGTGCCAGCAGATCAAGTCTAATGGGTCGATGATCGGAGACACAGCAGGGGAGAATAATCATTCTATATTCTAAGCCAAGAAGAAGAAATGAACTTTGAATGAAAAATCTGTCTAACCTTGCAGCGATATGACCTGGATCGAGTCTTTTGTTGGACCAGGTATACTTGCCGGACACAGGTTTGATGTCGATCATGTCCCAATCGTGCAGCAAGTCCTCGACCCATTCCCGCGCCTGGTCCCTCACAATACTTCCACCTCGCTTTTCAGCCAATGATAAAGTTAGGTTCAGATCCCCAACAATGATGATATTTGCTAACTCTTCAGTATCTGCCAGACTTCTAATAGAGTCCCAGAAATTCTTTTTTTCTCCTGCGCATACTGGAACATATACGTTAAAAAGGGAGAGAGTCAAGCCAGAATCCACGTGCTGTAGTTTTAGGAACAGCCAATGGGTGTTGGAAATTTCTTTGACCCTTGAGAATTTTTCTGCATTCCAAATGGTGCCCAGACCACCTGAAGCGCCTCGAGCTGAGACAGCTTGACCATCGCTTTTCTTCCACAGTCTTTTGCCGATTTGGAGGAAGATATTGTCCTCCATTTTAGTCTCCTAGATGAGGAGTATGTCAGGAGATTATGTTCTTAACAAATTTCTTATAGCTTCTTCCTTTATTCTGCTCCCCATACCCCTACAGTTCCAGGAGATGATCTTCATCACTTGCTTTTGGATTGGTGAGCTCCTTTAGAGCTCTGGGACTGATTTTTGGTCGACTTCGGTGTTTTGCCCAGGATTTTTTCGAGAGTTGGTTGGCTTCCCTGGAGTTTGTCTTTATAGGTATCCTTCTCTCTTTTTTCTCGAGCAGATTTCCGGCCTCTCAAAGATCTTCTAGCCGAGGTATGTGGGTCTCCTATTTCGCCTTCTTCTTCTGAATCCTCCGTACCTTGCCCTTCCTCGGTCTCTTCTATCAATATCTCCTTTGCTCTATCAGTATTGCCTTCATCTTGTTGTGATCCTGAGTGGATCTCTTTGTGTTGCGACCCTTCCTTCTGCATCACAGGTTCTTGAGTGTCTTCTAATGCTGAGCTTAAATGAGTAAATTTATTTCCTTGTTCTGCGGTGGATTGGGTTTGGGGCCCCGATGCTGCCTAAGAAGTTTTACCATTCAAGTTGCCTGTTCTTGGAGTTTTATGTGCAGTTTTTGTTCTTTTGACCTGAGTCCAACCATCCCCCTTTCCTTTCTCCACTTCTATATTCTTCGGGCAGCTTCTCACAAAATGCCCATAGACTTGGCACTTCCCGCACTTGAACGGGAGCTGTTCATAGTCCAGCATTTGAAGATGTGTCCAGCTTCCAACTTTTATCTTTATAGCTTCAGGTAGTCCTACCTCCAAGTCGACTTCCACGCAGATACGAGCACAATCGTACTGCTCGGTCAATGAATTTACCTAAATAGTTGCCGATATGTTTGAGAGATTCCCAATTCCAGCATTGAACAGGCAGATTTGGGAGTCTGACCCACACTGGGACGGCAGTGGGGACGTCGACTGCTGGATCAAAGTCAGGCGTCCACTTGTTGAGGTACAGCCCCTGAGGGCCCATGAAATAGGGACCGTTACGAAAGATCAGATCTTTGTCTTCCTTATCAGAGAATTCGAACAGAAAAAATCCCTTCCCGAGAAAATACGAGGTGACATTGTTTTTAATCAGCGGAGCCCAATTCCTAGCGACCCAACTCTCTGTGGTTTTTGGAGAGGGCCAGAGCCCAGTAAACTGACCGACCAGAGCTCTTTCCGCCAAAGAAAGGGCAACTTTGATCGGGCCCTCCGGAGGAAGCGAGATTTCGGGGATATCGTCCTTTCATTTTACAAACTTCGCTGCGTCGAAAGGTTTCTTCTTAGGCAGAGAGTTCAGGAGGGAGCGAAAAGCCTCTTCATCAGAGGGGGGAGGCGGAGGATGCAACTCCATTGAAACAACAATCCCTTCGCTCAGGGAAGTCGCGCACACACCGCTTCCCGCATACATACCATCCTCCACAAACCGCCTCTAAGGAACCGAGGGGAGAGGCCCCAGCAAGACAAGAAGACAGGGACAGAGGGCCAAAGAGCTGCGTGAGAGACCAACGCCCGTGCGGAAAGCAATGTGACGCGCCCAGCAATCGATTCAAGGCACCGATGGACACGAACAACCGATTAACCAACTGTGAGAAAAAAACCCACGAGGCCAGCCGCCCGGAAACGAATCAGGGAAGGGGAACAAAGCCCATCCGGGGTGGCAGAGGGTCGAACCGCCTCAGGCTAGAAGATCAGAGATACGGGCCGGCTGGAGTCAAAAACATTGAGTAAAATTATTTGTTAATAAGTTTCATATTTTAATTTTTAGGAGGTAAGAGGAGAAGGGTTTCAACTCCATCCATGGAGCGTGGCCAAGGTTCAACCGGTCGAGGTATGAGTGGTAGCAGGTTGCGGGAAGGGGGTGATATTTATTCCCCCGAAGGCCAATCAACCGTTGCTGGTTCTCAACGGGGTCATTGTGGGTCTGGTTCTCAGCAGCGTCATTCTGGGGCTGGTTCTCAGTAGGGTCATGTTGGAGAAGATGTTAACCAAAAACATCAAGGTTTCCATCAATTTCAATATTTTTTCATTAAATTTGTACAACTTTTTTTACACGTGTTTTTTCTAATATACGAAATTTTATATATATTGATGCAGAGGCTGAAAATGTTCGAGCCAGTGGTCAAAATAGACGCAGGGACGCGCGCTACATTCAAGAAGAAGGCTGTCAACCCAGCACAACTTATCCGGCTGAGATTACTGATATACCATGGGAAACCAACATGGCGGAATGCACCTTACAAAGGTGTGAAAGCCTTCATGCAAAATTGCAAAGAGATCTCATGGCTTTGTCTCTACCTGCTGAGAGTAGAAAAAGCCTTGAAATAGTTACACATTCATTGGGTGAAATGGTAAATGTGTATAGAAATTTGGGGCCAACGACTGATTCGTTTGTAGAACTGATGAGAAAGAGAAAAGAAACAGTGATAGGTCCCGATAAATGGCAGGACATAAAACAAAAAGTTACAAGAGCAGAGGCCAAGTCAATGTTTAATTATAAGGAAGGGCCAAAAATAAAAATGTTGAAGGTGCAGTATTTCAAGCACCCAGACAAAGCTGGTTATTTGTATGATCGACATCTTGCGGCCTTTGGAAGGCTTCCATGGAACGATGAGGTTCCTGTTTATTTTGCACAAATGTTTTATGCAGAATTTTTTTGGGTATGAAACCCGACTACAATGACCTTCCTTCAGAATTTTTTGGCCCGGGGAGAGGTCGATTATATCAACGTAAGGGCGCTAAGTGAGATGTGGAGTTGCCTCGCCCTGAGCCGCCATTGGTGAGTCGACCGTTTCGAGTCGAAACCCTGCGATCAGAGATGGATGCGACTTCTCAAATAAGTCGTGAAGCAAGAGATGTTATGATCGACAATGTTCATAGCGGATTAAGTGGAGTCGATATTTGTTTAAATCGAAAAAAGAGCACGTGAAAATGCACGTGCCAATTTTGTTTATCGTACAGATGAGGAGATTTACAACATGAATGTTGAAGATCTCTGAACATATGCAATAAATTTATCTGTAATGGTCCTCTTAGAGACTGTTTTCATGAGAAGGGAGCCGCGGAAGGCAGTGTATGTTAGTGACCTTAGGGTTTGAAATTATTTTTACATATACATGTGTATAATTTGTAATAAATACATGTGTATGTACATGTATACATTTATTTGTATGTGTATTAATCTATGCCGTCTTATATGGTCCTATGTTAAAACACTATTTACATTCTCAGCATGATCGTGATGAAAATGTTAATAATTACGTCCGGGACCTCCAGTTCAAAGCGATGCGAGATGGAGTACGACGATCATGATATGTTAGCTTTATATATGTTAATAATGTGATGTTTTTCAAAAATGACTCTAAACTCGTAATTATTTATATACATATATATGTATATATATATATATATATATATATATGTATATGTGTATATATATATATATATGTATATATAATTTGATAAAATGTTTTAACAGATACCGATTCCGTCCGATGTTTCTGGGATGGCAGTACCTTCTTCTTCCTTGGGAGATGTACCTTCTACTTCTTTGGGATATGAGCCACAAGTATGGACAATTTTTCGCAAGTTTAAAATTTATTTTTAAAATATATATATATATATATATATATATATATTCTACCTCAAAAAGTTCCATTAAAAATTGAGATATATATATATATATATATATATATAGATATATTCTACCTCAAAAAGCTCCATTAAAAATTGAGATATATATATATATATAGAGAGAGAGAGAGAGATCTATATTTTGAGTTATTTAAAAAATTTTGAATTTAGGTTCCTATAGAAGATTTCTTTAATCCGCGGACTCTAGCGACGGAGATAGGAACATCCACAACATTTGAACAAGTTGTCTTTAGTTCTTTTTTTTAATATTATTGAAAATAAGTTTATATATGTACATGTGCATTTTCATTTGAAAGTTTTTAAAATATATATATATATATATTTACATTATTGTATATTATGTATTATACGATTTATAAACTGAGATATTTCTATGGGAGAACTTGTTCATCAAATGGAGAAGGAACCTTACGAGGTATTGAATGATTTTTTTGTTATATTTTGTTTTTTACATGAAGTTCTAGATATATATATTCTCATTCATTTTTAAAACTTCAAATTTTAATGTTCAAGTACATGTGCATTGTGTATGTAGGTTTCCTATTCACAAGATAGGGTGCGGACTAAGACCCTAGTAGGGAAGACACTAGATGCTCCATTTGATGGACATGATTTACAGTAGATTTGATTTGAAAATTTAGATGGTTTTAAAATTTGTTAAACTTGATACAGTTTGATACTTGTGAGATTTACAATTTTTGGACATATTTTATTACATTGTTATTATATAATTTGTTTTATTTAATTTTTGGATGGTTTTAGTACTTTTGGCTTGTGAATGTGAAGTAATTTTGTCATCTGAACTACATTTGGCATGTGATATTTAATGTTAAATGTTTTTGTTGGATAGTTGAATTATAATTGGCATGGCATGTGAAGTTTTTAAAACTCAATTTTTGGATGGTTTCAATCTACATTTTTCATGTGATATTTAATGAACTTTAAATGTTTAATGTTTTAATGTTGCACAATATATAATCAAAAGGGTTTTAAAACTTAAATTTTTGGATGGTTTCAATCTACAACTTAAAGTTTTGGATGGTTTCAACCTACATTTGCACATGTGGTAAATTGAAATGTTACTTGTAACAAGACAATCCCCATTGATTTCATTGTATATATGTTGATTTTTGATTTGATATAATTGCATGTATGATGGTACATTACTTGTAAAGTCATTCGATTAATAGTGTTCATTGATTTCAGTGTAAGCGCAAAAAATTATTGACAATGTAGAACGATTTTTGTGTTATAATAATTAAACCTAATAATATTGGAGAGCAAGAGAGATAAGGTATGGTGTTTACTACAAGAGTTCAAGCTAAATATTTAAATGGGTTATGATTTATGATTTTTACTTTCTTTTTAATATAATCGATACGGAAAGATGACAAAACTAATAAGGGTGACAATAAGAATAGAAGAAGAAAATAGTTTAAGATTGATCACAATAAATGCTATTTGTAAGTGATTACATTCTAATTATTCACATTCTATCATTCAATATTGTTACATTGTCACTTCGCATTCAAAAATTTTATTTGATCATTTTCCATTATTAAAGTTATTCTACAATATTTATCATCTCAACAAATTGAGGTAACTAAGAAAATTTAAAATTAAAATGACTTGATAAATCTCAAACATATTTAGCATATTTAAAATGGTTTATCGATAGTTTTTTCTTGGTTGCACACGACTGAAACCAACTTAGATCCATCTTAACTACGGATCTATCAAGTGCCGAGAGGGATCAAATCTCTCGAGGTGCAAACCTTTCCTCAATTTTTGCACTAAAAAAAGAGGTTTGCACCTCTAGATATTTGATCCCTCTCGGCGCTTGATAGATCCATAGTTATGATGGATCTAGGAAAATAACTTTCTAAAAATAAGTAAGGGAAAAGCAGCATAGGGAACAATTAGGAGTAGATTTAGGGCATAGGGAACAATTAAGAGTAAATTTAGGAACATGTGATAGTTGGGTGAGATAAAATCATGTTTTAATAAAATAATGGGAATTTGTAGGAGAGACAAATAGTGGATATGACATGTATTTTGGTGAATAATCAAATTTATGGAATTAAACAATTAATTATTTTGTATGTGAAAACAAGATTCACACCTAATCCTCACCTAAAAGACTAAATTAAACACATTATTATTAAGGGGACGAGGAGCTTTCTAGGTTTTGAGCTTCCCATTGTTAGATGAGTGTCGTAATGGCATTCCATGTATTTTTGTGAGAACTTATGATATTGTGATATTCTAATTACGAAATAGTGATCTTGAGTACACGCTGGATAATGTAGTAGATAGGAACTTTTTGATAAGGGGAGATTAGGGATGTGACCAAATTCCTATATGTGAATTCATTAAAGAATTGGAGCTGCTTCAAGCTAGGAGTGAGCATCGTCACCAACCTACATTGAATATTTTACACTCCCTAGGGTGAATGATACTTTAAATTGATTGACAGTCTAATACTTTCGAATTTTTCTGAATGCCAAATGATCTTACAAAGCTAGTATTTATAATATCCTAGTAGGTCATTCGGTGACAACTTTTACCAGAAACTTGAAACAAAGAGAATCTATCCTTGGCTAGGACATCATGTAAGATGCCTGCCATAAACAATAAAATTGTACTTAAAAGCTGAGATTCAGGCAAGTGGGGACAACCACTTGTTATCTCGTCCCTTGGAGGCTAGGCCATATGGGGACCGAATCTGACCTTACAAAATAAAGTGAAATAATTTGTACCATACGGTCGGAAAACATATACAAGAACAATTAATATACAAGAACAATTAATTTCATTCTAGAATATATATATATATATATATATATATCCAATACATATAACATTTTTCATCAATGCACATGTATAGAAAAACTACTTTCAGTTGATACTAGAGCACGTGCTTGTACCCAAACAATTTGTAACATGTGCAAACCACAAATAACATAAGCAACTCAATTTTTAGTTGAGTACTGGAAGTTCTAAAACATATTTAATCCAAAGATAATAAATTGTTGGACAATTCACTCAAAAAAATTCTAATGGAATTCCATCTTCAATAATCTGTTCATGATCGGATTTTGACATTTTCTATCTCTTAATTTTCGATTTTTTCTTTGATTGAACTTCTATCAACTTTATGCGTGCTACACACACCAAGTGACTATATTGACAACTTATGGAATCAAGTTCATAGTCTTCAAAGTAAACAAAGTCTCCACTTTGATGAGTTTGTTTGAAAAAATAACCTTTCAGTATAATAGACCCTCTGTCATACTGAAATCTGTGATCATTATAGTCTTGTAATAATTTCATTTTTCATTCAGTGCAATTCATCAAATAATACTTCACATTTTCATCATTGTCAATAGGTGCAATTACAACAAAAACATCTCCTGCACAATAAAATAAATTTAACATTTAATTATGCATATATAAATTTATTTCTAGATCTTTAAATCATTAGAAAGTAATTCAAATGTTACCTTCTCTAACAAGATCATAAACTCGATCACCATTGGATGATATTGTAGTTTCCTCTGATTGCATTTCTTTAAACATTGCAACAGAAATTTTTCCCTTTGTATTTAGCTCTATATGTTTCCAATCGTTCAAATACATTTTGTTTTCACAAACGTCATTGGATTTTGTGTTGTCTATGCAAACATCACAGAAACAAGAATATTTTCTTTTATCCAATGCAAGCACATTTGTGGACAACTTTGTTTGAATTGAATGCAATTTTCGAGTCCCTTTTATTGTTTCAACGTCATTTCCAATTGATCTATCTACGTCTCCGATTCCAATATGCCAGAAAAACCTTCATATGGAAAATTAGAAAAAGAATTTGTAAATATGATATCAAAATACAATTAAAAATAATCATTGCATGATAAATGTACAATGTTTAAAATTAGATTTTCAATATAAATTAAATTGAATGTACCTTCGCACTTCTCTTGATGGGTTTTTCGCATGGCTTAGAGCAGCGATGCACCATTGAACAACTTCTTCAGCGTTCACAAGTCGGTGTGCAGAGTGGTTCATTTGATATCTTCGAAGTACTCATTTTATGCATGCTCCTACACCTTCATGTTCTCCTTTTCCATGGCCAGTCTCGAAGAAATTCCAACAATGTTTAATGCATGTTTTCTTATGAAGACAACACAACCAAAAGAATGATCGTGCAAATTTGAATTGACCTGCACATCCGTCTGACCATATCCAATGTTCATTGAATGTTATTCCACACCAAGTGAGTCAAATATTTGGGAATATGTTATAAGATATAATGTGTATTAATTCACTAATAGGTAGTGTTATTCTTTATAACATTTTCATTGGTGCTTTCTATAGATCGATATCTTGTTTAGCATGTCATAGAATAGGGATTTATATAAGACTGGCTCAATGATAGTATTCCAGTTTTTGTGGAACAAATGTGTAGTTTTCTGCAAAATCAATCACTGACAAAATGGTCCCTGGTGGAAAAACTTCATGAGATTTTTTGAATTTCAAGTCTTGCCATTGAGCTCTATGGGAATGCTTGGTGTATTTGTAAATTTCTGCCTCAAACTTTCTCAAAAAGTCTATCAGAAAAATTTCGTCTTCTAGTAATTCAATTCTTTTAACACTATTTGCACCTTGAATCGATGTATCGATATATTCATATCTCTTCCATTTCACTTTCATGTTGGACAATTATTGATCATTTATAAACAAAATTGAGATAACCAATTAATGACTAAGCTAAAAACGACCAAAATTTGGTCGCGTTATAAGATACTGTCAATTAGCTACTATTGGTCACCGACCGAAAAATAGTCGTTTATATGCAAATTTTAGTCGTTTTTTTAGTAACTAATTAGCCATTTTGTACTAGTGACATTTTTAATTAATTTTTCCATGTTTTATTAAGACCGGCATGTTGTTTTACATGGAGTTATATTTCAAAAGCATACAATGTGAAATTAATACTCATATCAAAATACGTGGTAGACAAATAAAGGTCAATAAATAAATTCATTATTAACTTATAAGATGATCATTGATTACATACGCAAATATTTGATTTAAAAAATAGATAAATAAATTATGGATTAAGAATCGAATGCCTTACAATTTAAGGAGTTTGAAGTATTCACCAATGACCCATCACCCATTAGCTTAAATAGTCCACTTAATACTTATTATGAAGAAATTATTAGATTTATTTTTGGAAAAAATTTCTTATAGTATATAGTTATTATATATCACATTTATACACTCATATTAATGGATATAACTAAGTAAAGAACAATAATATAATTATGGCTTATATGATATGATTTCAATTTATTTAAAATACAAATTTACAACAACAACAAAGAAAAAAAAAATTAAAATCTTCAAATAAAGTTCAAAGACATAATTTATCTATGATAGCGTCCAATCAAACCTTGATAGTCCACTTAGGAATCATTATCATTGATTATATGCTTTTTTTTAGAAATGCAAAATTATTTATAATACTTTTTTATCTCAAAAATGAAAGAAATGGCTAAAATGACACAATTACAGAAACATAGTCATATATTATGCACAAATGGTGTATGTGCACACACACTCACACACACACAGATTACTCTATTAAATAGAGTTTCTGAGATCCAACTTATTCCTAATTTAGAGAGAGAGGTTGAGAGAATTTCTCAACCGTCACAAACCAACTTCTTAAATATGGAATGTAAGCATTAACTCCAACATCCCCCCTTAATGATTACATTACATGAAAATAACAAAATAATCAAGCTTATCAGTAGATGCTCCATCAAGTTGCCTCATAACCCTCGGAAAGGTGTAGTTGGCAAGTTGGATTCCCGAGTTCCCTTCCTCAACTCCCAAATCAAGGACCTCCCGAAGTCAATTACTGGACAACATCCCAATATGTCGCATAACCTCATTAGGAAACCACTTCCATGTCTACCACTAATGAGGGATCCTTCCCTAGATCCGCAACTGCCATACTATCTGGACAACCATCCATATTGAGCCTTACTGCCACTTGATCTTTAAGTACTAGCATCAAACACATAGTTGAACTGCTGGTTATTCTTAAAAGAGTTTAACAGGTTCACTCTCTTCATTGAATTCATCATCAGAATTCAATCGGTATTCATCTGTGGTTATATTTGCTGATTCTTTCCCTTTTAACACATCACTAGCATGACTTCTGCAATTCCACGCTATATGCCCAATTTTCCTGCAATAGTAGCATTCAATGTCACCTTTGTTTGCATTTTTCTTTCTCATCCTTGACTTTGTCCACAAGGCATTTTCTACATGAGAGTTCTCTTCTGCATCCTCTGATTTTAGTCGTTTTTCCTCCGTGAGAAGTGCTGCAATTATCTCTTGCAATGTTTGTGTATACATTTGACTCAAAGTGAAAATAACATTACTATAACTTGAATGAAGACTATTTAATAATACAGCTTTAGCATCTTCATCCTCCACCTTAGTCCCAGCTTCACTTAATTGTCTTAAAAGAGACATTAAATTATTTACATGACTGGACATAGATGTCTCCTCATTCATTTTCAGACTAAATAATTGCAGCTTTATGGAAAATTTTGCATTTGTAGATTTTACAGCAAACAACTGAGCCAAATGTTCCCATATTTCCTTTGATGTTTTAGTAAGATCTACATGATGTAATTGCGAATCAGAAAGAGCAAGTCCAATAATAGACTTAGCTTTGTCATCTCTATTTTTCCATTCAAGTAACTCTTTGGAATCTGTAGGTGCTACTTCTGAACCATTCACTATTCCCCACAAGTTTTTATTCATTAATTGCAGTTGTATTTTTACTTTCCATGAGGGAAAATTCAAACCACTGAATTTTTCTAACACCATAAACTCCATGATAAAAGAAGACAAAATAAAATACCTTTTCTAAAATGGTGAGAAAATCGTGTTGACCTTAAAATCAGGCACCAGGTATGGCACAATATCTTTCCACATCGACTGGTCGCCTCCAATTTCTTGTGACAGAACTACTCAGCGGCCAGTCATTTTAAAACACCTCGCTGCATTAGTTCTTCGAACCAGTCGCTACTCAACCCTTTGGACCAGCAGCAGAGTCAAAGCAACAGACACTAGGAAAAGAAGTTCGATTTGAAGGCATAATATTTACAGCGGTTGAGGATTTTTCCAACTGTGAATCCTGGACAATGCAGTGTGCTCCCAAAGATGGAATATTCATCAGACTTGCAAATGGCACTCAACTTTCATCTTGCGGCCCGAAAAGGAAATTAGCCAACCCATTTCATTAGGCGGCCCTGCACGTAGCCATACTGCAATCCGGGCCACGGTTTCATCAAACACAGCGAAATATAGTAATGCATCAAATGATTCACGCAATGATCTACAACAGCGAAACTCCTTGCTGCGTCCAGACGTAATCCGATTAACACGATCTCCTTCCAAAGACTTAGACTCACACCACACAGGCCATTCTGTGCTCTGATACCATGAAAGAAATGGCTAAAATGACACAATTACAGAAACATAGTCATATATCATGCACAAATGGTGTATGTGCACACACACTCACACACACGGATTACAGCAGATTACTCTATTAAATAGAGTTTCTGAGATCCAACTTATTCCTAATTTAGAGAGAGAGGTTGAGATAATTTCTCAACCGTCACAAACCAACTTCTTAAATATAGAATGTAAGCATTAACTCCAACAAAAAATTAAATATCACATTTATGCACTCATATTAATGCTTTTTATAGGTAAAAGGTCAATAACTAACTTTTTAGTGTTGTTGATTTTCAATATGATATGATTTTAATTACAACCATTAATTGACTAAAGTATATAAATTTATGTAAAATATGGATTGAGAAATCACATATCTTATGCTTCAAAAAGTTCAAATAATTTACCTATGACACATTGTCCATTAGCCTGAATAGCCAATAGTGCATGTAGCATTTTTCAAGTAAATTATTATAATTTCTTCAATAAGAATTGCATTTTTGTTTGCAATGAACTCTATTTCAAAACTTATATTTCACATTTATATATGAGTAGTATGCATATAAGTAAATAGAAGTCAATAAAAATACAAGCATGCCTTGATGGTTTGTGTAAGATGATTTCAATTGCAAATAATTCATTTAAGAACACACATACACACACATATTGGCAAAAAAAAATTGATACAACAAAGTCATTGCAAAAATAATTATAAATAATAATAGAAATATATAATAATATAATTAACTTTTCCCATTGTAATTTTTTTTAATTAATAGAAAGTTCTGATTTTTTTCCTCAGAGAAAAAAAATATAATAATAAAATAAAATTCCCATATAATATTCCAAAAGATATAAAACCATACAAATTGATTCAAAAAAAACTATGTTCAAATTGCATTCAAAAATTGGAATGTACTTGTGAACAAATTTATAAAGAAAATTATCTTCATCCACTACAATGAAGTACATGTTCTATTGAACATTTGAATGTACTCATGTTTCTCTTTCATACAATGAAGTGTCTTAAAAAAGGGGAATAAAACCTGCATAAGACAAGTATCTTGCTATTTTCTTGTATAGGCTTTTATCAAGATGTGGTTTGGTCGAATTCTGATGAATTGAGGAGTATGATTTGTTGTAACTATTAGCAATACATTTGATTCTTCATAATTATCTCCATATTGAGACCACACATCAGTCAACCTTTTCTCATAAAATTGTATTGTCCTCCCCGCTTCTAATTTTGTTTGCAAATGACAATGAGACCTGTTCCATGCAAATTCGAAGTCCTCTATATAAATATTTGATATTTCAAGTACTTGTTGGATGTACTTGTCAGTGACATTTATTGTCCATATTGCAACTTCAATATTTTTTAAGCAATATTTTAACAGTTCTGAGTGAAAAGGCCTTAAAAATAGGACCTATCATCGAACTGCCAATGTGGTTCTCTTTGAATATAACAATTTTGTTCATCTTTGGTACGATTGGAAGAAAACTCCTTCCATTTTTAATATCAACATCTTTTGACTTATAGCAATGCCCATTTGTGCCTGCAAATGCACTATAACCACATGTATCATATTAACATATCTCCACATCAAAACTTTATTTCTTAATGATATAAAAACATAACATTTCAAAAACAATGTTAGTATTTATTATGAATTAATGGTAATCACAAATTATAATTACAGTGGCCCCAATAAAGTGAACAAACTAATGATATGTTTACTTTATACATACAACCTAATAACTTTATTAAATTTGTATAATTGAACCCACCATTTAAATAATTGATTTTAACACTTATAGTGATTTTCTTAATTTGAATTGAAAGATATAATTATAGTGGTTGGAATTAAACAAACTAATTATATATTAGTTTCCACATGTAATATGATACAATTTCCAAATGTCAAACCTACTCAATTATACGCTAATTTCTATAATCTCTACTTTAGTTTATTTTGGTGCTTCTTTTAGTAAAGATTCTATGTCTATTGTTGGTGCTACATACCTCCTAATATAGTTTATCAACTTATATGAAATAAAAAAGTTTATAAGAATGCAGTGAACCATCATTTGCATTATTAATTTGTAAGAGGTATAATGATAACTTAAACCACAATTGAAAAAAATTATTGTAATGATCCAATTAAAACAAATAGACCAATTATCTATTAATTTTTACATACAATCTAATCCATTGTAAAAATTGCTATAGCATGGGAAATTTTGATC
Source organism: Pinus albicaulis (assembly GCA_034641835.2). Classification (NCBI taxonomy): domain Eukaryota; kingdom Viridiplantae; phylum Streptophyta; class Pinopsida; order Pinales; family Pinaceae; genus Pinus; species Pinus albicaulis. Next base: position 17,738 of record JAXQQM020083648.1, read on the forward strand.
CGAAAACATTAAACAACCATTCAAATCAATAATTGTCATCAATACAATAATATCTCACAAAAATAAAGAACATAAAATTATTTTATTCTACTTATGACAAACCAAATCAACAATTCTTTTATTAGTATTGTGAAATAGAAGTCAACTTAAATTTAAAAGGGCTACAAAACATAGTAATAATTCATGATGTCATACAAATTATGACATGAAATAGACACCAATCATCTTAAGTTACTATTAGATGTGATTGAGCATCCTTCAAAATAGCTTGCACATATGTTGCCTTGCTGCGTTTATTCAACATTCTCCATAGCTCATCGATCAACCAATTATCCTCTTGAGTTGTTCCAATGGATTGAGGGACAAGAATCACATTTTCTTTTGGATTTCCTTTCATTCTCTCAAGTGAACAATCCACTATAATATTATTGGTTGTGTCATATTGGGTATGCATTTCCCACACTTTTTTCAATGATTTAGTGTGTATACATTTTTTTGGATTGTCAATGGCCTTATGCCCCTTTTTTGGTTTACACTCTAAAGCAGTCCACATAAACACAAGTTTCTCTTGTAATTTTTCTGAAACCGACTTTTTTAAAACTCTTGTTGTGTTTTGTTTCAAAGCTATTGTCCAAATTGCAATTTCCAAATATTCATTTTTGAAACATATTTCAAAAGATATTTTGCATGTGGATGAATCCAAAATAACTTTTTCTCTAGTGTGTAATCTGCATCAGTTCCCATTTTCTCACAATGTCCTTTGTTTGTTGCTTCATCATTGATGTTATGGTAAAAAATGTCCTTTAATTCAAGAATAACTAATTTCTTTTCAGTTATTTGGGCTGCAATACAATAAAAAATAGTCTAGTCAAACCATTTTATTCTTGTTACAAAAATTACTAAAAAAATATCGAAACAATACACTTACCATGAGTGTTTTTTCGACTATTTATAAATGAAACAATCTTCTCTTTTATCATCTTCACAGAACCTAGAGATAAAAATAATAAAGTTTCAATTAAATATGATCAAATTATGTCATATAATATATATTCACTACAAAATTTGCAATTAAAGAAAAGCATTAGAAACGTAACCTACGAAACACACACGCACACTTTTAACATTATTTTGATTATTAGTTTTGTTATTTTTATTTGTTCCTATAATAAACATATACAATGTCATGGTATTAGAAGTGTTAAAATTGGAATAATAATAAGAAAAACAAAAAGACAAGTAATAATTACCTGATATGGCATTATCTTCATAATTATAACTTTGCACCTCATCATCATTTTGTTCTCTTTATTTGTCTCTACATTAAACATATAAAATAGTTTGAATTGTGAAAATGAATAAAAATCATTAAATAATAAGGAAAACAAGTGGGCAAATTATAAGTACCTAATATTATATTTTGTTCTTGATTACAACTTTGATTCTTAATCTTTGAATTATTGTATTTGTTCTCATTATTTGTCTCTATAATGTACAATGAATATGTTATAAATTGTGACAATGATTAATTGAATAAAAAAACAAACAAAATAATAAACAACAAAGTTCATGTTAACTACCTAACATGGTATCATTTGCTTGATTATAGCTTTGTTTCACATGCATTTGATCAATGCTTTTGTTCTCCTTGCTTGTCACTATAATAAACATAAAAAATGTTATAAATTGTGGTATTGAATAAAAGCATTAAACAACTATATAAACAATGAATCGTCTTTAATCATCCATATAATATTTTGGTCCTAGTTGTAGTATCGCATTTGGTGAATCGTTACTTGAAACTTCAATTAAATCTTTGTATACTCCACTTGACAAGAAATTAATTTTACTTCATTTTCTTTAATCACCTCCACTTGAAAGTCAATGTCATTTTCATTGTAAGCATAGCAATTAATAAGTATTCTTTATATCTCAAGTTCTTTTCCATCTATGGATCCTAATAGGTACATATTAGGATACATATTCATGGGAGTTTCTATCTGGACATATCAACCGTGCACAAACTCATATTTATTAGATGTGTTGTATTTTTTAATCATTTCAAAGGTAGAAGTTGAACGTGCTATTGATATTTCCATTTGAGTTGATTTTTTTCTTTTTTCTTAAATGATGACTATAACATTTCACTTGCTTTGGTGCCAACCAATTCTGCATATAAAAATAAAAAATTATTTTCATAAATCAAAATGAAATTAAAATTTCAAATATTGTCATGTAATGTTATTTTAAAATTTACAATACCACCTAATCTACCCATTTATAAAAGAGTATACATGAAATATAAAACAACCATACCAATTGAAGGAGACATTGTTTGTATATCACTTGTTTTTTGTTTTCTCTTAACTCCTTTACTTGGAATGTCAAGGACACGAGATTCCACAGCTTATGAAAAAAAAAATTATGGAAGGCATGAAATACAAAATATTATTAAACCTTATATTACACTATTTTCATTTACATACACAATAATAAAGGAGTACATGTGTTATGCAAGTTTACTATATGACACCAAAAGTAATCACCTAGCTAAAATTGTTAGGAAAAGCAAAATTATAGGAGAGTATATATAAAATATAAAACAACCGTACCAATTGAAGGAGGCATTGTTTGTATATCACTTGTTTTTCGTTTTCTCTTCACTCCTTTACTTGGAATTTCAGGGACACGAGATTCCACGGCTTATGATAATAAAAAAATTATGGAAGGCATGAAATACAAAATATTATTAAATAACCTTATAATACACTATTTTCATTTACATACACAATAATAAAGGAGCACGTGTGTAATGCAAGTTTACTAAATGACACCAACAGTAATCACCTAGCTAAAATTGTTAGGGAAAGCAAAATAACCATGTTAGTATGGGGTTTCCACATTAAAAACCCACTCCTAGTGCTATTTTCTTGTGTTTTTGTGTAAAAGTGGATCTTTAATGTGAAAAATCCAACTAACATGGTGTATTTCATTTTTCATAGCAATATTAGGTAGGAAGTTATTCAATAATAAATCAAAATTCATTAAGTTGTAAATTGCATACTAGAATTTTGTCAAATTATCTAAAAATGAATATAAAATAGATTTTTAGAATCTTATAGTTTGTACCATAGTTCTTAGCATCTACAAACATTTGTAAGAATTTATGATGGTAAAATTTTAAATGAATTAAAAAACAATATAAATTCATCTTCTACAACATTTCATTTCATTCATATGCACAAAAGCAAAGAAGCTCAAAGCATATGCAAGTTTTCTTAAAAAATAAGGATAACATGAACTTCATTAATCAACAATCATTTATTAGCAACCATTGTAACAAAGTACAAACTAATTTTAAAATTGTCATACCATTTAAAGATTTTGGTGTTGTATTTGGTGAACTTCCTTTTTCCTTGGATGATTCCTTTGAATTCCCACTAGCTTCAGGGTTCATGATTTCTGAAAATAAAGTAACAACTATTATCATAGTTTCAAATTATCAGAGAAAATATGAATTTATAAATTCTACCACTACTTGTATAATCATATGTGTAACAAAATGAACAAGAACAATAACAAGTGTAGAACTCACAATAATAGCTAATCATGGTGTTGATTACAAAAAGGACATCACCCCTAAATAATTTATTATGTTCCTTTAATTGTGTCTATAAAAAAGCTAGCACCTGCTAGCTTTCCTTCTAGCATGTAAGCATAAGCACATTAGCAAAAGAAAACAATACATTGTGAATAAATAACAACAATAGTAGATACTACAACAACATCATGTTTACACAAAATTTATCTTTTATAGTCATGTATATTCTTAGTTTTCTATAGAGACCATAAAAAGGCAAACACATTGAAGAAATTTTTCTATCACATACAAGAGATTGCCAACAACATTGCATTGTAAAGTAAATCTAGTGCATGATGAAATTCCTTCTATCACAAATACAAACACATTGTAAAAAAATCATTTCAACGGAAATCTTTCCTAGGACAACTCCATGCTTGTGAAATTTGTCCTTACTTTTTTAAGACAATGAGTTTTTAGTCCATGCCTACGTACATTGTTGTTACAATATAAGAAATGTTAAAACCTCAAATGATTAGAAGGCCCTTTGTATGGAATATGTGGTCTAAGAATGAAATATGGGACAAATAGAAGCATGTTTCCAACAACAACATTGCATTGTGAAAAAAATCATTCTATATTACCCTCTATCACAAACACAAGCACATTGTCAATAAAAATGTTGCAAGGTGAAAGAAATCTAACGCATGTTAAATTTCATTTTAGCATAAAAATGAACACATAACAACATTGTACAGTAAAATAAATCTAGCATGTGCTAGAATTAATTCTATAAAAAACACGAGCACATTGCCAACAACAATATTGCAAACAAAGTTAAATGAAGCACATGCTAGATTTGTTTCTAATAAAGACATGAGCACATTGTCAATAACAACATTGGAAGGTGAAAGAACTTTAAGCATGCCACATTTCCTTCTAGAAGAAACAAAAGCTCATGTCAACATTGCAAGGTGAAAGAAATTTAGCGTGTGCTAGATTTACTTCTAGCACAAACATAAGCATCTTTCCAACAACAACATTGCAGCAGGGTAAAAAGAAATCTAGCACATGCAACATATCCTTACAGCACAAAGATAAGAAAATAACAATATTGTATAGTTAAATAAACCTAATACATGTTGGATTTAATTCTAGCATAAACGTAGGGATATTACTAATAACTTCATTGTAAGGAAAAAGAAATCTAGCACCCACAATATTTTCTTCTAGCACAAACAAAATCACATTGCCAATAATAACATTGTAAGGTGAAAGAAATCTAACGCGCGCTATATTTTATTCTATCATAAACAAAATCACATAACAACATTGCAAGGTGAAAAAAATGTTGCATATGTTAGAATTACTTCTATCACAAACACAAGCATATTTTCAACAATGCAAGAAAAAAGAAATCTAGTGTGTGCTAAATTTCCTTCTAGCATAGACATAAACACATTTCCAAATAAAAACAATGCAAAGCGTTAGATTTCCTTCTAGCACAAATAACTAGATTGTCAAATATAAGATGGCATCATGAAGAAAATATAACACACACTAGATTTCCTTCTAGTAAAAATTCTCAAACATATTGCCAACAACAACATTGTTGGGAAAAACAAATATAACACAGGTTAGATTTGTTTGTATAAGAAACAGAAGCACATTGCAAATAATAACATTGCAAGGTGAAAGAAATATAATGCATACTAGATTTCCTTCTAATGGAAACATTATCACATAACATCATTGTAGGGTGAGAAAAAATTAGCTTGTGTTATATTTACTTCTAACCCAAGCATATAAATATTTCTAACAATAACAATGCAGGACAAAAAAAATCTAGCACATGTCAGATTTCCTTTTAGCCTAAACACCAAGGTGTTACTAATAACAACATTGCAAGGTAAAAGAAATCTAACATGTGCTAGAATTTCTTTTAGCGGAAACACAAGCACATAATAACATTGTAGAGTGAAAGAAATTTAGCATGTGTTAGATTTATATCTACCACAAATACAAGCATGTTTCCAACAACAACATTGTAGAGTATAAGAAATCTAACATGTGATCAATTTTTTTCCAACACAAACACAAACACGTTTCAAATTGAATTAAATATAACACGTGCTATATTTTATTCTAGCACATAACAACATTGTAGGATGGAAGAAATATAGTGCATGCTATAGATTTATTTCTATCAAAAACACAAGCACGTTCCAAGGTGAGGGAAACATAATGTGTGCTAGATTTCCTTCTAGCCCAAACATAAGCGCATTGCCAATAACAAAATTATAAGGTGAAAGAAATCTAATGTGTGTAAGGTTTCCTTCTAACATAAACACAAGTAGACAAGCACATTATAAGGTGAAAGAATTCTAGTGCATGCTATATTTACTTCTAGCACAAAAACAAGCATGTTGACAACAACAACATTATAGGGCAAAGGAAATCTAACATGTGCTAGATTTGCTTATAGCACAACACAATCACATTATAAGATGAAACAAATCTAGCACGTGCTAGATTTCCTTCTAGCACTCACATAACAACATAACAACAATGTAGTATTGAATAAATCTAACACACGCTAAATTTACTTCTAGCACAAGCTAAAGCATATTTCCAATAACAACATTGCAAGAAAAGAAACCTAACATGTGCTAAATTTCCTTCTAACATAGTCACATGCATATTTCCAATAACAACAATGCAAGGTTAGGGAATCTAGCATATTTCCTTCTAGCACAAACAACCAGATTGCCAACCACAACATGGCATTGTGAAACAAATCTAGTGCATGCTAAATTTCCTTCTAGCTCAAACACAAACACATTATCAATAAAAATGTTGCAAGTTGAATTCCGACGCGTGCTAAATTCCATTCTAGCACAAACACACACACATAACAAACATTGTAAGACGAAAAAAATCTAGCATGTGCTATCCTTACTTTTAGAAAAAACTCAAGCCTATTTTCAACAGAAACATTACAAGCAAAAGAAATCTAACACGTGCTAGATTTCATTCTATCATAAATGAAAGTGCATTGCTAATAACAACATTGTAAGATGAAAAAAATTATAATGAGTGATATATTTCCTTCAGCATAAATAAGCGCACATTGTCGATAACACCATTGCAAGGTGAAGGAAATCTGCCCATGCTAAATTTTCCTATAGCAAAAACATATGCACATAACATGGCAGGGTTAAAGAAATCTAGCTCATGCTAGATTTGCTTTTAGCACAAACACAAGTATATTTCCAAAAGCAATATTGCAAGGCAAAAAGAAATATATTTTGTGCTAGATTTTCTTCTATCATAGATACAAGGCATTTTCGATAGCAACATTGAAAGGTGAAAGAAATCTAACATGTGCTAGATTTACTTTTAGTAGAAAGACAAGCATATTTCCAGCAACAAAGGTGCATGCCAAAAAAAAAAACTAGGACCTAAAAAATTTTCTTCTAGGAAAAACACAAACACAATGGAAATAATAACATTACAAGGGGAATGAAATCTAACATGCGCTACGTTTCCTTTTAGCACAAACAACCAAATTGTCAACAACAATCTGAAATTAGAAAACTTTCCATGCCTTGTGGGTTTTTCTCCATGAAGTTGCATAGAAAATGCAGTAACAGTTGTTTTGAACAGGCAACCAACCATGGAAATTTACTCGTATGTAACTCGTGGTTGGGTTCTAGTGGCTTGGTAGAGCACTAACTCATTTAACACAGAGGTTTGGCTAGAAAATGTTGGATCGCTTTAATGGATCTCTAAATCTGATCTTGAGAGGACACTGTAAATATTCTACATTTATTAAATATTTTTAACCAACATGATATAAAGTTGGAGCAAACGCTTGTATATTTAACATTGGTTTTGTTGGGTAGCAGTGTAGTGCAGATAATCCCTTTTTAATATGGCTTGTTTGAGTATGCAGAGCTATTGCTTCTCCATTTTGGCTCTGCGCATCTCAAATTCCAGAGGTGGATGCAGAGGAAGAAGGGTAAACATATCGGTATACTGGTCTTACATTATTGTTGCATACAATGGTACTTTGATACCTATAATACTAATGGCCCAAATAATATTTCAACTAGTTCAAATAATTAGTAACTATTGGGTGGGATGGGCAACCCCTAGAAAATAAAATGAGTGTTCCCCTGTTAGAAACTCCCTTCTTATTCTCGTTTATGTTGCTTTGAAATTAAACAGCTCTTTGTGCATTCTTGTGAGCTCTATGCTTCTTTCACTGGTTGGACTTAAAACTGGCAATCGACTTTATAGAAATCTACACAGGTGTATATTTTGTGCACCAATGTCCTTTGATGAAACTCCATTTGGGTGAATACTGAATCAGGCATCAACTGATCAGAGTGCAGCGGACACATTGATTCCTACACAACCAGGAGCTTTGGCTTTTGCATTTATTCAACTTTTGGGGATCATTACAGTCATGTCTCAGATTTCTTGGTAGGTATTCATTGTGTTTATACCAGTGGGTTCAACTTGTATATGGTATCATCAATATTACATACCATCAACTAGTGAAGTGGCTCGGTTGTCATTAGTTTCTAGAGCTCCAATCAAACAAAATTTTGGAGAATCAATCTCTGGAGCAGCCACCATTAGAAGTCTTGACCAAGAGTCTTGGTTCATGGAGAGAAATATCTAGTTGATTGATATGTATATTAGACCTAGTCTCCACAATGTTGGGGCCAATGCATGGATTAGTATTCTTATGGATTTTCTATCAAAACGTGCTTTTGCATTCACTGTAATATTCCTAATGGAAATTTACAATGATAAGCAAAGCAAGCATAGTAAAAAAAACAAACATAAAATTTAAAACACATTATACACCCAGGAATCTCCATAAACTGCATTGAGTTGAGCCATTCTATTAATATAAATGTTGGGTACGAAGGTAAGATCAAAAAACATGCACCTGGGCTTGCCCAAGGCAAGCTAACAATGCCGAAGTGATGAAATTGACTACTCTAACATGCAATGTGGTTGTCCCCAACAATCTCTCTGCTAACCAAATGAAAATTTGCATTGTTGGCTGCAAACCATGGTTGTTAGGGTCTAATCTGGTGCTCAGAAAATTATGGAAAATTAACCTTGGACTCTCCTCCAATAACCCACAAAAACCCACGAATGAATCGGCCGAATGTTGACCTCGGAATTTCGGCCCAATTTCCCCCTAGCTCCTCCAATTTTTACCTGATTTGGGACCCCTATTTGACTCATCGAATATGCTTAGAAAATTCTGCCAAATTATTTCTGAGATCCTTGTCAAAAACCCAGAAAAACCCAGAAAGGGATTGCTCTAATTTTTATGCTCCAAAATTGACCTCAAAATGCTTGGCCTTCCTCCACAAGCAGAAATTGTAACCTGTAGCAGATGTTGGGCTTGCTATTCCACCAAAATGATGGAAAATGCCGCATGATTTCCCCCAATCTAATTCCAAACAACCCCAACTCTTCAATCCCTTTCACAAGCCAATTGTTGGCTTTGTCTCATCAACTCCTCCAAAAGCCCTTGTGTACTTTCCCCTTTTTGCATCATTGGAATGTCTATAAGCTCACCAATCATTGTGCATGTGAGTCTAACACCTTCATGATCTTGCTAGCTTCCCCACAGGTGGCCAAGATCATGCTTTGATACCATTGTAATATTCCTAATGGAAATTTACAATGATAAGCAAAGCAAGCATAGTAAAAAAAACAAACACACATAATTTACAACACATTAAACACCAAGAAATCTCCATTAACCGCATTTAGCTAAGCCATTTTATTAATGTAAATGTTAGGTACAAAGGTAAGATTAGAAAGCATGCACATGGGCTTTCCCAAGGGAACCTAACAATGCTCAGGTGATGAAATCAGCTACTCTAACATGCAATGTGGTTGTCCCCAACAATCTCTACGCTGACCTAGTGAAAAACTGCACTACTGACTATGAACAATGGTTGTTAGGGCCTCATCCGATGCCCAGAAAATTCCGGGAAATTAACCTCAAGTTCTCCAATAACCTACAAAAACCCACAAAAGAATTGGCCAAATGTTGACCTTCGAATTTTTGCCCAATTTCCCCTAGCTCCTCCAGTTGTTGGCTGAGTTGGCACCAAAATGCTAGAAAATCCCCCAAAAATTCCTTTCCTGCTCCTTTCCTACATCCCAGGCAAACCAGAAATGCGTGGTATCCTCCCAAATACCAAAGATGAGTAGAATTTTCCTCCCTAGGGTGGCACTCGTGGTCCACCGAAAAAGAGGGTGACTTGGCCCCCATGAAAGACTGTGTAGTTCTTGGGCAAGATGACGTAGACCCCTGCTCCATAAATCTGTACTGTTGTGGAAATACCTCTTGTCCCACAAACAAGTCTCATACACCAATTTGGTGTCTGGCTTAATTGTGACCTTAAAATTGGATAATAATAATAATAATTTACTTGCTTCAAATCACTGATTCATCCAATAAAATTTTCCAAAAACTTTTATCTACTGAACACATGAAAAATCTAATCCACTCTTACATAAATCCATTAGAAGCACCCCCTCTTCCAGAAACAAACTATGTTATCCATCCATCTATAAAATTCAAATCCATAGGTTTTAATCCATTGCAATTGAAATATCTCAGCAAGAGGTTACAACCTTGGACGTGCTTTACAACATGATATGTTTATCCATCCCCACAAGAACTTTTGTAAACTCTATGACACCATAAATGTCTTCTCCAACCAGCTCTAGAAATTCTCCTCTGTGACTTACTTAGAGGACACATTATTGTTTCAAATGGTATTGCAATTACATTTTTGAAAACTATCTGGATTTGTTTGTGGTATGGGAGGCAAGCGATGTTTAATCCATAGGTTTAATAAATGACATGTATTCATCCTCAAATCCTGCAAGGACTATTCTCATCCTTCTTGCAAAATGGTGTTGTATTGCCGTAGATGGTAGTGCTTTAATTGTTGGGGACAAAATTATTTATAAAATTGAATATTTAAAGCTTGTATGTGCTAATATACATCCAATGTTGATGTTGGAAGGATCAATTTCATACCTTATTCACCACACTATATATCTATGACTTCAGCCTTTTTACAAACTCGCATTCCAAACTCTTTCTACTAGCAGTTTGCAGGACAAGACCAAATGCTTGTGACCATGCATAATAGGCACATTGGTCAACATCTCTAGCCCGGCTCCAGATAAATTTTTCTTTGACTTCTGAATCCATGTGATATCCAAAATAAATCCATCATGTCATTTTCAATAAATCTTCATTCGATTCTTCCTAATATGCATATGATCTCCAACATACTGAATATGGGGAAAGGCATACAACTAAAGTCTGCCAAGATCTATCTGCAAATATGAAACACTTTCACCAACCTCCTTCAATAGCTTTAGCAAGTTTTGATCAACCCAGAGATGTGATTAATTGATATATTTACTGCAACAAGGGAAACGCCATAAAGGCCACCTTGAATTAATTTCCTCCAGGTGCTATAATTTTGCCTTTGACACATTGAATTCATTGCCATTCTTGTTTAATTGTTGTTGAGAAAGGAACTACCTCTATAGTTCTTTCATGTCTTCCTTAGAAAACTCACAGAAATATCCATATTTTTGCACCTTATCAAACAATGGAAATCTGGGATGATGTGGGATGGGAAACTTGTCCATCATTTCTCAACACCTGGAAAACATCGTTGACTAGCATGCAGCAACTTGTGAGGCAACTCTCATTTGTACATGCATAAGCAAGCATTATAAAATATATAGGAGGACCGGCTAAGATGAATTGATAGATTACCCATGAATATCAAAAGGTAACATTTGATTGGATATTCTCTTCCAGGTTTCCATCTTCTAGTTGACATCAAACAAATTGTCTTATGATCATACGCAGGTCAGCCTACCCTTAACTTATTTACTTCTAAGAATGTTTCTTTTCTGCTACCATTATACTTGAATGACATGCAAAACACCCTCCCCTCTGAGGAGAGTCAATGCCAATAGCAACTTTTCTTTCAAGCCCTTTTTCTTTTCCCAACTCATTGTCAGCAAAAGAATTCAATGCACCTTTAATTTTCTTTGTGCTCTTTACAAGGCTCATTCCTCTAACATGGACCATCATGTTGTCCACCAGTATTTAAAGATTTTGTGATGCCAACAACTTTAGGTTCAAGGCCTATTTTAAGTGCTAAATGAGCATTGGCATGGTTATCAGACCCACTGCACATAAATATTTTTGGGCTTCTGAGCTGCTTTGGTCTGAGAGAAATTGATCAAATACACTAATATCACACATGATTTTTTCAACAAGGGAGTGAATATATTTCAACCAAAGCGCTTGTATTTGTGATACCATTTGGTATAAAATCTAACAAGTTCCCCCCTTCCCAATGCTAATGGGGCTTCTCATTACTCATAATTAAAACAAGAGAGCGAGGGATTTTTTTTTTTTGGAATTCCTTAATGCCCTCTCTAGAGAATGACCAATGCAGTCCTCTGTTTTGATTATTTTTAATCACATATATTTTAATTGGTATCCAATTCCTTCCCCATCCCGTTCCTGGAAATATGTGGTATCCAATTCCTTCCCCTTCCCATTCCTATACATCTGAATAGCTCAGTATTCGTTTAACATCAAAGGTATTGTCTATTCATATAAAATATCAGGTGCCAAATTTATAATGGTTGAGGGATTGAATCGACTGAAGGAGTAGATGCACCTCCATAGGAGTGTTCTTGCCACCTAGAGCGTTGGTTCTCTACTTTTTGGAAAATAGGAAAAATAAAATTATCATTGCTTGAAAGGTTTCATATATCAACAAAAGCATATGACAAAAAAAGTAATCTACAAAGGGTTTTAAGGGGTTTTACTCATGGCATATGATTTCGAGGAGTGCCAGGCAAGATTGAAAGGGAGGAAGGGACATTGTGTGTCTCGGGGGATATCGAAGGTATGGAAAGAAAAACAGTGTAGATGTGGGGATGCAGAGTTCTGCAGAGAGGTTTTAGCGTTGTTGCTGCTAAGCCCATTGTAGGGGAAGGCGTAGTGGTCAAGAAAAATAGGAAACATAAGAAGACATTGTTGGATGCTGCCAAGCCCCTCCCTAATTGGGGAATTGGCTCAAAATGGCTAAAATCTATTGGCAACACAAGAATTTATACAAAATCACAAGCATCAAGCTCAAAAGAGATTGTTGTCATGGAAAGGCGTGGGGGATTTTCCACAGAAATGGTGAACCAACAACAAAGACCCCTGTAAGGATTAATGGTGCAAAAAAACGTGTGTGCCCTAAGAAGACTCTAAGACTACACTGAAATGTAGATTAGTGATCTGAACATGTGAATTCAATGCTAAAGTAAATTTTCATTTGTTCCATTGGTTTTTATCAAACTCGATTTGCAGGCTTGGGAGACAAGATTTCTTTGGAAGCTAGAAATTTTTAGGCAGGAATCATGTAGTTGGCTAAAAAAAAATGTTTATGCATCAGCTATCACAACATTTGTTTTCTCTGTTGCACCCACATTTGTCTCTGTTTCTACTTTTGGTACATGTATGCTTTAGGAGTGCCTTTGATAGCGGGGAGAATTCTTTCTGCACTTGCAACCTTTTAGAATTCTTGAGTTGACTGATATTTATGCGAGATATAGTTAGATATAATGTATAATTCAGAAATCTACAAAAATAAATATACTTCCAAAAGCTACAGAAAGAATTCTTCCTGCTGAATTGACTGATACGTATACTAGATCTACTCTCCACAATGTTGGTGCCCATGAGTGGCTTGGTATTCAAATGGATTTTCTATCAAATCTTCTGCTTGCGTTCCTTTTGGTGTTCCTCATTCACTCTCCCAAAGATGTAATTTAACCACGCATTGCAGGGTTGGCAATAAAATGATCCTTACATGCAGATTTTATTACACTACAACATGCAGATTTTATTACACTACAACACATTCCTTGTTGAAAAATGATCCTTTAAATAGAATGCAGATCTATCTTATTCCCCATTATTTCCACCACCTTCCTATACACTATCAACAGCTGACAGAACAACAAGGAGACCTATACTTCTCATTTCCAGAGAAATACCACCTATCACATTATCAATAGTTTCAAAAGGGAATCGATTTATTTATACCATAGATGCCAAAGTTCATCTAAGGGGTACTCCTTTGCGGAACATATTATTAGACTTTGTAGATGGTCCATATATGGGAAACACCAAATGCACTCTATCAACCTTGCAATATGTGCCTCCTCCTTGTAGAGTTATATAAAGTGTTGTAGAACCCTTCTCATAATTCAACCTAGCTAGTTGTCTGCCACTGCATTTTTACTTCAGAATATCACTTCTTTAGAAATGGCTCTAAGGTGTGCATAAAATTATGAACCCGTATTTAAATAGGAACATCCTATATATCCTAACGACTTTGCAGTAATACATGTGGCCCATTAGATTGGAAGTACCACCAAATTGTAGGGTCTGGTTGACAGAATTACATTCAAAAATGTTATTAGCTAATGGAGCCCCAATTTCTGGTAGGACTTTATCATTTAGTGCCTCTATCATATCATGCCATGAATGCAACGTGATTTGATGTGCTTACCCACCATTGCATAGGGGACTTTTCCAAATGCATATACAGTGTTGCAACCATTTTCTCAGCCACCGTCTACTCCACCACTTGTTCCAAAGCTTCTTCCATGGTGTTAGTTGTGCCATTAAACTCATTATGTTCTTATGCTTTGCACTAATCTACCTAATTATTTTCAACATCATGCAATACCAATCATTTTTTGCAATATATTCAAGAGTGCTTAAAATTTACCACCTATTTTTATTTAATAAATTAGTTAATACATTATCAATAAAAGTAAACTTTGCTTCAGTTGCCCATCGAATGGCCCTTTTCAAATTAATAATGAACCCAACACTAGATAATTTGAAAGCAAAAATTCTACATATAAGATACGATTTTCGATTTCCATTTCTTCGTTCCATGGATCCATACTTGGATATATTTCCCTCAGCACAATAAAGTAGTTGCATTAGTCATAGAATTAAAACATTTAAGAATAAAAATATTTAACAATATTTGAAATTAGAAAGAAATTAAAATTGTGGATAAACTATTCCTATAAAACATGAATGCGTGAAGATAAAGAAAACACTCCATGGGGAAATGATGCTCAGAATAGAAAAAAGTTTTCCTATCAAATAGTTACAACCCTGTGAGCTTAAACTTTGAAATATGCATATAAATTGATATGTGTGCTATTAAGGTAAACACAGAACATCATGTACTCCTTTCAATACTAGGGTAGTGACCATAGCCCATAACTTGCAATGACTACCATGTTGAGATAGTTATAGGAAAAATACATATTTTTCCAATTAGACCTAGGCACAGATGGCATGATGATGAGAGTCATGGGATATTATCCTTTGGCTGCCTTAGTCGCTTTTATGTTAAGTGATTAGGAGTATTAATAATCCTCCATTCATTACTTAAATCATGGAAATGATACTAGTAGATCTGAGTGAGATTCTGGGTGAGATTTTGTAAATTAGACCTGCTAATCCAGTTGACTATGCTATTATTTAATCACGATCACCTGAGGATCAGTGTTCAAAATTGAGCACGTTAGAGCCCGTTGAGAGGCCTCTGGCATGTCAAATAAGTACTCAAAGAAACTTAGGAGTAAAAAAAAAATTAAAATTTGATTTTTACAGGTTTTAAAAAAATGAATAATATTATAAAATGATCTAGGAAGGGTTGTCGGTCCACCGAGAATTTCTCAAAATTTTGGCTTTATCTATAATCTATTACCAATTTTCCCAGCCCTGGTTACAGCTTGTAGACTGTGAATTCCAAACCACATTGTGCGCATTTCAAGTTGCCTTGTTCTCTAACTGAAGTCTAAAGTGTCACGTTACACTTATAGACTCTAAATTCTAGGCCTAGGGTAGGCCAGGTTGTTGCAGCATTGACCTGAGTCTAGGTTGTTGCAACTTGTAGCATTAACCTGAGTTTATGTTGTTGCAACTTGCAACATTAACCAGAGTCTAGGTTGTTTTCAGACTCGAGGTTGTTGCAGCATTAAAGAAGGTTAATGGTAAGGGAGCCAGAGGTTGTTGCATTGCAATTTGCCACTACCAAGCCAACAATCATAATGGCAGCTCAACACTGATATTCTTCCCTGCCAGTGCCGAGGATTTAGTCTTCCAAAGAGCTATTTTTGCAGTGAACGAGTCATTCCTTTGTTGCACATCAATGCTCATCATTTTCTTCAATCGAACGTCGACAAACAACCTGGTATGTTGCAGCCTGCCATCATCCTCATATCTTTGAATCATATAAACCCTGGTTATATATATTAAACATGTTTATTTCTTTTCGTGGTTGGATAGAGAGATACTCTGGCTTCATGTGTTGTATCAGGATAAAACTCACACTAAATTCCCCTTTCCTGCTAGTGTGAGTAATAAAATATGTAGTAAGAGTTTGAAATTAATTGAGAAATATTGTCAACTGATTCTTGTGAGGGTGAATCCACTATAGTCTGTAACTCTCTATTGTATATATTTTTAGGTTATCAGTTTGAGAGATTCAAGAATATTTATTTTTAGGTTAGCGATTTTAGAAATTCAAGAACCATGAGCGTGTTACCCCAGGCTACCTCCTATTCTTATATTCATAAATCCTGGTAAACAAATGAGTAAGCTCAACCAACTTATGAGACTGACTCAAAACCAGATCTGTTGTGGATGGACTCTGAGACAAAACAATCTCATACCCATCTCCATATGAGCTCATTCCTTCTGCCATGAGCTTCCAAAACATGGCTCCCCTACCTGCTCCTCTCCATCTAACAAGATGCATATACATGCTTATAAACACACCAAGTAAATTGTCTCTCTCACCCATGTGAAATCCTTGGTTTTTGTAAGATTTCCCAAACTCTGCAAACAAAACTAGTTTTCTTGATATCCTGCTTCCATCTTCCAAATATCTCTTTATCCAACTTTGCAAAAAATGAAAGTTGGGTCTCCTCATCTGCTCCAGCAAGCCTTTAATTTTCAAATCATAGTTCAATATGTTATTGCAAACTCAACATTATCATTGAGAAATGAACACATGTTACTATAATAATGGACTTCCTGCCTATAAGATTGTTTCGCATTCTTTGTTGAAGTGGTTAAGATGATGGAGAGGAAGGAGGCCTTTGATTTGGCCAAAGGAGTTTTCATGAGAAGATGGTTTGTATCATTCGTGTCATTTATAATCATGTCGTTTGCTAGTGGAAATTATATGTTTGGTTCCTAGTCAGAAGCAATGAAAACTTCCCTGGAATATGATTAGGATTCAGAGCACGCTGAATACCTTGGCATTTTTCAAGGATCTGGGTACTAATGTCGGGACTTGGGAATCAAGAACAGTGCTCTTAAAAAGCTAGTTTATGTATAATAGAAGGTTTCAACTATTTTTACAACCTAATGACTCAAGTCTGAAAGACCTTATCTAAGGTCATCTATACAACGCTTCTAAGAGGTAAGTACCAACTCTTTTAGCCCATTTCCAAGTCTGCAAAGGTCTTAAGGTCTCACTTGACCTTGAAGGGTTGGTTATCCTAACCCAGTAATACCTCTATGGAACCAGTGAACATCAGAATTCCATTCAATTTTTAGTTTTGAGCTAGTCTGAGCCAAGCCTCAAAGGCCAACTCACTTTTTAATTGGCCACATTATCTTTGTGGCTTGGTAGGTCTGAGCGGATCATTTTTCCTAGTAACATGGAATTCTTCAATCAACCTCATTGCTATTAGGACCCCCTGTGCTAATCAACTGTAAGTCCATCCATCACATAACAAAAGGTTGAGCATATTTTGTTTTCCAAATATTAAAACAATGTAATGAGAACATCTTCAGAGACCATTCTGCTACTTCCCAAGCCAACATGGGTAATTAATAAAAGTTGACTAGGTTTGAACCCTCATCTTTCTCAACTTAAAATGTGAAATAAAGTCCAAAAAACTATCAAATCCTTGTTGCCTAATTTTGGGAGGCCATATCTATTATAGTAAGGACTCCAAAGGAACAATAAAGAGAAGCATTCTGAAAACATCTAATATGCATAACTCTCTTGGACATAGTTTTGTCTTCACTGTGGGCTTAGATTCACTATTCTTAGACCTTAAAATGACAGGTTATAGTTCAGAGAGTCCAAGTACCTTCTCATCATTTTCGAGGTTGTTGATGCTGATATAATCTAGCAGTGGCTCTACATAGTGTGCTATTGAATTGACTTGATCTGTAGAGACTATCCTGTTTATCCCATTGGAGGTGAGATCTAGGGCAACCACTTTGTAACCCCTTTGCTTAAGCAAAGTTACAACCTTATAGCAACACCATGATCCGTGCCCAAGTCCTTGAATCAACACAAAATGATGTTGTCTTCCTTCTCCCTCCCGATTCATTTCAATAAATACAAACCTCAGATCAGCTCATCCTGGGGTTGCATTATTCAATCCTGCAAGTTGGAAACCAAAATAAAACAAATAGAAGAGGTTGCTAAAGTTTTATGATTCGATTACCTTTACATGAATATAAATAAGGAGTAGTATGACACCAAGGCACCAAAAAATCCTACTCCATTACAGCACCATCATAACAGTGGAATCGAACAGAGACTCCAGTGTCTAACTTGTTCAGAGGCAAACATCTGAGAATTTGACTGACGTTCTCTACAAGCAAGCATTGCATCCCTTGATATATCTGGTCAAGGAGATGAGGGCCAAGAGCTCTTTTCCCTAAGTATCTAAAAATAATTAGTCACATGGATGATGGATGTGAGTATTGCAGAAAATCATTGAAGGATGGGATCGACATCTTTAAGGCTGCCCACCTATTTCAATTCCTCAGATGTTCATTATTGGGCAGCATAGATTCTTTTGAGAATTTTTGGCAAAATAATTTTCAATATTCACCATGTTTCGTGTGGGGCTTCTTCAATGGGTTTTTATTCACCAACAACGGGATCGATTCTTTTTGGGATCACATCTTCAACTTTTCATATTGATAATGAAGATATAATGGAATTTCAGAGGAGATTGTCAACATATGAAGATTGTCAACCCATTTGGTGAAGGATGGTGGCTATAATAAAGACCAAACACAGGGTTATTCATTTCACTAACATAGGGTTACTTAAATATGGGGACAATCTTTAGATTGTCCATCAATACTTTCCAACAATAAATTATGAATAACGTAGCCAAATTCAGTATTAAAATAAATTTAAGATTGAAATAAATTTAATAGAAAAGAATGCTTGATAAACTACATAGAGATTTACAGCCATCTCCAAATACTAACATGACTGAACTAAAACATTCGAAATAATATGGCTAATCTTAAGCTAAATAAAACCACACAGCTATTCCTAAAACTGATAGTATATTTTACTTGAACAAACTCTACCAAGATATCATTTATGTGAAGAACTTTGAGAATGTGATACAATCATAGTGGTCTCAGTCTACCATAACCCAAATTAACACTAAGCTGAAAATTTATCTGATTAATAAACATTAAAAGTTTTCATAGACTGATTTCAACCATGTCTACTTTGAGGGTCGAGTGAGTGTCCCCACCAGGTTAGATTACATTACAGATGGCTCTCTAGTCATAGATATAAATTTTGATACATGTGAGAATATACCCCATCAATGAAGCATACAGGGCACTTTGTATGGCACTAAAAATCTTTAGGAAAGTAGTCTTTCACACAAAAATAATATGAAACAACCAAAATAAAGAGTAATATCATAATAACTTAGTACAACATCGCTTGAATCATCGCACACTAAACTCCTTCTGATGATAATGAAGAGAGAAAAGCAATGTATTGAGACGCTCTGCAGCATTTTATGTTGTTCCCTCTGTAACTGCCGAATCAGAAAAACATAGAGTAGACCCTGATGCTGGCATACAAGTGTAACAACATCCATAGACTCTGTATCATCGGGAAAATTTCTAAAACCATTTGGACTTTCTTCAAAATCACATTTACTGCTTTCTCATCATATGAACTCTCATTCAAAATACTAGACTGCATTTTTTTGTCCCAGTCTGCTGCTTGCATAAGAATGTCAATTACAGTTTTGTCTCTCTTTTTTTTGAGATTACCTATGATTTCCACTTTTGGCTTTCTATTACTTGAAAATAGCTCATCAACCATCTTTCTACGCATGTGAAGATTTGTTTTTACTAGCACTTTTGTTCTATGATAGTCGCTGTAACTGGTGTTCATCATGAAATATGGATTCATGTGACGTTCTGCTGCCAAAAGCAGTGCATAAATTGCAGCTTCATGACTCTCCAAGCTCATTTTAGACTGTTGATGCAATTCCTCTGCGAAATGGCGAAAATCCAAGGCCCACAGTTCACAGTCTTGATTATTCGCAATTTGTAAATACTCTGTTTGAAAGTCAAGGTTTTCATCTGCACCTATAACATCTAGCAGTAAGTTTCTCATTTACCTACTATATTTTCCCTTGAGCTGCTTTCCATCAACCTTCACATTTATGGTACATTTCATCATACAATTTTTTGATCCTTTCTTCTTGACTAGCATTGAGATATCCCTTTAATATTACATTGCACATCTTGGATTTAATACCAATTGCACCATCCTTTTGTAACTCTGAAAAAAGCCCTTCAGCCCTCTCCATCATGCCACATTTAATCAAGGATTCAAGGTATATTTCATAAGCTACCCAATTAGGTCGACACCTTGCCATACATCGAGAAAATGTGTATTCTACTTCACATTACATAGACAGGCACATAAACATTTTCATCAAGTCCACATAGGATGGTTGTAATGGCTTGAGACCACTGTCCTCAAATTGCTTCATAAAATTTTCTGCATGTTCTACTTCTTTTTCTTGAGCTAGAATATCATCACCCTTATTTTTAGGGGAAGCCACAAAATATCTGTAAAAAAGAAGCTCCTTTTTCGCTACCACGAGGTTGTTTTGTTCTTGTTGCGGGGCTATTGTATTCCTCTGTTCAAAAACATCCTTGTCATCTTCAAGAAAACCAAGAAGGTCCTCCTCTTGTAAAGTTTCCAGCAAATATTGATAGGTGTCTTCAAAACTCTGCAATCTTTGTTGAATCCTTAGTTAAACTGAGAGGGGGGGGTGAATCAGTTTAATACATACATAATCTTTTTGAATTTTTGTCAACTTATTTACAGTTCAATTTTATAACCAACCTTAATATGTGAATAGTCTTAATATGTTGCAGCAAGTATTAAATTAATGTGACATTAAACTGATTATGAGAGCAGCAAATATTAAGCAGATTTAATAGATCATATCAACACATGGGCAACACACATAGAGACAACAGATATAAGTGGAAACCCATAAAGGGAGAAAACCACATCTTATTATTGTTGTGATGCAAAGGCAAGCTCCAACTCCCTCTCACCACTGTTTTTCTACAGGCACCAACCTACAGGAGGCTCCAACCTCAGTCAGCTACAACTAACATCTATCAAGCTACAACTTGATAGGGAAACTCCAACTTCCTTACTTTATCAAAAGAAAAGTTTGCTAATTTACCTCAAATATCAGCTCTGTTCTGTAGCATCTCTTTCTGCTTCTCTCTTCCTTATCTTCCCTGCCTCAATTTTCCATACTCTGCATTCTCTATCCTTACTCTCTCTTACCTCTCTATGTATATCTAGATGATATTACTTATAGAGAATTCCTGATGAATGTTTGTTTTCCTCTTAGGAATTCGAAACAGATAGCCATACCTCTTAGTCTTCTGCCTTCTCATTTCTTTTCCAGCTCACTCAGAAAAATATAACTGTATGTATTAATTTTAACATTACAGTGGGATATTTGTTCTCCTCCGGAGACTTGCCAATGCATCACAAACAATTAAAACAATTAAACCATTTACATTTAATTACAATGAGAGCTCCAGCTCACTCATTCAGCCTCTTGGTTCACTGCACTTTGTCTTTTCTGCGACTGTGTTTGTCCCTTTTTCTCCTCTGTATGCCTTTCTGTTTATATTTGTTGCGTAACTCCTGTATGTATGAAACTGCACTTTTTATATCATGTGAATCAATTCTCAGCATAATAATAATAAGGCGTTTTTAAATATATGCACTGTCGTGTTATATAACTTATGTAACTTCTGGCGATATAATGCTAAGAGATCATGTTAATACATAAAATGCCCTTACAGGCCCACTCGCTGAACTTTTCGATGCGATGTATAACTCCTCGACTACTTCCGATTGCGATTGATGGCTATCGCAATTTCCATTTAAATGTACCGATGCTCTACTCCTTCTCCGATGCGATCAATTACTGTTCATTTTGAAATGCCGATGCGATGTGTCACCTTTCAAATATTTCCGATTGTGATTAATCGCAATAGCAACTTTTAGTTGTGAGTTCCGATGCTTCGATGCGATGATTCACTGTTCATTGATTTAAGATTCTCCGATGTTCCGATGCTCCGATTCTGATGTTTCACTGTTCACTGATTTACGATTCTTCGATGTTCCGATGTTCCGATGCTCCGATGCTCCGATTCCAATGATTCATTGTTATGCAGGAACTCAAACACATATCAATCATGGTTTATAAACCCATCGGGTCAGGACTTTCATCGCAATTGCAATCTTTTGTTAACCTGTCCCGCTGTCAAATTTTCTCCGATGCGATTAGTGAGGGTCCCACATTTTAAGTCTTTGGTTGTATTAGGCCCGAGCTATAGAGTACTTCACATATATGTATATATATATATATATATATATATATATATACACTTTGACCCTTTGTTTAAAAGGCGCTACCCATATATAAAACGCTGCATATAGGTATATATGTATACTTTGCCGCTTTGGTCTTTAATGCATCCTCCGGCTGGGGTAATGATTCTCGGAATTTTATGTGGGGTCCCACTTGCATATTAACTTTGGTTTATATGCAAGAATTTACATAATTTTTTCGGTCATCCACCTTATATATTCGCATACCAACTCATTTTCAACATACATGTATGAAGTCAACCTTTAATAGTTCAATGACCCAAAGGTTCTCACCTTGGCGAAGTTCGACCCACTCTATATATATATATATATGTGTTCCAGGCTTACCCTTCGTATGATATATTATGAGTCCAAAGCACAACTTTTGGTTGGCGCATTACTTGTGCATTTGTATATATGCCACCACCGCACTATCAGCTTATAACTAAACCCATCGCGACATTTTAATACACAACCATTCCATGGAGCCCACATGTGTTTGATACACTCTGCATTTTTAGTACATTCCAACTGACAGCACCCTTTGAATCATATATATACATAAGCCTAAGTCAATCTTCAACCATGGCTTTAACCCTCGGCATATCACTATAATATAATATATATTATTGAAACTATAGTAGATATAAACCCTTCTTGTTTTCGATATATACCTTTCTTCAGCACTTTGATATAAATTTAACCCTATTTCAATGTTATGTTAATACAATGCTACCAACGCTACCATAAGGTTTATTCCCCTTATACACAGAGCCTTGGTTCCTTCCTTTCTGCACGATTCTGCATCCCCTACAATCATTTCACTGTTGGTTTGATAATGTCTTTGCCTCTGTCTCTATTGCTCAACTGTTTCTCTGCCTCTGTATTCTCTGCCTCTGCCTCTGTTGCTGTAAATAAACTCTCCCTCTGTTCTTCTCATACTCCCTGTAAATGTTACCTACTTTCTTCTCCTTTGCTTCTGCTGTTGTTCTTTGTCTGTCTCTGCCTCTGCTGCCTCCTTTGCCATCAATGACAACATTTCCAATAGTCTCCCCCTTTGGCATTGGTGGCAATACACTTCCTCTGTTTGCCTTTTAGGACCCTTTCTTCTGTTGCTTGCTCTTCCTCCCCCTTTGACATCAATGGCAAGGGGTTGCTCATTTTTCAGTGTGCTTTTAACTCTCGTCCGTGTTGCACTGATCTTGAGGACCTGTTTCATGCTTTCCTTGCTAATTGATCTCCCCCTGGAATGATATTTTCATTTCTGTTCTCCCCCTGAAACTATGCTTTCTCTTCATATCAGAGAGTAGCATCTACATATACTACCCCTAGTCTATCTCTCAAATACTCAAATGGTTCTCTTGCAAGGGGTTTGGTAAATATATCTGTTGTTTGTTCTTTTGTTGGCACATATTCCAACTTCACTACCTTCTGAGCTACTTGTTCTCGGAGAAAATGATACTTGATTGGGATATGTTTAGTTTTTGAATGAAGCACAGGATTTTTTGATATGCTTATAGCACTTGTATTATCACATTTGATTGAGATAGGTTCATCAATGCTTACCTTCATGTCTTGGAGGGTTTTCTTCATCCACATGATTTGTGTACAACATGCTGTTGCTGCTATGTATTCTGCTTCTGCTGTAGATAGAGAAATAGATGTTTGTTTCTTGCTTATCCATGCCACCAGACTTTCTCCTAGATAGAATGCACCTCCACTTGTGCTTTTTCGTTCATCCACACAGCTAGCCCAATCTGCATCTCTGTATGCTGTCAAAGCAAAGCGTTTTCCTTTTGGATACCATAGCCCAAACTGTACTGTTCCTTGTAGATATCTAAATATTCTTTTGACTACTAGAAGGTGATTTTGTTTAGGTGCTACTTGATATCTAGCCACAAGTCCTACTGCTAGCATGATGTCTGGTCTTGATGCTGTCAAGTGCAGCAGACTTCCTATCATGGATCTGTAGAGTCTTTGATCTATATCAGCAGATCCATCATCATCACATAGCTTGCATCCCGTGATCATGGGAGTTGACACAGGTTTGCAGTCTTCCATTTTGAACTTTTTCAACATTTCTTTTAAGTATTTTTCCTGTGATATGAATGTACCTGTGTCCTTTTGCTGAATTTGAAGTCCTAAATAGAAACTGAGCTCTCCAATCATAGACATCTCAAAATCTGATTTCATCTCCTCAGCAAACCCTTTTGCTAGCTCATCTCTATTGCTTCCAAACATAATGTCATCAACATATACTACAACAATCAGGAGTTCATTTTCATTGGCTTTTATGTATAGATTGTTGTCTACTCCTCCTCTCTTAAAGCCTTGTTTTTGCAAGTATTTATCCTGCCTTGAGTACCAAGCACGAGGTGCTTGTTTTAGTCCATATAGAGCCTTCTTTAGTCTACATACATAGTCTTCTTTGTCTGTTAATAAGAGGCCTTCTGGTTGTTCCATGTAGACTTCTTCTTCTAGATCACCATTCAGAAATGCAGATTTCACATCCATTTGATATACCTTGAAGTCTTGGTAGCATGCAAAGGCCAGGAACATTCTTATAGCTTCCATTCTAGCTACAGGGGCAAATGTTTTCTCGTAAACAAGTCCTTCGATTTGTGAATATCCTTTGCAAACAAGTCTGGCTTTATTCCTGATTACCTGTCCTTGCTCATTCATTTTATTTTTGAATACCCATTTTGAGCCTATGACATTTTTCTCAGTGGGTCTGGGGACTAATTCCCAGGTATTGTTCTTCTCAATTTGGTCCAATTCTTCATTCATAGCATTCACCCAATACTTGTCCTTGCTGGCTTCTTCAAACTTCTTTGGCTCTATTTGTGATAGCATGGCTATGTATACCTCTGCTGTCTGTTCAATTAGCTGCCTTCTTATCTGGACCCCTACTCTCTTGTCTCCAATGATCTGATCTTCAGGATGGTTCTTCTAAGTGTATCTTGAGGGGGCTTTCGAGCTCAGTTCAGCATCTTTTGTTTTCTTGCTGGTTTCATCATCATCTTGGTTTTCTTCTTCATGGTTGTCTGAAGGACTACTACAGTCTGTACCTCTTGTATTGTTTGGAAGTTCTTCATCAAATCTCACATCAATGCTTTCTACAATTTTTCGAAAAGTCTTGTTGTAGCACCTGTACCCTTTACTTTTGGATGCATATCCTAGAAATATCCCTTCATCTGCTCTTGCATCAAATTTCCCAAGATTTTCATCATTATTCTTTATGTAACACTTGCTTCCAAAGATTCTAAAGTGCTTGATTGAAGTTGGTTTACCATGCCATAGTTCATAGGGAGTCTTGTCACTGTTTGGCCTTAAATGAAATTTGTTTAGGATATGCACGGCTGTGTGTACTGCTTCTACCCAAAAGGTTTGAGGAATATTACTCTCTTGCATCATGGCTCTGGCTATTTGTTGTACAGATCTGTTTTGTCTCTCTGCTACTCCATTTTGCTGAGGTGTCCCTGCAATAGTAAATTGTTGCTTTATCCCATGTTCATTGCATAGGTCTGCAAAGTCATAATCTGTGAATTCACCTCCTCTGTCTGATCTGATGCATTTTAGCTTGCAGCCTATCTGATTTTCTGCTAAAGCTTTGAATATTTTGAATTTTTCCAAAGCTTCAGATTTATTCTTGAGAAATGCAACCCATGTCATCCTGGAGAAGTTATCTATTATCAGCATGAAGTAGGATTCTCCACTTGGATTTTTAGTTCTTGCAGGTCCACACAAGTCCATGTGCACAAGCTAGAGTGGTCTTCTTGTTGAAAACTCATCTTTGGCCTTAAATGATGTGCGGATCTGTTTGCCCAATTGACAAGATTTGCATAGGGTATTAGAAGGCCTTTTTATTTCTGGCATGTCTCTGACGGCTTTCTTCTTGCTTAGTCTGATGATATGATCGAAGCTGAGATGTCCCAACCTCTTATGCCATAACCATGACTCATCAATTTTGCTAAGATGGCATGCTTCATCTTCCTCTTTCACTATGTAAACATTACTCTCTGTTCAAACTCTTTTGAGCAGAGTCTTACCTGTGGTGCTTGATCTGACTTCACAGTCTTGTGCTCTAAAAAGAACTTCATAGCCTTTATCATACATTTTACTGACACTCAACAAGTTTGCTTTCAGCTCATCTACAAATAGTACATCTTGGGCCTTTCCTCTGCCATTATCTAGGCTGATTGAGCCTTTTCCTTTGATTTTTCCTGATTTATCATTGCCAAAAGTAACATTGCTGGATTTATTTTCATCAAAAGTTATAAACTTGCTTCTGTCTCCAGTCATATGTTTTTAGTAGCCACTGTCCAAATACCACTGGCTTTTCAAGTCTTGAGCAGTTAGAGCCAGGTCACATTTATTCACCTTCTTTTTCCACTGGAAGCATTTTTTTGTTTGGTGTCTTTTGTGAGATGATGAACTATATCTTCTGAGAGGACATTTGGAAGGAATATGTCCAATTTTATTGCATACACAGCATTTGATTGTGATTTTTGCAGAATTGTGAGTATGAGTAAATTTTCCTTCATTCATAAACCTCCTTGAGGTGTTGAGCATCAATCTTTGTCCATATTTTATGCACTCAATGATTTTATGGCCAAATTCCTTACAATAAAAACAGTAACCATAGAAACAATTTGCATACCTGATGTAAGGTTGTCTTCTCCATTTGTTTTCTTGAGGCAGTCTCTTCACTGTTTGCATCTTTTGCTGGTTTGAATTACTCCTCCTTGTATGACGGTATGTAGCAATGTGTCCCAGCTTGTGGCAGACATAACAGGTAGCATTTTTCATAGGAGGGAAGAATCTCCTTTGATTGCTTCCAAATTTGACATACTCAGGGGTATATGATCCTTTTTTTGTTGTCTTAGTATTTATTGCATTCTTTATTATTAGAGGTTTCTTCTGATCTATGTCTCCCTCATTACATGTTTCTTCTTTTATAGGAATTATTTGAGTTGCTTCATCAGTCTTCTTTGCTTTTACAAAAATAATATTTTTGTTTTCCTTTTCTTTGCTTTTACTTGATTCTCCTTCATAACCTAGTCCAGTTTTTATAAGAGGAGATCTTTGAGCATCCAGAATTTCGTTCAACTTACCAGAGCTTGTTGTTTGAGAAGAATTTGTAGACACTTTCCTTTGAGCATTTTCTAATTTCTTCCTCAGACATACTACTTCTTCTTCCAGCTTCTCTTGTTCCCGAGTTTTATCCTTGATTTGTAACATGTCTTCTATCTTCTTGGCTTCTTCAAGCTCTACCTTCAGCTGTATGAGGACTTCTGAATTTTTCTCTTCTCTTACATACTTCAGGAGAATGTCCTTTTGTTTTCTGCACTTCAGTTTGAGTATGTCAATCTCCTCCAGGGCACTTCTTAGCTCCCCCTCAAGGTCAACTTCACCTTCTTCTTCATCTTCTAGCAGGAGTCCTTCAAGTTCTTCTATGGCCATCAGTAAAAATTCAGAGGTTCCTTCTTCACTTGAGGGTTCATCTGAGTCTTCAGATGCATTGCTGTCTTGTTGAGCATAGAAGGATTTTCTACTGAATTTCTTTCCTTTCTACCAGTTCTTTGATGTATTTTTCTCTGATTCTTGAGCTTGATTCCTTACTTTCTTGTGAGGACACTTAGCAGCATAGTTTCCAACTCTTCCACAGTTAAAGCATTTGAAAGGAAGTTTACCTTTGTATTTACCTAGGCCTCTATCTAGTTTCTTAACAAATTTAGCCTCTTCTTCATTAGAGAAAGAGCATATGTCTTCCTTTTCTTCTTTCTTCTTTTCTGTTTTAAAGGTTGCCTCCCTCGTACTTGGCTTCTTCTGTGGGAGCCTCATCTCATATGATGTTATATTTCCAAGTAGCTGGTTCATGGTCAAGGTTTCCCAATCAGTTGTTTCTTCTATTGCAGACACTTTGGGGTTAAAACTGGGTGGAAGAGATCTTAGAATCTTTTGTACAATTACACTTTCTGGTATGGTTTCTCCAAGAGCTTTCATATTGTTAACAATTTATGTAACTCTTAAGAAGAAGCTACCAACATCTTCATCATCATTCATTTTTAAATTTTCAAACTTAGCTCTATATACTTGAAGTTTGGTTGTCTTTACCTTTTTATTTCCCTCATGGATGTTCTCAAGAGTATCCCACATATCTTTGGTAGTCTTATAATGCATTATTTTGATAAATTCAGCCTCACAAAGTCCACTTAAGATTGCATTCATGGCCTTTGCATTTGCAACAAATTCTTGTTTAGCTTCTCTCTCTGGGTCAGTTGCCTTTGGGACATATCCGAATTCCACAGTAGCCCAAACCTCTATTCCTAGAGACAATATGCATGCTCTCATTCTGATTTTCCAGAAGGCATAATTAGCACCTGTGAAAAAAGGGACATTATTGGTTGAGCTTCCTTCTTGACTAGCCATCTTGGGAACCTAGGATCTCCGTTCAGTGGTTAAACTGGTACAAAAGGAACTTGGCTCTGATACCAATTGTTGAATCCTTAGTTAAACTGAGAGGGGGGGTGAATCAGTTTAATACATACATGAGCTTTTTGAATTTTTGTCAACTTATTTACAGTTCAATTTTATAACCAACCTTAATATGTGAATAGTCTTCATATGTTGCAGCAAGTATTAAATTAATGTGACATTAAACTGATTATGAGAGCAGCAAATATTAAGCAGATTTAATAGATCATATCAACACATGGGCAACACACATAGAGACAGTAGATATAAGTGGAAACCCATAAAGGGAGAAAACCACATCTTATTATTGTTGTGATGCAAAGGCAAGCTCCAACTCCCTCTCACCACTGCTTTTCTGCAGGCACCGACCTACAAGAGGCTCCAACCTCAATTCTGCAAGCTACAACTTGCAAGGAAGCTCCAACTCCCATCAATTTTCTGCAGGCACCAACCTACAGGAGACACCAACCTCAGTCAGCTACAATTGACATCTATCAAGCTACAACTTGATAGGGAAGCTCCAACTTCCTTACTTTATCAAAAGAAAAGTTTGTTGATTTACCTCGGATATCAGCTCTGTTTTGTAGCAGCTCTTTCTGCTTCTCTCTTCCTTATCTTCTCTGCCTCAATTTTCTGTACTCTGCATTCTCTATCCTTACTCTCTCTTACCTCTCTACGTATATCTAGATGATATTACTTATAGAGAATTCCTGATGACTGTTTGTTTTCCTCTTAGGAATTCGAAACGGATAGCCATACCTCTTAGTCTTCTGCCTTCTCATTTCTTTTCCAGCTCACTCAGAAAAATATAACTGTATGTACTAATTTTAACATTACAGTGGGATATTTGTTCTCCTCCGGAGACTTGCCAATGCATCACAAACAATATAAAACAATTAAACCATTTACATTTAATTACAATGAGAGCTCCAGCACACTCATTCAACCTCTTGGTTCACTGCGCTTTGTCTTTTTTGCGACTATGTTTGTCCCTTTTTCTCCTCTGTATGCCTTTCTGTTTATAGCTGTTGCGTAACTCCTGTATGTATGAAACTGCACTTTTTATATCATGTGAATCAATTCTCAGCATAATAATAATAAGGTGTTTTTAAATATATGCACTGTCGTGTTATATAACTTATGTAACTTCCGGCGATATAATGCTAAGAGATCATGTTAATACATAAAATGCCCTTACGGGCCCACTCGCCGAAATTTCCAATGCGATGTATAACTCCTCGACTACTTCCGATTGCGATTGATCGCTATCGCAATTTCCATTTAAATGTACCGATGCTCTGCTCCTTCTCCGATGCGATCAATTACTGTTCATTTTGAAATGTCGATGCGATGTATCACCTTTCAAATATTTCCGAATGCGATTAATCGCAATCGCGACTTTTAGTTGTGAGTTTCGATGCTCTGATGCGATGATTCACTGTTCACTAATTTAAGATTCTCCGATGTTCCAATGTTCCGATGTTTCACTGTTCACTGATTTACGATTCTTCGATGTTCCGATGTTCCGATGCTCTGATGCTCTGATTCTGATGATTCACTGTTATGCAGGAACTCAAACACATATCAATCATGGTTTATAAACCCATCGGGTCCGGACTTTCATCGCAATTGCAATCTTTTGCTAACCTGTTCCACTGTCAACTTTTCTCCAATGCGATTAGTGAGGGTCCCACAGTTTAAGTCTTTGGTTGTATTAGGCCCGAGCTATAGAGTACTTCACATATATATATATATATATATATATATATATATATACATATACTTTGACCCTTATTTAAAAGGCGCTACCCATATATAAAGCGCTACATATAGGTATATATGTATACTTTTCCGCTTTGATCTTTAATGTATCCTCTAGCTAGGGTAATGATTCTCGGAATTTTATGTGGGGTCCCACTTGCATATTAACTTTGGTTTATATGCAAGCATTTACATAAGGTTTTTGGTCATCCACATTATATATTCGCATACCAACTCATTTTCAACATACATGTATGAAGTCAACCTTTAATAGTTCAATAACCCAAAGGTTCTCACCTTGGCGAAGTTCGACCCAATCTATATATATATATATATATATATATATATATATATATATATATATATGTTCCAGGCTTACCCTTCGTATGATATATTATGAGTCCAAAGCACAACTTTTGGTTGGCACATTCTTGTTCATTTGTATATATGCCACCACTGCACTATCAGCTTATAACTAAACCCATCGCGACATTTTAATACACAACCATTCCATGGAGCCCACATATGTTTGATACACTCTGCATTTTTAGTACGTTCCAACTGACAGCGCCCTTTGAATCATATATATACATAAGCCTAAGTCAATCTTCGACCATGGCTTTAACCCTCGGCATATCAAAATAATATAATATATATTATTGAAACTATAATATATATAAACCCTTCTTGTTTTCGATATATACCTTTCTTTAACACTTTGATATAAATTTAACCCTGTTTCAATGTTATGTTAATACAATGCTACCAATGCTACCATAAGGATTATTCCCCTTATACACAGAGCCTTGGTTCCTTCCTTTCTGCACGATTCCGCATCCCCTGCAATCATTTCACTGTTGGTTTGATAACGGCTATGCCTCTGTCTCCGCTGCTCGACTGTTTCTCTGCCTCTGTATTCTCTGCCTCTGCCTCTGTTGCTCTGCCTCTGCTGCTATAAATAAACTCTCCCTCTGTTCTTCTCATGCTCCCTATAAATGTTACCTGTTGTCTTCTCCTTTGCTTCTGCTGCTGTTCTTTGTCTGTCTTTGCCTCTGCTGCCTCCTTTTCCATCATTGACAACATTTCCAACAGTCTTGGGCCCCAATGTTTGAGAAAAATTTCAATGAGAACTGCCATGGAAGATATGATTTTCGGACTGCAGGAGTTGTTGAGCCAATGATTATACCATTTTCTTTAGGTTATAACTCATGGCATTGGAGAATGTCAATTTCACATCTTCGGCAAATGATGCAAGTGAGTTGTGTTCGTTTTTATCCAGCTTATACTTTAGAATACCAAGTCCTCTGATATAATGCAATAATTGCATGCTTTGCATAGGTAATTAGAAGATACATCTCTTAATTTTATCAAAAGCCTTAGCAAGCTTTAATTTTGGTCCCCTGCTGGAGTTTATCTAAAAAAATCCTCCACAATTGAGCTATGCAAAATCTTGCTACAACAGTATGAATATTTTCTTTCCCTTCTCAAATTCTTTTCTCCATAAGTTCTCACACCCTAAACGGTTGTATGGGATTTTAATTTGTTACAACATACTTGAACTTTCTTGAGTCATTTACTATACTCTCTTCCATCACATTATATTGTTCTGTTTCCTAGAAGGATGGATCTAGTCAATCAACATTCGAATTTAGCTCTCCGGGAGATACATTAATATCTCAAGCTACAGTGCAATCTCATATTTTCAAAGCTTTACTAAGACAAATAAATGTCTCTAATTCCTCCTCATTAGGCCTTGATCTGCTGAACCTTCCATCTTGTTTCCATCATGTGACTACTCTATTTTATCTTCCAAAACCCTTATTCCTCCTCACTAGACCTTACTTTGGTCAAACTTCCATCTTCTGATTACTCCATAATATTTTTGGGTATTATGGAAATTTTGTTTGACATCTTAGCCAACATATTCTTCCTTTCTCTTCCTTTATGTGTATATATAATAGTAAATAATAAATACTCATGGATAATCGTAATAAGCTAATAGGATAATCTGCAGATAAAAATGGATCAAATTCCCTGTTTTAGGGGTGGAAATGTATTCTTTGAGACAAGTTGTGCACTCAAGGTATGATATTCGAGCAAACCAAATACACACCTTCAACTCTATCAGAGGGTGGTTCCATCTGGCCTCCAATCAAAATCATAGTTTTAGCCCACGAGACCTGCAAAAGAAGTGTGCATTATGACTATTCACTAATTTAAATGCTCATTCATTGAATCTTTGTGGTTTCTATTATAATATCACTTTAAAGTTTAAATTGTTTTATGAACCCTTTTTTAAGTTCCCTAAATTAATGCACTCATATTAATATATTTATTATTATATGATATCATTTTGAGAGTTTTGGAGTTCACTTCCTTAATTTCCAAATTTTCTAGAACTTTCCAAGATCATGTACTAATTGAGATTTCTTGAGATAGTAGAACCACGACATTTAATTTCGGATAAAACGAGTACAAACCCCACTCTAATTGACATTTCCAAATTTTCTAGAACTTCCCAAGATTTTGTACTACATGAGATTTCTTGTGATAGTAGAACCACGGTGTTTAAATTCTGCTAAAATGAGTACATACCCCATTCTAATTGACTCGTCTTGATAAATTAAGACAATGTTCAAAAATATTTTACGCTACAAAATTTCTGTGAACTTTATTTAAACTTAGTGATATGTTGTTTCTAATATATCAACCTAACTTATCTCCACTAATTTCATTATTTTTCTACATTATTTTTGCAACTATTTCTTCAATTGAAACATTGTAACCTGTACAATAAAGTTACAAACAGTAATAAAATCTAAAACTACCAGAATGCTTTCTTTAGTGAAACCTTCATTTTGTATATATGGATTTCAATGTTGAATTTGCAATGTGTCACAAAAAACAATGTATATACAGGTGTTGCTTGTCTCCATCACACTTAAATTTTTGGCTTTATACAATTGTTTTAGTCAACTTCATAATTTTCAGCAAACTTCACAATTTGTCTTCAGCAACAAATACAATTTTAAGATTTCAAACCATCACTTATAACAATGCTATCTTTTTTCATCAAAATTTCCATAAGTAGTTGAGCTGCTAACTATACATTCTTGGTTTAATGTTTGTCCATCAAATAAGATTGTCATGATAGAATTTTATTCAATGGCAATATCAGTTATTTTCATGAACAACAATTATCCATGGAGCATAATTTCAATGTCCATCTTAGTTTTATATTTGATATAATGGCATTGAATATTACTAAATTCGAAACTCCTTAAACAATTTACACATTTTGGACTCATTTGATATATGTTACCAGAATTTATTTTGGAATAAAATCCTGCATGTTTCAAATATTCATGTTTGTTATACAACCACCATTTATCTCTGTCATCAGTTTTTATAGCAAGCCAATCATATGAATATTATCAAATAAGAAAAACATTCTAGTCCAATACCTTATTTGCCTTTTCTTTATCCAAATACCATTGCTTCTATTACTCACTCTCATCTAGTTGTATAACAAACAATGTTTGTTGGCTTGGAATTCAAACCAGTGTCCACATATGCATCCAATAAAGGTGATGTAGTCTACCACTGGCATTTCAATCCCTTGTTACAGAAATTGTCTTACCCGAGATGACTAGTACTCCCAAAGTCATTCATATACTAACCAAAGGCTCAAATGTCAACTATCAAAGATCACAAGAGTTGAGCAAGGCATCAATTTGTCTCTACAACCCCTTAGGTGAGGTGCCAAGAGGATCATGTTGTTGAAAACTAAAAGCAAGGAGATCAAGACATTGGGTAGAAAACAATCAACACCATCCTATATGTGCTCTTAAGAAAGGAGTCCATCTCATTGATTTAGAACCCAAAGAGAGTTAGTGAGAGAAGGAATCATTAGAGGTCATTTCTGCACTAAATGACCAAGCACTGGCTCATATAGTCGGTGCTTAGTGATTCCTAAGTGTTTAAATTTTTTTCTTAATTTTCTACACAAAAAGTTGTTTGTTGCTAAAATGTTCCCAGAATTTGTAAAACATTTCAGGATGGAACAAAAATCTTGGGCATTTCAAGAACTAATAAAACATTTTAGAAAGCCAAAATGTCACCAAAACACTTTTTCAACATTTCAAAGTCGTTACACACCGGAATCTCTTTCTGATTTGGAAAACAACATTTTGAGGGTCCTCCTAAAGTGTTTTTAGTGACTTAGCTCGTATGCCATCAATAACGACAAACTGTGCTATAACCAGAAATAGATGTATGAATTGAGCATGACTCCATATTCTGGGCATAGTTGGGACTAATAATTGGATTTCTCTATGAATTTTGTTGGTTTGGGGCATCCTTTATTGAAAGCATCACAAATTCTTGTTGGCTATATAAGTTTGTAGACTATTATTGGCTCAGATTTTTCAATCACAACCACCATTTATATTTGTCATCAGTTTTTATAGCAAGTCAATCATATGATTATTCTCAAATAAGAAAAACATTCTAGTCCATTACCTTAGTTGCCTTTTCTTCATCCACCTGACATTTCTTCTATTACTCACTCGCATCTACTTGTATAACAAACAATGTTTGTTGGCTTGGAATTCAAACCAGCGTCCACATAGGTATCCAATAAAGGTGTTGTAGTCTACCACTGGAATTGCAATCCCTTGTTATAGAAACTGTCTTACCTGAGATGACTAGTACTCCCAAAGTCGTTCATATACTAACCAAAGGCTCAAATGTCAACTATCAAAGATCACAAGAGTTGAATAAGGAATCAATTTGTCTCTAATACCCCTTAGGCAAGGTGCCAAGAGGATCATGTTGTTGAAAACTAAAAACAAGGAGATCAAGAAATGGAGTAAAAGAGAATCAACACCATCCTATATTTGTTGCTAAGAAAGGAGTCCATCTCATCAATATAGAACCCAAAGAGATTTAGTGAGAGAAGGAATCATTAGAGGTCATTTCTGCACTAAATAACCAAGCACTGACTCATATACTCGGTGCTTAGTTTTCTCTAAGCAGAAATGACCATGCACTATTAGAGAGTTTTCTTCTTAGTGATTCCTAAGTGTTTTAAATTTTTTTCTTAGTTTTCTACCCAAAAATCTATTGTTTGTTGCTAAAATGTTTCCAAAATTTGTAAAACATTTTAGGATGGAACATAGATTCTTGTGTATTTCAAGGAAATGATAAAACATTTTAGAAAGCCAAAATGTCACCAAAACACTTTGTCAACATTTCAAAATCGTGACACACCGGAATCTGTTTCTAATTTGGAAAACAACATTTCAGGGGTCCTCTTAGGGTGTTTTTAGTAACTTAGCTTGTATGCCATCAACAAAGACAAACTTTGATATAACCAGAAATAAATGTATGAATTGAGCATGACTCCATATTCTGGGCATAGTTGGGACTAA
Source organism: Pinus albicaulis (assembly GCA_034641835.2). Lineage (NCBI taxonomy): Eukaryota > Viridiplantae > Streptophyta > Pinopsida > Pinales > Pinaceae > Pinus > Pinus albicaulis. The sequence continues at coordinate 53,878 of JAXQQM020083648.1, forward strand.
TAATTGAATTACTCTATGAAGTTTGTTGGTTTGGGGCATCCTTTATTGAAAGCATCACAAAGTCTTGTTGTCTATATAAGTTTGTCGATGATTGTTGGCATATATTTTTCAATCACAACCACTATTTATCTCTGTCATCAGTTTTTATAGCAAGTCAATCATATGATTATTCTCAAATAAGAAAAACATTTGAGTCCAATACCTTAGTTGCCTTTTCTTCATCCAACTACCATTGCTTCTATCACTCACTCCCATCTACTTGTGTAACAAACAATGTTTGTTGGCTTGGAATTCAAACCAGCGTCCACATAGGCATACCATAAAGGTGTTGTAGTCTACCACTAGCATTTCAATCCCTTGTTACATAAACTGTCTTACATGAGATGACTAGTACTCACCAAGTCGTTCATATACTAACCAAAGGCTCAAATGTCAACTATCAAAGATCACAAGAGTTGAATACGGCATCAATTTGTCTCTACAACCCCTTAGGTGAGGTTCCAAGAGGATCATGTTGTTGAAAACTAAAAGCAAAGAGATCAAGACATCGGGTAGAAGGCAATTAACACCATCTATATGTGCTCCTAAGAAAGGATTCCATCTCATCGATATAGAATCCAAAGAGAGTTGGTGAGAGAAGGAATCATTAGAGGTCGTTTCTGCACTAAATGACCAAGCACTGACTCATATAGTCAGTGCTTAGTTTTCTCTAAGTAGAAATGACCAAGCACTCTTAGAGAGTTTTTTGCATAGTGATTCCTAAGTGTTTTAAATTTGTTGCTTAGTTTTCTACCCAAAAAGTTGTTGTTTGTTGTTGAAATGTTTCTAGAATTTGTAAAACATTTCAAGATGGAACAGAAATCTTGCGCATTTCAAGAAACTGATAAAACATTTTTGAAAGTCAAAATGTCACCAAAACACTTTTTCAACATTTCAAAGTAGTGACACACCGAAATCTAATTCTGATTTGGCAAACAACATTTCAGAGGTCCTCCTAGGGTGTTTTTAGAAACTTAGCTTGTATGCCATCATGTAAATTTTGGATAGACGGAATGTTTTATGCTTAATGAAAATATACTTCAATCGTCTCGGACCCAATACATTACAGCAATCACATAAACATGAAAGTAAAATGCTGATAGAACATACAAATAGATCAACAGAAGACAAGCTAATAAAATAGATCAGATTTACATATCTTCTTATCCAGCAAAGATGTAGAATAGTCTGCATTACGGTAGTGAACAAGATGCTTCAACCAGCAAAGTCTTTGTCAGGTCAGCCAACCCTCCAAGTGTCACACACACAACCCTCAAAGATAGCTCATCAAAAGTCAACATAATTCAACAAAAGAATCCCACATCCAAATTTTCGGCATCCATATTTCTTGCACCATCCATAATTCTGGCATTCAGAGTTACGACATAATCCATATTTACGGCATCCATTTATGGCATCCATTTCCGGCATCATCCATATTTATGGCATCCATTTAAGGCATCGTATAGATTTACGACATCCAGATTTATGGCATCCATTTCCGGCATCGTCCAGATTTACGGCATCCATTTTTGGCATCATCCAGATTTACAGCATCCAGATTTAGGATATCCATTTTCGGCATCATCCAAATTTACGGCATCCAGATTTACGGAAGCCATTTCCGGCATCATCCAAATTTACGACATCCATTTCCGGCATCATCCAGATTTATGGCATGGGAGAGAGAGAAGCATCTTCTAGGCTGAATGAACCAATCAGATCACGAGGAATGTGTGTGTTGAGATGATGATCAAATGACCTTAAAGTCTCTCTAATTTATATCCATCAGTGAGGGTGTGTGACACATCTGTTGGGCTCTCAACCCTACATTACAAATCTGGCCAACCTTGCACATAAGTGGAATAAATTAAAAATAAATGTTCTGCTCATCCGATCAAGATGATCTTTAGATCAATCTTGCACCTCTCTGAAAGAGGAATCCAATAAAATATTGGCATCATCATCTGAGTAGTAAAACATGGAGTTTGGACCTAGTTGCCCAAAATTAACACTCCCTCTCAACTAGGGAGAACTCCAGCCACTAGTGCCATCCAAACATTGTGCGTCATCCCGCTGTAACTTGCTTCGCTGACTCTTTATTTCAAATGGTGAGTCACAAAGACATCACACAGGGCTGACCCAAATTTAGCTTAGAAGTCCGAAACCTCCATAGGACTCAAAGGAGTCTCATACTAAGACGAAGTTAGTTTAATTGACCCGAAGTCAGTTGGAGGTTCAAAACCTCTCTTGGATTCAAAAGAGACATATACTATGTTGGAAATGTAGTCATTGATGGCAAAGGAGATGGCAAAGGAGGACCACCTGAGGCAGCAACAAGGCAAAGAGAGCAGTATAGCAGCAAGATGTAGAGAGGGTCGAGCAGCAGAGACAGGGCCATTTAAAGTAGCAGTGGCAGCAAAAGGAGAAGTAAGAAGTAGCATCAGTCAAGGAGCAGATGAAACAAAGAGAGAAGCAAAGTAGCAGAGGGGCTGAAAGGAGCATGAAATCGTGGACAGTCAGAATGGTTACAAGTCGCAGAGGTATTAGACATAAAAGCAATGGAGAAAGTGGAGAGGATTTTATTGAGAAGATCGGTTCTATGAATGGGCAGCAGAGGTACAGCGAAGGCAGAGGCAGAAGCAGCGAAGGCAGAAGCAGAAAGGAGACAGGCGAAGACAAACAGTGAATACAGAGGAAGAGATGAATAGAGGGAGAGCCATTATCGCAGAGAGGCAGAGGCAAAAGCAGCAAAGGTAGAAGTAGAAAGGCAAAGGCAAAGGCAGAGGCAGAGCCGTTATCGCAGAAAGGCAGAGGCAGAGGCAGAGCAGTTATTCCGAGAATCACTACCCTAGCTGGTAGATACATTAAACAGTAATTTCCGAGAATCATTACCCAGCCGGAGGATACATAAACATTATTCTGGGAATCGTAACCCAGGTGGAAGTGGAAGCTTATATTTATGCAGCACATTACATATATTGCGCCTCATTTACAAAGGTCCAAAGCATATATATATACATACATGGAGTGGTTTATACACAAAGGACCGGGACTATAATACAAAGCATATGTATTATACCTTTTTCCGTAAGATCAAAAGAACCAAAGGCTTTAACGCTTGTTATTAAACAAATGAAGTTTTATATGGTGGGACCCTCACCCAATCGCATCGGAAAAAGGTTGGCAGCGGAACATGTAAACAAAGAATTGCGATTGCGATGAGAGTTCGGACCTGATGGATCAATGAACCATAATTGATATATGTTTGAAGTCCAGTTTTAAGATATGCCATCGCATTGGAAAAGGGCAGCGGAACATGGTAACAAAAGTTGCGATTGCGATTAAAGTTCCGGACCCGATATGGTTCAAACAAACAACTTTATATGTTTGAGTTCCGCGTCAAACATAAAACTTATATATATGTAGTGCTTTATATAAGTGTAGCACCTTTTAAACAAATAACCAAAGTACCATAAGGTGGGACCAAATTGCATCGGAGAAAGCAGTGGAACATGCAAGGAAGAAGTTGCGATTGCGATTGAAGCCCGGACCCAATGGGTCTATAAATTATGAGCTTAAAGTTTTGAGTTCCAGTTCTAATCGCATCGGCTCATTTAAATGAACAGTGACTAATCGCAATCGGAGAAATCGCAACAGTGGTCAATCGCATCGGAGAAGGAGCAGGGCATCGGAGCAATATATTAAAGATTGCGATTGCGATGAATCGCAATCGGAATTATCATATCGCATCGGAAAACGTGGCAGGTGGGCCCAGATATATGATAGTCTATTGATTAAATGGGATCGAACCCTTATACTAATGTTTATAATGCTTGACTTGGAAAATAGAGCAGAAGATCTATACAGTTGTGGGGCCCAAAAATTTTCAGAGTTGTTCATTAATATAAATTCCATAGTTCATTAAGAAGGTTATAAAGGGTTTTATTGTTGATAGTTCATGATAAAGATTGTGAGTACTGTGTTATTAAAAAGGTGTTATAAAACGTCGAGAGTTGCTTTATGTAACGGTTGCGATTGTATTGAAATGTGCCATGTGGTCTGTGGACCCACGAGCCTCGGCTTAAGGTGGAGGGCGATTGTTAATATAAAACGATTTATGTGGTGTATGTATGTTCCACTTGCGGAACTCACCACATCAACAAGACACTTGCTGTGTGTAAAGCATTGAAATGTGCCAATATTTAAAGTCAGCAGTTACATATATATAAAAAGGGCTGATATAAAAGCACAGTTACAAAAGTATGGCATATGGTCGTAACCTTGTGACAGCGAATAAGAAAACAAACAGAGCCGAAAGGGACAAAGACACAGTCAAAGAAAAGACAAATGCGCAGCTAGCCAAGAGGCTAAATGAGTGAGCTGGAGTTTTCATTGTAATTGAATGTAAACAATTTTAATTTATATTGTTGTGATGCATTGGCAAGTCTCCGGAAGAGAAAAAATATCCCACTGTAATGTTAAATTGATACCTACAGTCATATTTTCTGAATGAGCGGATAAAAGAGATGAGAAGGCAGAAGGCAAAGAGACATGGCTGTCCATTTCGAATTCCCAGTAGAATACAAACAGCCATGAAGCTATTTTGTATAAAACAGGGTAATATCCAAGAAGAGAAGGTTGACGAAAATAAAGTGAGAGAAGAAGAGAGTGTGCAGCAGAATTGAAGAGAGTTGAAGAAAATAAGAAAGCTGTAAGAGGTTAGAGAGAATAGATGTAGAGAAGGCAGAGTATAGAAGAGTGAAGTAGAGAATATTAAGAAAAGAAGAGCAGAAAGAGAAGCTACAGAACAGAGTTGATATCTGAGGCAAATTAACAAACATTCAGTTTGATAAATTGAGGAAGTTGGAGCTTCCCTATCAAGTTGCATCTTGATAGCTGTCAGTTGTAGCTGATTGAGGTTGGAGCCTCCTGTAGGTTGGAGCCTGCAGAAAATTGAAGGGAGTTGGTGCTTCCTTGCAAGTTGTAGCTTGCAGAATTGAGGTTGGAGCCTCCTGTAGGTTGTTGCCTGCAGAAAAACAGTGGTGAGAGGGAGTTGGAGCTTGCCTTTGCATCACAACAATAATAAGATGTGGTTTTCTCCCTTTATGGGTTTCCACTTATATCTGGTGTCTCTGTGCATGATGTTTATGTGTTGATTTGGTTTATTTCATCTGCTTAATACTTACTGCTCTCATATTAAGTCTATTGTTACATTATATTAATGCTTGCTGCTCTCATATTCTAAGATTACTCAGATGTTAAGTTGAACATGAAATGAAGGTGTAAACAAGTGTTAATGAAAAAGTTTTAAAAGTCCATGAATGTGTTAAACCGATTCACCCCCCCCCCCCTCTCAGTTTAACTAAGGGCTCAACATACTAACCCGAATTTAGTTCAACTGACCCGAAGTCAGTTGGAGGTCCAAAAACTCACTTGGACTCAAAAGAGTCATATACTAACTCGAAGTCAGTTGGAGGTCCGAAACCTCACCTGGACTCAAAAGAGTCATATACGAACCCGAAGTTAGTTTAACTGACCTGAAGTCAGTTGAAGGTTCGAAACCTCACTTGGACTCAAAAGATTCATATACTAACCCGAAGTTAGTTTAACTGACCTAAAGTCAGTTGTAGGTCTGAAACCTCACTTGGACTCAAAAGAGTCATATAGTAACCCGAAGTTAGTTTAACTGACCCGAAGTCAGCTGGAGGTTTGAAACCTCACTTTGACTCAAAAGAGTCATATATTAACCCAAAATTAATTTAACTGACCAGAAGTCAGTTGGAGGTCCGAAACCTCACTAGACTTGATCCTAGATCAAGTGGTTGGACACATGCCATCCTAGACATAAAGTGTACAACAATATCTGATGCATCCATCAGTCTTGCTATTGGTCTCTATCCACATTTCCCACCTCATTGGCCAAGATGATTCGTACTTCCCATGAGTCTGAAACTCCATGGGTAGGATGCATACGGGGCACAGATCAAAGAGAGGTGAACCAACTCAATATCGTCAAAGTGGGGCGGAAGCACACCAACAAGGTTCGGCAAGCCTAGCCCTGTGGTTGCTTATAGCTCCAAGAAGCTATCCCCAAATCCCTCTGGAGCTCCCAGAGCTCATCATCCAATAGGACCCTCAGAATATGGTCATTCCAAGATTCCAAGATTCTCACGAAAGGTTAGGAACTTGACCTTCCCCAAGGGCTTAGTAAGAATATCCACGACTTGCTCATTAGTTTCTATATGATCAAGCTTTACGGTGCCTCGCTGTACCATATCCCGGATAAAATGGTATCTGATATCAATATGCTTGGATCGATCATGGAACACGAGATTCTCTGACAAACGAATCCCACTCTGGTTATCACAAAGGATAACGATGGTATCTAGCACATGGCCGAACAACTCACTGAAGAGCTTTCACAACCAAATAACTTCACAACAGGCCATACTCACTGCAATGTATTCAACCTCAACGGTGCTTAAGGCCATCGACTTCTGCTTCCTACTCATCCAAGATATCGAAGCAGAACCAAGTGTGAAGCAGCATCCATATGTGTTCTTATGATCCACCACACTGCCCACCCAATCGGCATCAGTATATCCATGGAGTCCCCAACTCCCGGCAGTGTATCTCAACCCATGTTTTATCATGCACTGAAGATATCTCAAGATATTCTTGGCACCACCCCAGTGAATGTGATGAGGATCAACAATGTGTTGACTCAAAGTGTTCACTGCAAAACATATGTTCGGATGGGAGTTCACTAAGAACATCAATGCCCCTACGAGTTGATGATACTCGATAAGATTTCCTAGAGTAGGCCCAGCAAAGTTTCCACACAACTTCTTGAAGTTGAGTTCCATCGATTCCAACACGAACTTATAGTCCACCATACCAAATCTTTCTAGCAGCCTCACATTATATTTTCCTTGAGAAAGGAAAATCTCACCAGCTCTCTACCCGACCTCTAAGACTAGGAAGTAATGCATCATCCTAGGTCTTTCATCTCAAACTCAGAAGCTAGCTCCCTCTTACACTGATGAATGAGAGGGTCAGCACCTGTCAGGAAGAGATCATCCACATAGAGAACCAGAGTGAGAGGCTTTTCTCTATCAACCTTGAAGTAAAGGTTTGGATCGGCATTACTTCGAGTGAAGCCCAGCTTTGTCAAGTAGCTATCTATCCTCTCGTACCAAGCCCTGGGGGCTTACTTCAACCCATAGAAGGATTTCTTCAACCTACATACATGATAGTCTCTATCTTAGACTTTGAACCCCATAATTTGTTCCACATACACCTCTTCCTTTATTGAACCATGCAGAAAAGCGGTCTTCACATCCATTTGATGGAGACTCCATCCTTGTGTTGTAGCAAGGGAAATAATAGATCGGATGGTGGTATAGCGGGCCACAAGTGCAAATATATCATCATAATCTATGCCTTCCTTTTGAGAGAAGCCTCGAGCAACGAATCTTGCCTTGTACTTTACAGCACTACCATCAGATCCATGCTTGATCTTATAGAGCCATTTCGAGGTGATAACAGCTTTGTCCTCTAATCTCGGGACCACATCCCAGACATCATTCTTCATAATGGATTTCTACTCTTCGTGCATAGAATCCTTCCAAACTTGATGCTTTACGACTTCTTCAAATGATCTAGGCTCAGATTGTACGATAGTACTCATGGCTGCTAGATACCCTTGGTATCTATTCAGCTTCTTGCTTTCACAGAATGTTCCCCTTGGGGCCATATGTCTCTCGGCGTCCTCGAGAGTATCCCTAAGCCATGAGGGTCTTCTCTTCATTGAAGGACCTGGACAAATAGGGTCCTTCGATCCTTCAACATCGGGCATTATCTCATCTTTCGACTTTTCCCGCTTCCCTGTTCTTTCATCGTTGTCTTCCTTGGAGCTAGGAAGTTTTATCACTTTCCTAAGGAAAGCATCTTAATCGAAGGTGACATCGTGGCATATATCCACTTCTCTTTGATTAGGCACATAGATTCTATATGCCTTCGAAGTTTCACTGTAACCCACAAACATTCCCTTCTTTCCAGAAGCATCCAGCTTGCTTCTCTTTTCTTTCGGCACATGAATGTAGACAGGACAACCAAAAACTCTAAAATGAGAAACATCATGTTTCTTACCAGAGAAGTCTTCTTCAGGAGTTTTTGAGTCCAGAGTGGAATGGGGGCATCTATTTTGTACGTACACAGCAGTGTTCACAGCTTCTCCCCATAGAACCTTCAGAAGACCTTGGTCACATAGCATGGCATAGGCAGCTTCCACAATGGTCCTATTCTTTCTTTTAGCAATGCCATTTTTCTCAGGAGTATACACAGTTGTGGTCTCCCTCTTAATTCCATCTCCTCTGCAAAATTCATTAAACTCATTTGACTCATATTTGGTGCCATTATTGGTCCTCAAAATCTTGATCTTCTTTCCTGTTTGATTTTCCACCAAGGCCTTAAGGCACAAAACCATTTGAATGCTTCGTCCTTCTTATTCAAGAAATATATCCAAGTCTTGCTAGAGAATTCATCTATAAAATTCATGTAATAAGAACATCCTCCCAAGGATTTCACAGGAAACATACCAGATAAACTAGAATGTATCAATTGCAAGATATCAGATGTCTTTGTGACACTTGAGGGGAAAGGTTCCCTTGTATGCTTTCCTTCGGCACAGCCCTGACATACGCCTTCATGATCATTCTTGAATTCGGGCATCCCAAACACCACCTTCCTTGCTTCGGGAAGGGCTTTGTAATGAAGGTATCCAAACCTCCGGTGCCATAACTCAGTTTGACGAGTTGTATCACATGACATAGCCCCTAATGGACTTCCTCCAACTTGGTAGAGTGTATCAACTCTAAAACCAATACTGAGAGCTTCCTTGAAGTTACTCTTCCAGTCTTAAGGAATTCCTCCAGGAGCAATGAGGACGAGCTCTCAATCAACTACTTCTTCTCCTATGGCAAGGAGATCATTCCTGATTTCTGTGAGCCTCATAAAATATGATGAAGGCTCATGAATCTTCCCCTACACATAGTCCATGAAATCTTGATCTTCTAATGCCAAATCCAAGGACATCTTCCATTCATGATAATCAGACTTGTCAGTCAACTTACCATCAAATGATTGGTCCTTGACAAGGCTTCTTCTTCAGTGATTGTTTTTCACACTATCTTGGGCTTTGTCTTCACCTCAGCTCTGATACCATGTAAATTTTGGATAGACAGAATTTTTTATGCTTAATGAAAATTTAATTCAATCTTATAGGGCCCGATACAATATAGCAATCACATAAACATGAAAGTAAAATGTTGATAGCACATACAAATAGATCAACAGAAGACAAGCCAATAAAATAGATCAGATTTACATGTCTTCTTGTCCAACAAAGATGTAGAATAGTGTGCATTACGACAGTCAACAAAATGCTTCAACCAACAAAGTCTTTCTCAGGTCAACCAACCCTCCAAGTGTCACACACACACAACCCTAAAAGACAGCTCATCAAAAGTCAACATAATTCAACAAAAGAATCCCACATCCAGATTTCTGGCATCAAGATTTCCAGCATCATCCATATTTATGGCATCCATTTCCAGCGTCATCCAGATTTACAACATCTAGATTTACGACATCCATTTCCGACATCATCCAAATTTACGACATCCATATTTACGGCATCCATTTCCGGCGTCATCCAGATTTATGGCATCCATTTTCAGCATCATCCAAATTTATGGCATCCAGATTTACGACATCCATTTCCGACATCATCTAGATTTACGGAATCCATTTCCGGCATCATCCAAATTTATAGCATGGGAGAGAGAGAATCATCTTCTAGGCTGAATGAACCAATCATATCATGAGGAATGTGTGCTATGAGATGATGATCAAATAACCTCCAAGTCTCTCTAATTTATATCCATCAATGAGGGTGTGTCACACATCTATAGGATTCTCAAGCCTACATTACAAATTTAGCTGACCTTGCACATAAGTGGAATAAATTCAAAATAAATGTTCTCCTCATCCGATCAATATGATATTTAGATCAATCTTGCACCTCTCCGAAAGAGGAATCCAATAAAAATATTGGCATCATCATCTGAGCAGTACAACATGGAGTTTGGACCTAGTTGCCCAAAATTAACACATCAACAAAGACAAACTGTGCTATAACCAAAAAAAGATGTATGAATTGAGCATGGCTCCATATTATGGGCATATTTGGGACTAATAATTGGATTGATATATGAATTTTTTTGGTTTGGGGCATCCTTAATTGAAAGCATCACAAAGTCTTGTTGGCTATATAACTTTGTCGACTATTATTGGCATAGTTTTTTAAATCACAACCACCATTTATGTCTGTCATCAGTTTTTATAGCAAGTCAATCATATGATTATTCTCAAGTAAGAAAAACATTCTAGTCCAATACCTTAGTTTCCCTTTCTTCATCCAACTTCCATTTCTTCTATTACTCACTCTCATCTACTTGTATAAGAAACAATATTTGTTGGCTTGGAATTCAAACCAGCATCCACGTAAGCATCCAATAAATGTGTTGAAGTCTAACACTGGCATTTCAGACCCTTGTTACAGAGACTATCTTACCTGAGATGACTAGTACTCCCCAAGTCGTTTATATAGTAACCAAAAGCTCAATGACAAAGAAGTATAGAACTTATTAATGGAGGTGACCGATCTCTCATTGCCAGAAAATTCTTCCACCTCAGGGTTTTAGGCTTGGGCCAAGGGCCACATTTTCATAAACTATAAGAGCTTCTATCTCATCCAATATTTCATGTTTATCACCAATGTGTCATCCAATTGAACTCAAAGCTGCTATTTTTATTTTTGCAATTCAATTGTCCCACTCCACTTTGAGCAGATGGTATCTGATCTCATCACCTATGACTTGGAAGGTTCACATAAAAACCTATGATGTTACTGCATTGGCATCTATGGAATTGAATGCTAGATTTTCAAAAACTATAAGAGCTTTTATCTCATCCAATATAGCATGTTTATCACCAATGTACCATCCCATTGAACTCAAAGCTGCTAGTTTCATTGTTACAATTCAATTGTCCCACTCCACTTTGAGCAGATGGTGTCCGATCTTGTTCACTACAAATAATATGATGGTACTCCATCAATATCTATGGAAGTTAATGCTTGCTAATGCAAAGGCACTGTAGGAATCATCCAATCAAGAGGGTGGGCAGTTTGAGCAAAGTTTTCAGAGCAACTTAGGAATCACTTAGTTTTCTGCAGATATGACCAAGCTGTTCATACGAGACTATATGAGTTAGTGCTTAGTTTTATCTAAGCAGAAAATTCTGTAAGCACTATTAGAGAGTTGGTCATTTCTGTACTAGTCTCAACATTTCTACTATATGATGGGCAGCCTTAGTTGGTGATCCGATGCAAGGTTTTGAGGCCTATTTGGCATAAGACTGTTGCTATTCTAGAACAGAAAATGGAAGCCATTTTCAATAGTTAGTATATCCCCTTCTCCAATGTGATACTCATGAAATTAAGAAACAGTTAAGTGTAGATTTGAAAAGAAACAACAAGCAAGTAGCATATTATTCCTTGTGTTCACCTTCATCTGATTTGTTTGTACAAGGAGGGATCTATTCTAGAGAAGCAGTTTAAGGCCTAAAAGATGTTGGGCCTCATTTTGTAGGGTGCAACTCCTTGCCATGGTCAAGAGGTATGTTTTAAAGGGGATTCCACTTGCCACACAATCCTAAGTTGCTTCATTTCCTAACAAATGTAATTGTTTTATTTTTTATTTTGTGGTTGATGCATTTATTGGGGGAGGTAGTTATAGTGACCTAAATTTATTTATTGCACCCTTAACCATTGTTTCCTATTCTTGGAGAGATAGTTGGGTCATTGGAGAAAGGGCCTTAGCTACCTTTGCTATTTTTAGCTTGTAATTGGTTTGCATTTAGGATGGGTGATGAATCACCTAAAGCAAAGGAGCGCTCCCCTAGTTGGCACCTTAGCACATTATTTAAGGTCACTACATTTGCTAGAGCTTGTTGTAACTTACAATGGCCAAGTTGACCATCCTGTACACATTTTTAGGGTGAATTCTTAAGGGGTGAATTGGCTACTTCCTTGGAGAGTATGCGCTAGCTCACCCGAACTACTGGGGGCATGTTAACTCACTAATAGTGATATGTGTGAGAGTATGGAGAGAGAGTTGAATCATTGGAGAAAGAGCCTTAGCTGCCTTTGCTATTTTGAGCTTGTAATTCAAAATTGGTTTGCATTTATGATGAGTGATGAATCACCTAGATCGAAGGAGTGCATTTGCTAGAGCTTGTTGTAACTTACAATGGACAAGTTTACCATCCCCACACACTTCTAGTGTGTTCTTAAGGATGAATTGATACTTCGCTCTCAATATCTTGTATGTCTTTTTACATTATGCATTTTATCCTTTGCCGGCACAAGTAACTCGCAACAACTGGGTTATCTCTTTGGAATGTAATTTATTTTTCTTTCTACTCTACTCTCATTCATTGTTATATTGATATTTTTATAGTAAGTAATTTCCTCCTAATGGTAAGAAGCTTTTTTCAAAGGATTCATCACTCATACAATGTAATAGAAACAAAATGGTTTTAAAAACCTACTATCCAAACTTGGAACTGCTTCTTGGGCCGACCGAGCCAAAGGATGGGCCGGTCCGGGATTCTTGGTGAGCAATTGTCCCGCGCGCTTTGTGACCAAGCCGGCCGAGCCATACCGACTCGCTGACTTTACTACAACCGCCGGGCTTAGGCCGAGCCCGAGCAAGGCTCGGCCGGCCGGGCCGCCCGGTCGCGGGCCCTAAAAAATCCCTAAAAAAACGGACTTCAAAATCACTTCTTTTTGCCGTTAGGTACTCATCTAACCTCTTCCATGATATTTAACCTACCCAACTTTTCCAATAATTCTCATACATCTATCTCATTGAATTTTTTTTGAGCATTTGTGAGGATTTTTTGAAGAGTTGTGAGTTTGTTTTGGAGCAAACTTTGAGGAGACTTTGGGCAAGCTTTGGAGGAGAAATGAGGAGCCATAAGTGCTTTGGAGCAGCATTGAGAAGTTGGTTTGTTGAGCTGCATTGAGGAGGCTAGAGGCTGAGGTATTTATTTTTTTCTCTTGCACCATGGCTCGTTTTATTTATTTTTCAAACGAAAATGTGTAAACATAGTTTTTCGGTGAAAGAAAATAAACATAGAATGAATAGTATTTTTTGTTTTTCATTTTCAAATTTAAACCTTTTCTTCCAAAGTAAAAACTTACCACAAATGCACCTGCAGAGCTAATGATGCTACCTGGGCATATGCTGAAATGGTTGATGATCAAATGTATTGCAAATTTTGTACGAAAAAAAATAAGGGGGGTGGAGGGGCCATTCAGGCAGACTGAAACTACATTTAACGGGTCTTAGAGTACAAATTACTCCATGTGAAGTAGAACAAAAATTGGGGAATGAGTAAAGGCATTGAAAGAACAATTTTAAGTTTGAGGAAGACAAATTAGGCAAAAAATAAATATATAATAAATTGGAGAAGAGAAATCTACAACATATGATGGCCACCAACCCAAGTTTTGATTATGAGGTTCTTCTATATCCTTGCAGACCATGCATCAAACCCCTTTCGCTATGTTCCTCCCTCTATGGAAGTTTTATTTTGAAAAGGTAAAGGTGCAATGAGAAAATAGGGGTACTATCAAAAGTTTTTTCATGCCCTCTTCTCCTCTTCCGATAGTGCAACTGCACATGGTCATAGTACTCCAACCGTGTTCCCCACTTATATGCTCATTGGAGAAAAGAATTGAGAGATGCTTGTTGGGATTATGGCCGTTAGATGGTGGTATGATGCTGATATTCCTCTAATGCTACTTTTTCACCATATTATGAACCTATTTTTGATGCCATATGATATGTTGTTGGAAAGGGCCTCAAAGGCCCTACTATGCATGAGTTAAGAGGACCTCTCTTTTGCAAAAAGAGATTATGAACATTGATGATTATTTGAAAGAGTTCAAGAACTCATGGGCACATACAAGATGTACCATCATGTCATATGGATGGACTGATCGTAGAACCGTACCATCATAAACTTTCTTTTCTTTTGCCCACGAGGAACCATGTTTCTAAAATCAATTGATGCATCTGATAGTGAAAGATTCACATTTGTTATTTTATCTGTGGATGAGGTTGTTGAAGAGGTCGGTGGAAAATGTTGTTCAAATCATCATAGGAAATGCCTCTAACTATGTTATTTCTAGTAAATTGTTAGAGGAAAAATAATTCAGAACTGCCTTTTTGGACCCCATGTGCTGCACATTTCATAGACCCTGCGCTTGAGGATATTGGAAAAATATAATGGATCAAGAAACACTATAGAGAATTCAAATGTATCACAAAATATATTTACTTTCACTTATGGATTCTAATCCGATGAGGAAAAACACTGTGGGAAAGGAAATTATTAGCTCGCCATCACTAGATTTGCAACACATTTTTTGACATTGCAATCTATGCTTGCCCAACATAGAAACTTGCAAAGGTTTTTTCCAAGTTGATGAATGGAATTATTACCGCGTCTCGCAAAATAGGATGGAAAAGATGTGAAAATGAAAGTCGCTGAAGAAATATTTTGAAAAAAGGCAAAGAAAGATCAAGTGAAATCCTTGTTGAGCCATTGGTTAAGGTAGTTATGTGTTGGGTGGATGGGGAAATATTGGCTATGGACTTCATTTATGAGGCTATGGATCAAGAAAGGATCAAATAAGGGCATCATACAAGGACAAAGAGTGGGTATATAAATCCATTTGGGAAATCATTGATCATAGAGCTGCATAATCAACTCCATCGCCCTATACATGCAAACTGGTATTTTTTTGAACCCAAGGTATCATTATAAATCTCGTGAGCAATAGCTTTGAATGTCAAGGTTAGAGATGGATTGATTGATCGCATTGATCGAATGATCCCTACGCATGTGCTGAGCGCTTGAAGATACACAAACGTATCTTTGTGTTCTACCAAGCCACAAAAAGTATCTTTAGCAAGAAGCTTGCAAGGATTGTGTAAGGGAATCGTATGAGCCAAACAAATAATTTCACTCAAATTCATATTTTATTATTTTGTATAATTGTTTATAATTTCAATTTCAAAGTTGGAGTAAAATGTTGAGCTAATCAGTAACTCATTTTTTGTAGCAGCAATAAATAGGTGGAGGCATTTGGCAACCATTGTCCCGAATTGCGTGATGGCTCAGAATTCAGATTTTGAGTCAAACTTGCGTGTTTCTAGGTGTGAGTGCACTTGCCCGTTTTTGAGAGGATTCACATAAAGAAGAGAAACTTGGAGCAAAAATGGTTAAATGATATAGTGTATGTCCAAGATAACCTCCAACTAAGGCACAACCAATTGCTGAACAAAAGACCCGATTCAGATCCCATTGTGTTGGAGGATATTGATCCAACATTAGATTGCAGTGGAGACTTGTCCACCAGAGTTTGACTTTGATTAGATATTTGTGCGGAATGACTTCGACATAGTTAGAGGCTATCATTAGTACATTTGGGGGAAATTCCAACACTTGGTTCTGACTTTGACCAAATGTCGTAAATTTCCCTAAATTCTTTCAATCCCACCCGAAACCATTTATACTCGACATTTATAGAAAAGTGTCGCAACATCGACACTTAGAAAATGTGTCACAATTGCGAATTTGGAGGAATACGTTGCAATTGCAACACTATGTTTCAGCTTTCGTCGCTTATTGCGACGGCTACCTAAACGTTGCAAGTGTGACACAATGTCTAAGTGTCGCAATTGCGACGTTGTGAGGCATCCATCGCAATAGCAACGCTTTTTCCGCCGTCTGTGATAACGAAACTTATATGTGCGCTACATAAAAATATGAAACTTATATGCGCAACATATAAAAAATGATTTTTATTAAGAATATGAAACTTATATCCGTCGCAATTGCTACATTAACGTTCGATATCACGTACATTCACCCTCTCATTTAACAACATTCGCCCGCATTCGCCCCGCCCTGCGTAACATAATTTTCCCTCGCGCATTCACCCTAATCTCTTTGCGTAATAGCATTCACCCGCATTTTCCCCTCGATCTTGCACAGTATCTACCCTCGTAATTCACCCCGAGCTCTTAACAACATTCGCCCGCATTCACCCCGAGCTCTCGCAACATCATTTTCCCCATTCACCCCGGTTTCGTGCACGCATTCGCCTCGGGCCACAGGCTCTTCCTCGGCCTTTCATAACATTCACCCTCGGCCTCTTGCAAAATGGTAAGTTCTTACCGTAGGCCCTTCCTCCTATAGTAGGGTTGACTCTATTTGGGTTTTTTACTAATTCCATTGGATTGTGTTAGGTCAAGAGGTTCTCTGATGTCAAGAATCAAGATTCAATACCCTCTATTATCTTCATCACCCAATACAAGATTTAAATTTTTCCAAAGAAACACTTATTAATTTGGCAGCCATTATTTCTCCTCGCTTTAAAAACCCTACATTTAAATGAAAACAAGCATTGCATTTCAACTACAAAAATCTATTAGTGTTCAAATGTACATGTGTGCATCACTTGTGTAGGGTATTCCCTTTTCCACTTTCACATTATCCAAGAATGTGCAGCATATTTCATATTTTTTGTGATATAGATTATCTTGAAAAAGGAAAGGTAAATTATTTCCCATGGAAAAAGAAGGTTTTCCTTTTACTACCGGAAATGGTACAACAAAGTTCCATTTCTACTCCGAAACTCCTATGAAACAGAACCAAATAAAGGCCATGTCCTCAATGGACATCATTTGGCTTTGAAAATGTCCATTGCACCGTGTTGTTTCTTATATTACATCACAATAGTTTCTTAGGTCATTTCTTGTTTCTTTGAGATAAAAAACAACCAAAGAAATCGTGAAGATCCTTTCAAGAAATTTTCAAATGACCATTTATCAATCATATCTCAACTATTTTTTATTTTATTTAGTGGTTGCTTACTTTGAGAGAAATTTGACACTTTTATAAGGAATATAACATAAAAACAAAAAATGGGAAGGAATCGATGAGGTAGATGTGTCCTTTAGTTGTTGTCAATTAAGAATTGATAATACACGATGCATGTTCTCGTACTAAACTAGATTCCTTCCTAGAGTTAGGACACGAGTATCAATCAAGTTGTAGTTTCTAAATTCTTGTATTGGTTCATCAATCTTGAAAATTCATACATTGCATGTCTTCATTAAGTCATGCTTGAATAATTTGCATCATTACATCGTAGTAGACAGAAAATTAGGAATTATGATTATTATTACTTGCGGATATATTAAGTTACTTTTAAGTTTGCATGGCTTAGTGTGAAATTATTCTAGTGTGCCCCTAGGCCCAGTGAAGGAATTCTAAGGACTAAGAACCTTAGTTTTTAAATGGTATTGCTTCTAACTATTTTTTTGAAACATACAAATTACAATTAAATTTTGAAACTTAAGAGTTAAAACTTAAATGATCTAAATGAATGAGATGCTATTTGGATGAATTGGTTCCATATTTAGAAAGATCAAACTCGACATTAAAGTCATGCCTATTATAGGACATGGTATAAAATGCTTCCTGTGGTTTATTAGCATGGGTTGACGAATACAACTGACATACAGCCAGCCTAATTTCATAAGAGGGATTATTTAATTAAGGGCTAACTAAAGGTGTTGTAGCTACTATGACTATGATGCAAAACTGGACAAATAGCATATCTATCATACTAGGCATACTAGACAGAGTAGTTACCGGTGAAGAAATTTTTGCTTCGGCTTTGACATTAAATGTACCGTAAATTTAATCTCTTAACCGTAGGTTTCCTGATCTTAATTGAATTTTCTCATTGGGACTACTATGAAATATTATACACAAAGGGAAGTGAACATTATTCACAGGCCTTTATAATTAAATTTCCCAAGGGAGGAAAAAAAGTAGCCTATCCAACCCCATAGGCTATAGTCAATTATAAAGGGGGAAGTTAAAACTTTAAAAAAAATTAAACCTTAAAACATACCTATCCATGAATCATAAGTTCATAACTTACCTTAAATAAAGCGTAGACTTACCACAAACATCCATCCTCAAATTGCTATGGATGAGCCGCAGCCTCAAGATGAGAGTGATTCCTACTTGGAGAGCATGCTAAGTGGGAAGATCTAAGTGATGCCGATGACATGGATGATGATTATTATATGGCTTGAGGAATCCATTGCTCACTATTAGGCTTTAGCTATTTTTATTTTTATTATCAAAATTTCCTTAGTTCATGTTTACAGCTTAAGTTATTTGAGATGCCTTGAGGCAAATTTTGAATTTAGTATGACAATGGACATATATTTTGAAATTTTGAATCATGATTCTAATTTCTTATAAGTTATTAATATGTAACCGAGTCTAATCTTTGCACTTGATATCATATATGAATCATGATATTATCAAACTAGAAATTTTGAAATTTCAATGACAAATGTCACATGTGAATGTTGAAACTTGAAATGTTGAAATTGATGTGGTATGCTTTAAATTTAAAGTTTAAAGTTTATACAAATTATTAGTAATTTACAAATATACTATATTAGTGTCATTAAATTTATAATTTATAAATTATAATTTAGAAAATAAAGTATTATATATGATATAACTATAATATATATATATAAAAATACCTGTGATGAACCCACGCACCCCGTTTTAAAAAAATGTCATCCCCATCCCCGTCTCGTCCTCTTCGAACCTATGTTTCCCGGAAACATAGTTTCAAACATTAAATATCAACAAAATATTGTTTAAAGGATATTGAAAGGAAAAAAGGTGATGGAAGATAGAAAGGCCTACTTAAATTCTCTAAGGATTTTTCACAGTTGCTCTTAAAAGCTTCACTTCAAGGCCCTTCAAGATCGTCTTCAACAATGCTATACCACGCTTCAAATAATGTTGCTCCAAAAAATGTCCTCAAGGTCTTCACAACAAGCTTACTAGTTGCTCCAACAATTCAATAAGGTCTTCATTGTCAACTCATCTCTTGTTTGGGTGCCTTAATGTGCAATGACATGTTTCCGGACTGAATTCATAATGCAAGGCATATTTTGAAACTCTTAACTCTATCTTCCTGTCTTATTAGAAATTACTTGTTTTTCATTTTTTTGTTTTCAAGTTAGATATTGTTTTCAATTTTTTACATTTATAATTTTATTGCAATGTGGCAAATCGATCAAGGCAAAGATGTCAGAACAACCCGAGATCAGATGACGTTAAAGAGGCTAGCTGAAGAACATGTAAAGTGCCAAAAGATTGCTCTGTACTGGGAAGTTTTAGTTATTTAAATAATTGAAATAATATTAATTTTGTTCAAATATGCGTACACCTAGCCATGGTACGCATGATGACTTTTGAGGAATATCTTTCATCCCTATCTCCAAATCCTGTTCTTGCTGCGAAAAAAACACACGAGATGCAAGGTCGGAATTTGATACTTCGATAGACGCACCTCAAACACCAAACATAAGAGAGGATAAAAAGTCTCATGAACCAATGAAACATATCGTAATAATAAAAAGTCAAAAGGATATTTTTGTTCTGAAAGATGAGATGAATTGTGATGGTTTGATTTTTTAATTTTTACATTGACTAAACTAACAAAAGTTCTTTTGCATGTAGTATTTTCTTCGGCACGTCAAAACCGGTGTTAGTGGTAGTGGGACATAAGGGCAAGAGATTGTCACAAGAACCCTCTCATAAACCTTCTACTCCTTTAGGTGCCACTTAAGAAACACACTCGCCTTAAGAGACACCCAAATCTCTCAACCGCCGAACATGTTGGCAATGATGAGGCTTTTGACATGGCCTAAATCACATTATTATGCCTCTCGAGCTACATGTGTCGCCTCCACAAAGGGACCATTACTGCATGTTGTCAGAACGATGAAGGTGTCCCTATAAAGCACGTACAACTCCCAGTAAATTTTAATATTTTAACTATTTCATGTACTTTATCAAAGCATGGGTTTATCATGATTTATTTTTAAATAATGATAATAATCTCTGTAGGAAACAATGAGTTCTATAGGTTTTTGGAGAACCATGTGTTGGTAATTTTTTGGCCCAACCATACAGCATTGCAGTGGAATTCTAGAATTAAACTCCGAAAAAGAACTTAGATTATCTAGAAGCCCTTTTGGGGTCGTTAAGATTGATTTAACAAGAAATAAGCCAGTAGCCGGCAAATATTTGAAATATACCAGGGACACCTATAGGACGTAATTTTAATCTAACCCTAGATACGAGCATCCTCTACTGCTTCCGCAGAGTGAGTGGAGAACACTCATCCATGACTAAAGAGAAAAGGGCAAAGAAAGAAGGAAAAATGCCAACTATGACCCACAAGGTAAATTACAACTTTAATTCAATAGCTTTAATTTTCTCTATATCAGTGTAGTAGCTACATCATATCCACTAATCTTTTGATGCTAGGTTGCCCGACACCTCAAAGGCAACCAAAGCTGATTGGAAAAAAGGGCCATCACAGCATGTATGTCATTTGAAATTACTTAAAGAATTGTAATTTGCATAAACATCTTATAATTAATTGTATCGCCTTTCCAACATTTTTGTAAATCCTATCAAATATGATTAAAAATACACAATCATATGTAATGTAGAGTGATGACTTTAAAAGAAACTACATGGGTGAAGATAAAAATATCACTTTCCCATTTCAAGCATCAAGCCGTAGTTGAACGCCGCAAAGCTTGGGGCAGTCCCAAGATCCAAAATTCCTGGGCAGTAAAACATTAACCTTTCAATATGTTTGTTTTCATCCATAAATTTAATGCCTAACAACTTTTTTTAAATCAGGATCAAAGACTACCGACGAGGAAAATAACCCGCTTTTTTAGAACCAAGATGTAGATGATCCTCACAAGTAACCCGACTACCATTGTAGTGGGGACCAGGCCGACAATGTTACTATCAAGTGAGGGTTGTGACAAGTACTCAATTTTTCACTTATAATTTTTTCTAATTATACCTGATGGTTTTCCTTATAACATTTTTTTTAAATGACAAGAGAATGTTTTCCTCAAGATCTTAACATTACTCAGAGAGGAAGACAGGCAAATGTACCTAAGGGCAACAACTGCACTAGGTAAAATAATCATTGAATTTTTTTTATACATATCAACTAGTTCAATGATATTTAAAAACTAACAAGCCTAATGCGGGTGTAGAGTACACATGGGGTGCACTCTACAAAATCACTACAAGCATGCACATCACCGGGTTCAAACCCTGTGGGTGGGATGGGAGGAGAAAATGGGAAGATTAGGATTAGTCTAAATGAGAGAGATATTTAAAAACTAACAATTAAAATTAATATTATCTGTTTTTTAGGCGATGTCTACCGGGATGAGACCAAACATCGTGACTACACAACTAGGTTAGCGGCTAATAACCGGTGCACTGTGCAAATAATCTCATTGCAATTTTTATATTGTTAATATTAATGTAACTAGTTCAATGATATTTAAAACCGACACTAAAATTTAATATTATCTCGTTTTTTTGTAGGCGATGCCTCGTAACTGTATGAGACCGTACATCATGACTACGCAACTAGGTCAAGCGGCAACAACTCGGTGCACCGTGTAACACCATTGCAATTTTTTTTGTTAATATTGTCCAACTAGTTCAGAATGATATTTAAAAACTCGACAATTAAAATTTAATATTATCTCGTTTTTGTATATATGCCCCGTCATCAGATGAGACCGTATTGACGTGACTACGCAACTAGGCTGCGGTGTGACAACTGTGCACTAGGTAAATAATCTCATTGCAATTTTTTTTATTAATATTACCTAACTAGTTCAATGATATTTAAAACCGACAATTAAATTTAATATTATCTGTTTTTGTAGGCTTATTCCTGGCCACCGGATGAGACTCGTACATCGTGACTACGCAAATCTCAGGTCAACATGACAATCAAAAACACTGTGTACATAATTCATTTGCAATATTATAATACAAGTTACCGAACTAGTTCAATGATATTTCTAAAAAGTCGACAATTAAATGTTTAAAATTATATATTTTTTTGTGGCGATGCCCGTCACCGGATGAGACCAGACATCGGACTACGCAACTAGGGTCAGCAAAAGGCGGGTCGAAAGGCACGAAATCAGAGTAGAGCATGATGATATTGATGATGTAATTAGGAGCTTTAGAAATAGGAAGAAGAAAAAGAAAATTGATAATGTAAAATATTGTATTATTATAGTACAAACATTACCATACTTGGAACGTTATGCTATATAAAAAACTCATTTATCATACTATTTTTTATGTCAAGCATTAATTGTAATGTTTCCTGCGTACTTTTTGTTGAATTGTTTTTTTATTAGTTATTGAATATTTGTTTTTTATGCTCATATGAAAGTAAAAAAAATGAAATATAGATTGGGTATTGGAGAATTGAGAGTGATGTGAGGGGAGGGGCCATAAGAGCTTCCACTTCACGTGGTTGGCCTCATTTAGTAGAGAATAATTTATTGGAGCATTTAATCTTGGAGTAAACCTCGATCCAAACAGCAACAAAAAAAATCATCGTTGACTTAGTTACTCTTTCGCATCGTGGAGTGTTTGTCTCAAGTTCATACGACTCCAATAAATTGTTCTTGAAACGAAGAGGAGTTTATTCAGGTATGTTTTGACATTTTCAACATATGTTCCAACATTATCATAACAACGATCTTAGAGTAAAAAATAATACATCAATTACTTGTATTTATTGTATAGATAATGATGGATTTTATCAATTTGGTAGTGTGTACAAATCCTCTTGCATCATGAGCAATACAACTTGTCAACCAATGGTCATGTTGTGATATTTTTGCTTGTGCACTTGACCAAGTTCGTAATGTCACATTTTGTAAGTTCCTTTTTTAGCGCTCATAATTCAATATTGTGCTTGTTCATGATTATTATCTAGGTTTTTTTGTATGTGTTTTTTCATCTGAGTATTTTGATTGTAAGCAACTTTGCATGTTTCCTATTGTTCACTATGATTTCTCCCATTACCACTCCTAGTGATGAATCCCACTTTATTGTTACATAGGTTAGTTTTATTGTTACTATGATTTCTCCATTTACGATTTCATAGGTTACATCATGTAAAGTTGTCAATCTCAAAGTTGGTGATGAGCTTTTAGTTCTCCGTGATTTGGGGCTTTTCATATTTTCTCCTCAATGTCATCTCTCGAGATCACCTCATCGTTTGAAACATGCCAATTTTTCTACCACTTGTACCAATTGGCACATGTCAATCTCCGAGTGGTGCCACATTTCACCTATTTTCAAGGAGAGTTTAGGGTTTCTTAACATAGCTCGTGTAACTGATCTGCCTACTTGAATATCGTCACATAATACTTAAGTGGTTTGGATTGATGAGCATGTTCTCAATGGTTGGATGATTCATAAGAACCACCCATATAGTCATCTTGAGATATTTCAGAAGTTTTCTCGGTTTTTTCACCGTTTCTCTAGTGGGTGGATGGTGTGGGGTGATCCATCAATACTCGGTGCTCTTGTAGTAGGACATTTTTTTGGGGATATAAAGGAGCATTTGATGTAGATATCCCATTGGATGTATTCATATATGGGCATGAGAGGTCAAGAATTTAAATTAAAAATATGCAAACTCTAGCATGTATAAATCAAGGCCGCGAGAGACACTGCTAAAGATTGTTTTGTGCTGCCTTAATATAGTCGTGATTTATTTCTATTATCTTAATGCAAATTATATATATATTCCGGGTTCAAATGAGGATTGTGGTTGTATTTATCTTGGTTGTTTCTCTCTAATGCTCCGGTAGTTTTCCAAAAGTTGCAATAGTTGTTTAGTTTGCCTGTTACAACTTAAAAGTGGTTTTTAGCAAGGGAGTCATGTTTTTTTTAAGGTTCATACTAATATGAAGATCTTGTAATTTACATTAAAGATAAGAGAAGATGGCATCTGCCAGCGCATGACAACAATTGCCACATCTACCTCATTGGGTAACAATGGAAAGGGGAAGAAGTTGGGTGCAATGTTGATAATTATGGTAGACAATTGTCTTCTTTCAGCTTTTTTCTACCCATTTCCTTTAATCGCTCGCTGTATATAATGGAGGATTACGTAGACAGAGAAGTTAGTTAATACAAGAGCTATGGAAAATGAGTTGTACTTCAACAAGGATGGCCTGACAAAAACATTGCAGTCGCAGGAAAAATTATGTTTAAAGGAAGGTCACCTGCACGTGAAACTTCAATTGCATGGTGGATATTTCCTTGTCCACTTATATTCGATTTTTAATGTGTTATTTTAATTTTTCATGGAGGTTTGTTTTGGCATATGGTTCGTAATTCAATTGCACACTTACCTAAAAGCATTGTCAATTTGTTCCTGTGCAAGGTGAACAAACTTGTCGACTTTGTTGGAGTCACCCTTGGGGGCGAAGGGAAAAATGTTGTCTTGGAGAGCAAGCATGGTTCTCCGAAAATAGTTAATGATGTCAGACAATATCTAAGGAGGTAATTTCAGATGTGCTCGGTTTTCTTTTTAACGTTGTATTAGTTCCCCCTCTTAAATGTCTGGATTTGGTAGGCATAATTTGAAAACTCAAAGGGGTGAAAGGAAACATATTTGTTACCCCGTGGTCTACTTGGCCTACGGACTAGCCATTAGAGTAATGCATAAATCTTTTCACAACAATAAAAGGAAAGGGACAGTATTTAGGCCAACGCATTGTTGTTGACAATGTAATGAAATGATTTTAATGCTATGGTTTTGCCTTTATTGGTTGAATTAGAGGACCCAAACTTGAAAATATTGGGGCCAAGTTGGTAAGGCAAGTCGCGGCAAAGACAAATGATTTAATGGGATGGAACCACAACATTCGTTGTTCTTGCACATGTTGGAATATTGAAAAAATTCCGCATCAAATGAATGGATAATAAATCTCCTCTCCTCTAACACAGAAAATAAAAAATTCTTTGACAAGAGACAAGAGTTTCAATACTTTGAAAAAACAAACTTCTATTCCTTCAATAACTCAACAAAAAGCTATTACACTTCTTCCTCACCGAGAGGGATTACAAATTATGACTACAAAACGCAAGGCATAAAACCAACTCACCGGCCTGTTCAAAACAAACATACTCTCTATCTCTAAACACTCACACAGAGCTCTTCTTACTTTCGCATCAGCCAGACATACACACTTAAAAAAAGTTACACTCAAATATTTTCACTTTTTACACACCGCTGTAATAAAAAATTACCTACTGCCTATAAAAAAAACTACCAAGATTTTTTGTCCTTTTTATTTTTATATGTCGTAACATATAAAACATATTATAATAAACCCTCTTTTTAAAATAATAAAAATTAAAACTAAATTCTATGGCCCACTCTTCATTTTGCATATGATATATATATGTTATATGTATATATTAAAGCATACATAAAATTAAACTATCAAAACATTAAAGAACCCTTTCCGTCTAATTTCAAAATTATGAATTGATTGAATTTCAAAACCAATACCGCATTCCAAAATGGGATGCTCATGCCTGCCTAATTTGTAACGCGAATTCTCAATCCAATGCCTTATGTACCCGGTCTGGTTTTCTGTGTTTTTAGATTCCCTTCAATTTCATGCGATCCAATTATTAATGCTCCATGTGTCCTCCTTTTAAATTTACAAAACTCGGGGGTAAATTTTTGTTTGTTTAATTTTGGTTGGTGGAATTAGGTTAATGTCGGTTGTTGTGTTTAAATACAATCTTCAGACAGTAAATATGGTTGCACGTATCTACAAAAAAACTTGTAGGAATTTTAATGCTGAATTAAATTTCTAGATGGTGCAAGCAACCTCCAAAAAAAATGTTGATGATGCATCTTCATTCTTTGTCAGAAAGGGGCTTGAAGTTAAAATTCAACAACATAGGGTTTAATAAGTGAGGGTGTAAAGGTAACTTTTTTGTCGATAGTGTTGGATTAAGATCATCTATTCATTTTTGTAGGGTCTTATGGTGTTTGGGTTTTTTAGTTTTGGGTTGGGCTTATTGAGCCAGATATTTAGTGAAAAATTTTCCATCATGTATTAAAAAATTTTGGTTCTTTGTCAAAATTTATGAGCTTGTTAGGAAATACAAAACCGACAATGGTTGTATCTAAATTTGTGGAAAATAATTTGAAATGAAACCTTTTTGTTTAGGTTGTTGCAAAGCAGTGCAAACCCCGCCTTCAAATTGCCAGTATTGACAAGACAATAAATTCCCTTGTTTTGGAACTCAAAATTTTTTCAAAGGAGGTAAACGCTTGCCTGAGTAGGTCAGGTTTTTCCCTTTTATTGTTTTATTTGGTGTATCTAATTTGAATTAGTTACCAAGGTATTTTTGGTTGCAAACTCCTTTCATTTTTCATACAATATTGGCCTTGTGGAATACATTTGATTATGTGTCTCGCAGATTCACAAATATTTGTAGTTGTTTAGTCTTATGTTGCTGTGAACTTTTATTATGGAAATAGTTGATGCAATATTGTCATTTAATCCTTACTTATAGCATGTTGAGAAGTTTCTTGTGAAACATTTGGTGTGCAAAATGACACTTGATCCTATACAAGATCATGCACTTGACTTCAAAATTCATATTCAAAGTGTGCTGCATAATCTTTGGGTAAAAATTCAAATATTTATGTTGTTTTAAAACCATTATCTTTTTCATGTATTGGATGTGCCTAAAATGAGAAAAGACTTTGTATGAAAACCAACTCGGGTGAATAATTTCCAAAGAAACAACCACTTCCAAGACATGATTTAGAAGTAGAACATATGTACTTATGAAGCATAGAAAGATATCCTTGATGCATTTTCACGTTTGGCTAGGTTATTTTTGGAGAAAATAACTCCTTATTCCTCAGAATGTTGATTCAACAAGTAAATGCTGAGAAGAGAGATCATCATGGGACATAAACCTATTAACAAAAGGAACAGGAATGATTATCAATTATGGCATACTAAGTTGTCATGGATTTTGACTATTTGTCTTTAACATAAAAATGTTAAATTCCAAACTTACATCATCATGGTTTGGCATCATGAGCTTGACTAATTGTCCACCATGCTCATAATTTCATTGCTGTCTTCATATCTATAAACAACGTTTCAAATAATAATAAAAAATGTTCTATAAGAAAAAATATAGACCTCCATGCTACCGCTCATTGTGATAAAGTCAAAATTGAATTAATAATCCGACACATAAGAATATCCTATATCCCAAAGGGTACGTATCAAAATTCTTATAATAGTGTCTTCAAGACTTATGTTGACATTGCCAATGAGATATTTAAGAAATGAAACATGGGAGCCTCTTTCATTGTTGTATATGCAATGTACTTTTATTAATATAAGACGATGGTTTCTGTTTTCTGAAAACGAAATGTAAAAATAATTTATTGTGGGTCAATTGAAAGTAAGCTTTTTCATTATGGAAGGGTGACATAGATATATGCCATTCTAATTGAAATTCGACCCGGCCCTTCAAATTTGATCACTATGTGGGACCTTAACAAACAATAAAACTATTCCACCGCTACAAAACTAACAAAACCTTGTCAAAACTCTAAATCTAACCCTTTAGCCATGGGTATTTCATCACGAATTGATCGATAACATGTACCTCTCTAGAATATTCTTCCACTTGATTAGGTAATTTCATAATGGCTATATGTCAAAGAGATACGTAATGTTTATCTTAACTTTTTCGTGGTTCAGAATCAACTTTCATTCTTCATCTAATTTTGGGAAGTTCTATTTACATTGGCATATTTTTTCCCCAAAACCTTTAGGCAAGATACATGAAAAACTCCAGAATGCAAGAAGAAGGAAAATATAATCTCTATACCGCTTGTGAAATCCTATGAAATAATTATTTAGGGCCATATAACATTTTTGAGTCATAATTTTTTTCTCTTCTTTTTCTTGAATGAAGATTGTTATAATTTATAATCTAAAAAATACCAATTACCCTCCTCAAATTATCTTTCACTTCCTTGAATGTTGTTCCCCTTGTTGTTTTATCATGTTACATGTCATTTGAAGGTTTTCCATAATAATTTTCAAAGTTTCTTTAGTATTTTCCATATGTGACTTCGTTTCCTATACTTTGAATTTATCTTGCAAAAAGTACGAGATACTAGGAGTTGGATATCCATAAAGGGCCTTAAATGGGGAAATTTATATATATATATCATATTAACATTCTTCCTTGACGAACCCACTTCATCCATTAAGATTGATTTTCTAAAGAGTAACATTGTAGATAACCTTAAAAACATTTGTTAACTATTTTGTTTCGACCATTTGATTGTGTTTGATATGTAGAACTCATGGCAGCTAGTGTTTCTCCACTCATATGAAATCATTATTTCCAAAATTTTATTGCTATTATTACTTTAGGAAAACCATGAAGACTATGAATTTCTTCACGGACACTTCTCGCCACTGGGCTTGTTCTTTATGTACTTTGAGCTCTACCAAAAAAAAATCTACAAAATTTTTCTACATAAATGACCACAAAAATTTAATACTTACCTTTATATTTTAGTAAACTTCCCAGATAAATTCTATTGATATATCTTCTAGTCTTTGACAGGTATGTGGGAATGGTTGAAGTAACCCTAGATATTTTACTATCTCTCTTTATTTATTATGCAAACTCGACCTTCTTTACAAAATTTCTGAATATCTTTCTTCATTCCTTCCAAAAATATATTTTTTTATCCTTGAGATGTTTTAAGGAACCTCTCGCGTCCTACCATCAGAGAGACATGGGACTCCCTTTAATATTTGTTTTTATTCAAATATGCTTGCATGCATAAAAATATTCTACATTTGCACCGTATATATCTCTTTCACTTCCCAATGCTCCATGAGTTCTCATCCCATCCTTTATAAATTTTAGTTTTTGCTTAGTAATTATTGTCATTTTTCCATTATGGCAAGCTTCTTCTAGCCACCTAGGAATAGAAAATGTAATTGGATATAAATTTGAGGCCTCTTCTATTTTAGAAAGAACATCATGTACTAAACTTTCCTTAATTCTTTTTTGCAGATTATCTCAAAATTAAAACTTTGCATTTTTTCTCCTCATTTTTGTTAATCTTCCAATGAAATCCATAGCTTCAAAAAATACTCTATGCTATCATGATATATCTTGGATCTTAAAGTACCTCCCAATGATATTATCCCCATTTCTTTTTTATTTCATAATATTTCTTCCATTTATTTTTCATACGTAGATTTCACCAAATATTTTCTTGAATTCCTTGCTTTAAAAGACAATGATATCCTTATTAAAGGTTAATGTTATGTAAATTTCGTCTCTAGTGCCTCACACTCTACTATAATGTTTTACTAAAAGTAGGTGCAACCGATGTTGGTGTAGAAGACATGGCATCCATTAAAAAGAGAGAATGCCAAAGTAGCCTCATCATTCCATATAAAAATGATATTTTCTTCAAGAGATATGCGAGTGGACTTGAAATGCATGCATAATTTTTAACAAATGATCAATAATATCATGTAAGTCTAAAAAATTCTAAGAACCTTGATTTTCTTAGAATAGGTCATTTTGTAATAGCTTCCATCTGAAGCTCCAACTTCACTCCTTCCTTTAAAAAAAATATGAACAAAATACTCGAATTTTATTTCCCAAAAGCACATTTGGATATTTTTACATAAAAATGATTGTTCTCAATAATTTATATAACTTTTCCACATGTTTAGTGTGGTATCTTATGATTTATTCTAAATATGTGTATACTGAAGAAAACAACACAAATTTTATAAGATGTGGATCAAACAAAATTGTTCTTAAGTCGAGTCTCTTCGGACTTCAAATGGCATAAAACTAATTCAAACTAAATTTGCATTCCAAAATAGTCACGACGTTGGCCAATTTTGCGGACGCTAAAACGAATGAATTCTGCCTAATATTTTTCTGGTCCAAAGTTGGGCTTCTAAGGTGATTTGGTGAGAGTTGTGACGCTAATTTATTATCAAATTTTCCCTAATATTTTTCGAGTCCAGATATTTCACTACACGCAGCGGCCCAAACAAAGATTCGCTCCCAGAATCACTTTCTCACAAATGTACTCAATCACAACGGCTCCGCTTCCGTCGCTGCATTCGATGGCGTTTAAGGCGATGGGACATGGATGGCGATTTCATGTCAATCACATTAAGTTTTAACGTTGTTCAATTGCTCCGAGGTTTTTACATCAAATCCGCATTAATTAAGTTTTAACACTGTCTGGACTCCTCCACTTCGTGTTGTGACTCCGCATTGCCTAATATGATCCGCCTTCTGGCCATTAATGATCGTAGATTAATTATGACGGCGTCCTTCGATTGCATTGCGGGCCGAGTCGATAAAAGGTTTCGCTTATGGTTTTTCGGGGATTTGTTTGGTTTGCCGGGTTACACGTTTGCTCAGAACAGGATGAGAAGGAGAAGGGCTGCCGAATCGCCGCTTAGACTCTGTTGCCATTTGCATTTCTCTTAGCTCGTCTCGTGTCTATCTTCCTCGTTTCTTGAATTTTGCTTCTCCGTCTCCTCTTGTGCTCCACGTCGAGGACCGCACCCATGCCTTACTCCGTGTCAAAGGATGCATCGTCGCAAAGGAGCACTAGAGGTCAACCCCCGTGCGCCTCCTCCAGCCCCTCAACCGAGTCGTCTTCCAGGCCTTACCCATGGATTATTACGTTGTGTCACTA
Organism: Pinus albicaulis; assembly: GCA_034641835.2. NCBI lineage: Eukaryota > Viridiplantae > Streptophyta > Pinopsida > Pinales > Pinaceae > Pinus > Pinus albicaulis. Next base: position 84,851 of record JAXQQM020083648.1, read on the forward strand.
TCCAAATACTAGAGGGGCTGCTAGGGTTGTAGGATCTAAAATACCGTATGGATTCCCTACTCCTCGTTTCCACCGCTAGTTCAATTCTCCTACCGATGACCGCGCAATTTTCCTTTAATTTCTCTCTCAACCGCCCACGAATCACAGCCTTTCAAATATCGTGGTTTTCCATCGAGAGGCCCAAACGAGGAAGAATGCACCCGTCCGGTGGTCCGAGCTCGGAAAGTCGGCATAGCATTCGGGCCTTCAGAGGAGAGCTGGCATGAATGTGGAGGTAGCATCCCGGACCTTCCGAAGGATGGTGCCAAATCGTGGAGGAACCACCTAGAGGAGTAGTTTGGTTAATTTGTTTTTTCTTGCTTCTCGCGGCCTCACTTAATTGGGCGGGATTATATTACTATGTTGGACCTCTCGTAATAATTTTGAATTCTGTAAATGTTCAAGAATGGTTTCCCCGTATGAGGCGCCTCTCTTAATTTTTTGATTTTTTGATGACAAATTTTCCCATGAGTCTCAAGAATGTTTTTCTATGAGGTGTATATCAACAATACATGTCTCTCACATTTCGTATCCACTTTATGATACTATTTTCATGGACAGCTTACGTCATATAATATTTTCTTGAAACAACGTTTTTTTCTCTTGTGAAAAAAAATGATTAATGTTTATCACTCGCTTCTTCAAAACTAGCTTATGTGCTGGTTTATTGATAATATAGAGGTTCCACAGGCTTTTTTATATTTTGGACATATCACACTCCTCACATGATTAATGCTTTTTCTCTGCTCAAGGATTTTGGGTATTTGACCAGAATAAAACAATGGACGCGCATCTTATCTCGTTTCTTTACTATTATACATACCGCCATTTCCCATTTTCTTATAGATGCCTCTGCATATTTGGATGCTTTCAGGATTTTCGATAATCTCCATGTGGACCGTTACTCGGTTTTATCATGTCCTCGTATGTGACATGGGGTATTTTTCATCATTGTCCGGGGTGGGATTTCCACTTCTTCTCGATGGATATTTGGGTTCCAATCTTCGATGTGAAAATGTAATGGCTTCATTAATTATTTTACTTCATATAATATATTCAAAACAACGTTTTTTCTCTTGTGATGATATTAATGTTTATCACTCAAAGCTTCTCTAAAACTAGCTGTTGGTCTATGTTAGTTTATTGATATGGTCTAATGTATTTTTATATTTTGGACATATCACACTCCTCACATGATTAGCGTTTCTCTGCTCAAGGATTTTGGGTACTTTAATTTGTATTTAACAATGGAAGTCGATACTCTATCTGCTGTTTAATATCTATACATACCGCTATTTCACTTTCTTATAGATGCCTCGGGCATATTTGGATGCTGCATTGTCATAATCTCCATGTGGACCGTTTCGGGTTTTATATAAAGTCCCCGAGGGGTGACATGGGGTATTTTCCTATCACTGCTTAAAGGGACTTCCACTTTTCCGGATGGATATTTATGGCTCCATCTTTCGCATGTGAAAATGTAATGACTTCATGGATTGTTTTACTCATATAATATATTCAAAACATCGTTTAACTCCTTTTTAGAAAAAAAAATGATTAATTTTTATCACTGGGCTTCAAAACTAGCGATGCTTTCGGTCTATGTTGCTAGTTTATTGATATGGTTTCAAGGTATTTTTATATTTGACATATCACACTCTACATGATTAATGTTTTCTCTCGTTCAAGGATTTTGGGTACTTTAATTTGTATTTGGAACACAGATTTTCGTACTCTATCTATTTTTTTATTTATTCTACATACTACTATTTCACTTTCTTATAGATGCCTCAAGCATATTTGGATGCTTTCTCGATTTGTCGATAATCTCCATGTGGACCATTACTGGTTTTATATCAAGTCCCGTATGTGACATGGGTATTTTTCTATCACTGCCTGGGGGGTGGGAATTCCACTCTTTCCGGATGGATATTTGGGTTCCAATTCGATGTGAAAATGTAATGACTTCATGGACTGCTTTTATCATATATAATATATTCAAAACAACGTTTCTCTTGTGAAAAAAAATGATTAATGTTTAATACTCATTTGAAAAAATAGCAAATGTTGGTTTATTGAGAGGGACCTCATGGTCTTTTTATATTTTGGACATATCACACTTCTCACATGATTAGCGTTTTTTCTCTGCTCAAGGATTTTGGGTACTTTAATTTGTATTTGGAACAATGGACGTCGGTACTCTATCTCGTTGCTTTACTATTCTACATACCGGCTATTTCACTTTCTTATAGATGCCTTCGGCATATTTGGATGTTTTCTTCTCGCATTGTCGAAGGTTCCATGTGTGTGGACCGTTAATGGAGCTATATCATGTCCGTATGTGACATGGGGTATTTTCAATCATTGTCTCTGGGGTGGGACGTCCACTTTTCATCGTGATATTTGGTTCCAATCTTCGATGTGAAATGTAATGACTTCATGGATCAAGTTTTTACTCTATATAATATATTCAAAACAACGTCTATTTAAAGTTTCCCCCATTTCAAATTTAACCCACCGTCGAGATACTAACGCCTTGTAAGCGTCGAAATCTCGTTACGCCTAAAACGCCTAAGAGCGACGTATAAAAATGTCGACGAGCGACGTTCAAAACGTCGGACTACATTTCATCGGAATGGCGGCTGGGCGCATAAACGCCTAAGAGCGATGTTCAAAACGTTAGACCACATTTTTGTCGGAATTACATAATTTACAAACGCCGGAAGAGCGACGTCCAAAACGTTTGACCACATTGCATCAAAATTACGACAGCTTACAACGTCGGAAGAGCGACGTTCAAAACGTCGGGACCACATTTCGTCGAATTGCAATAGTTTAAAAACGTTTTAAGAGGCCACGTTTAAAATGTCGACTCACATTTTGTCGTAGTGCGTATATTTATAAACGCCTACACGACTATTTGGGAAAACGTCAAAAGAGTGACGCTTGTTTGGAAGAACAGAAAAAGTGTTGATAGTGCGATTAATTTTTAAGTGCGTCGAATCAAAGGACGATATGGAAAACTACGTTTTCCCGCTCTCGAATCAAGTTTGCGACGACTATGTGTCGAATAGCGACGATTGGCCGTCGGTACCTAAATTCAAATTTTCTAGTGTATGCTCAATGTAGATCCATTAATAGTAGACCCAAATTCCAAGCCCTCCAAGCTATGTGCACATGCACTTCCTCTAGTGAGCCACGATGGAGGCACATAATTCATCTATCTCGTGTGGTAAGGGCAAGGGTATAGTTCTCAGCTTTGAGGATTTTGATTCAGATGAGTGAGCGGTTTCCTCAAGTTCCTGCATCTAGTTTGAGGAAGAGCCAGTAGACACCTGGCTGGCTGCATGTCTAGCAAGCCGCGTAGCATTATTCATGTTTTGTTGTGGAGGCCATTTAGAACCTCCTCATTATATGTCTTTTGTTTTGATCTCTATCTCATCATCATGTATTGGAGAGTGCAATGGGTGCAATTTTGATATAATTGATATATTCATGAGCCTACTTTGATCATATATATGTTACTTTTTTCTTATATTGTAATGATTTTTGTTTTGGAAACATGAATAAAAATCTTAAAATTATGTTCTTTTACAAAAAATATGATGTATTTTTAGCAGAAATTCAAGTCATTGGAAACTGAATTGGTTGAGTAGATACCGAGTCGAGTCGGAGTCGTTTCCACTTCTGGCCAAATCGGAACCCGATTCGAGTTTTTAAAACTATGAATAGAAATGGGAAGTTAGGATTGTAGCATCCAACTCTAAAGTTAATGCTATGAGATTTACTATATAAAACACTTCTCCTAATTCATAGAAATAGGGTCAGCATCAAAGTATGCCCATGCACCATCCTTACCCACTTCTACAAAATCCGCCTAAGATGGTGGTACCGTCATCTAAGGAAAAAAAGCTTACATAATTGAGACCACATCAAATAGGAAAAGCACATTGAATAGGAAGAATTTTTCCTATATTTAAATAAAGCTATATCTCTATCTTGCCAAATACCCAAGATAGGATTCAAGGAAGTTCTTGTAATCCTTCACCTAAAGAGTTATGGCACCAACCTCTACACCATTTTCAACTATACCAATTTAGATTTTTTTCAACCTAGTCAAATGTTTAATCTCCTCTAAAATCCCGCATAATGTAGTATTAAGGGGACAAGATGTTTATTGGTATTTTCACATACTTCCCAAGAGAACTCGCACCTATCGATTCTTTCTCTATTCATTCGAATATTATACCAAGTCAAGTATTTTTTTTAGTGAGACCACTCAAAATTAAGCTTTCGAGGGATATTTAAATATCCAAACTCTCCCTCCTCCACCAAACATGATTCCTCTTCTCACCATATAAACTAATAGCAATATATCTAGCTTTTGGGAACAAGAGGATTTTCTTTGACCATATGATATTGTCTATATTATTAGTCAATCTACATGGCTAGACTTGAGTCTTGCCATAAAAATGCTCTATGAATGTGAGCATCGTCATAAAATCTTATGAAATCCACCTCACCTCAAAATAAGTAATATTAAGAACCTAATAAGGAGAAATATTAAAGCATCACGTCCCTCAACAAAGGACTCATATGGGGTCATGGATAAACATGGGAAACTGTCCATAGGGGAAACATTATTTCATTCATATTGGAAATTGGATGTTCATTGAAGAGTTGTCAGCAATACAATGTGGTTGATATTAGATACGCTTGTTGCACCGCCCTTCATATTTTATCAAATAGTTATCAGCTATCCTAATTCTAAATTCCACCGCAAACTCGAGATCAATTCTTTTTGGAGAGGGATAAAGTTAATAAAAACTTTCACTTTACAAGAGGCATCAGAGGAGAAAAAGTGGCATATGATAGGTTATGAAAAAAATAGTTATGAATAAATTTGAATGAGAAGAAGGGATAGAGAATAGTAAACAAAGCTCCATGTGTTTTCTCTCTCGTTAAACAAATTAACCTTATCTAATAATTATCAACATTTCCATCTTCTAAAATTCCACTGCTTAACCTCAAGATCGCTCTGGAGAGGGATAAAGAATAAAATTTTCTCAAGACACAAGAGGCATTAAAGAATAAAAAGTGTACAATCATAATATGGTTGGAAATAAATGATTATGCCTAAATTGGAATGAGAAGTGGGGGTAAGAAGACTGGTAAACAAAACTCCATGTTTAAAAGTATATTGTGCTTTATTCAATAAAAATTTCTGCAGTAAAATTAAGGAAAAAAACGATACATGGGTAATAGGGAACTGGCCCACCTTGGTGGGGGATTCATGACATGATGATGTCCCTAAACTATCAAGCATAAGGAATAATTATATAATATGATCAAAAAAAGTTTAACATAGTTGGATTTCCAAGATGTCCAACATGGAGAAAGGCATACTTTTTGGAGTATGCATGTGTTGGACACTAGCCTCTCGAAAGCATCCCAACTCTCTGTGATAGAATCGAAAAGTTATGATCAATTGGGTGAACCAAAACAAAGGATTATTGGATCAAATGGAAATATCCATTAACATGGACAAAAAATGTCTTGACTCAACCGATGAGGCAAAGAAAAAATCTAAAAGCGAATAAGATGTCTTGTGTTGAAATCCCACATCAAGAGGATCCTACTCACTTAAAGAAGGATATGGCATGTTCTCTATTTAATAAAAAACACTCAGCAAGAAATCCCCTAGCCATCTAGCTTCATGCCTCATTGAGCAAGCCAATCATACAAAAGAAGAATCCTTACAATTGAATATCCTCAGCTGGGATAATAAAGGCATTCACTATTTTCCATTTTTTGTGGGAGACCCTAACTAAGTCGAGTCTCATAGGATAGCACATTACCGTAATTACAATCAACAATGCTAAATCCATAACCAAATGAAGGACACAAGTCAAAATTGTTCCCGAAATGGAACATGGAAGATTGACATAATAGTTGAAGATAGTACAAGACGATAGCAAAGAATCCCTTTAAGATTAGGGACTTAATGGTAGCTGGTTCCCTCACCACATGTTCCGTGGTTGCAACACAAATCATGAAGGGATCTCACTAGGCCACGAAGCTTCAAAAAAGTACAAATGACTTAGAAAATTCACAAGGGGTGTACCAGCTAAGAATATATTTGATGGTGTTGTAAAGGCTATCTCACACCCAAAAATCATGTAATATGTACTACAAAAAGAGCACAAGAATTCTCAAAACTTTAAAATGGATGTTCTAGAAATTTGATGCCATAAACCCTTATCCAACATACAAAAATGTTCTATTAAAAGAAGTGAATGCCGAAAGGTCATCATAGTCCGATTGTCAAGCAAACCATGATGCTGATAAAAATAAATCTAAAGTCAACGTACAAGCACAAACCCTACCTGTTGCCATCCTTCTACAAAATATTTGTATAAAGAGGGCTCCACAAATCGTTGTACAAAAAGGGCCAAAATATAACGAACCACAATGATTGTAAGAAGTGTATTCAAGCTTATGAGGTGCCTCTAATACCCTAGCAGATTTCACTACTCACACTTGGTAGAAGCTTCACCTTGTCCCCCGCTTGTGTCTTCACTTTGCTACTCCAAGAAACCACCGGGAAGTACTTGGTACATTCTTCAAGGTTTCTCGGCAGATATGTGTTATATTTTTTAATGCTTTTAAGTGTGAGATTCAAATTGTGCTAGTGATCTTGATAGTACTTGAGCTATAACAGAGTGTCATCCTTGTATTTCTTATTATTTTTTTAAGCGTGAGGTAAAAAATGATGGGCATTGAATATCAATATTATCGACAAATTTAATTGTAATAATTTCATTCTTACCATTTCTCTCTTTTTTTGTCATACCTTATTTCCAATAAATGGTCATCTTGGTTGTTGGAGTAATCACCCCGACTATATTGAAAATTCTATAGAAAACTTTGTTTTGTTTCACCTATTACATTAAGCCAGACTCCTTCACTTATCATCTACTTTCCCGCCCTACAATTGGTTAAACATTCACAACAATGGTCATTCTCAAGCCCTCGTTTCACATTCATCTTTTCTTTTCGATAGATTATTTGTCTCGGTATAAAGGCTGCTGATCCATCCAAATGCCCTCTTTATCTATCTTATTTTATGTGAGGGAGTCCCTTATTCGAACTAGAAACCATTCACCGCTAAATAAACAAGATACCCGGGTATTTCGAATCCTTTCCTTTTATTGTCTGTGAGTATAATATTTATCATTCAAAAGGCTATCCCGCATGTTAAGAATCCATCCTCTGGCAAGGTTTCAAGAATCGCCTAATTTCTCATTTCTCAATCCATACTCGGGACTTGATCTCGTGGTCAGGTGTTGTTGTCCCGTAATAACCGCATTGTCTCTAGTTAGGATGAGGAATCAAAGAAAACTCGTTGTATAAAATTTGAAGTGTTCGTAAAATTGGTTTGTCGGCTCATCCTCCTCGCTATACTCGCCCATCTTGATTTGTTATTTTTTTGCATCATTGATGTGCCTTGGTAGGTGCATCACTATATGGTTGTATGTTACTTTTGTATTGCTGCATACCTAGCATACCTATGGGGAAGAGTGTGATTCGTATTCGTCTCCCGTAAATGTTCAGCTCTTCTTCTCGCACCAACATCACCACGGCAGCACAGACTCAAGGGAGCAAGCAAGAAGAAATATTTCATCATCGACCTATTTCCTAAACCCCTTCCCATCGGTTGGATATACCTATCAATTCATCGTTTAGTTTGGGAGAAAATTTGTCGATTTACAAGGAGGGAACTCATTTTTACGTTAACGGTTAATTGAACGTTATAGGATTATTCACCTGTCAAATAATATTTCTTGGCCATATGCCATTGGGAAAATGAAATTCTATTTGGCCATACCAAGGGAAAATGAAAACATAATTCTAATATAATGAAAAACCTTTTAATATTTTTATTATAATGTGAAAAAGAATGTTATTGGAAATAATATTCAAAACCCTTTTAAAACTGTATTATAATGTGATCGTAAGATTATTCAAATTTGTAGGAGATTATTTACTTTATTTTTTAATCTTACTATGTATTCATAGGCCCATAGTATTTATAAATAAGAAAGTGGAATTGAAGGATGTTATTTTTTATGTTACATTTTTAAATCATAAAGTCAATAATTTAAGTTATGAAATGATTTAAAAAAATATATATATATATATCAATATATTAAAATCATTCTTCAAATTTATAAACAAGAAAGTGGAATTGAAGTGATGTTATTCTTATACTACATTTTTTAAATCATAAAATCGATGAATTTACATTTCTTTAAAAATATATATTAATAAGGTAATAGATTCTCATTTTGAAAATTCGATTTATAGTCATATTATTTCGTATAAATTTATAAATGTTTTAATATTTTTCATAGTTGAAATTGTAATCTCAATCTTTTTCTTTTTTATGTTTCCATTTTGATAAAGATTTGATTCATTAGTCTTCATGTTTGGTAAATCCAAATCCAAAGTTAAGATGGATTTAATTATTAATTATAGTTATAGTTATACTTTGCTTTATTTTTTAAATGTTAAAGGGGACATCACAACATCTCTACTACACGGAGAGGAATTCAACAATTATGGAGAAACCTTTGTAAGCCCATGGAAAAATTGCAGGTTATGAAATGGATGTAGAGTTTCTCACTAAAGAAAGGCATAGTTTGATGAAGAGAATAGGATCTTGCAATGTCACCATATCCTTTTCCAAAATGAAAAAATAAGATTAAATATTGATAACCATGAGATTTTTATTCACATGATGTATATGTTTTTAAGTACATATATTGTCGTAAGGTCTATGGAGGCAAAAGATAGTGGTAAGGTCACTCGCAGTACATACGTGTCTTGTAAGCCTCGATCCCCGCCGAGGCATGGCTCGCCGCGAGAGATTAACCGATCTAGGCCAAGCCCATGACCTTTTATTTTGGCAACAATCCGACGTTATTGAGCGAGCTCGCCTTCGTTTCCTCGGTTCTGTGTATGGGTGTCATCGTGGTGTCTATCTTGCTTGGGTTCGGCCCAATGGCGGAATCTCAAGACCCTCCTCCGCCTTCGCCTCCTCCTCCTCCTCCTCCTCTTGAGGCCAAGGCATTCAAGTTAGTGACCGTTTCAACCTCTAAGAAGAAGCAAGAATCACTCTCCAAATTTTTCAAGCGACTAGATGATATCTCTGCGGGCTCTCCCGCTCGAGGGTCCGATGAAAGTAGCCCTTTCCCTTGCACTGGCCACATTGGTCGTGACAGCTTCATGGGGCTTATGGCCCTCACCAAAAACCACGGAAGCCCGGATCACTCGAACCGAGTCTTCTACATTGCAAAATGCTTGTCACCTCATATCTCCCGGGGTGTAATACTTTTTCCTGCTCGAATTCAACACAAAGGAGGATAAGTGTTCCATTATTCGAAATGCACTCTATTTCATGGGTCCTCAAGGGTTGTACCTAAATTTTGACTCCCCGACTTTGACTCTTAGGATGTCCCATCACGTTCTAGTCTAGGTCAGTTCCTAAACTTGTTTTGCACGCCTAACTAGGGAATCCTTTTTTACACCCGACACGCCTCCTCGTAATTCATAGACAGAGCTAAATAATAAAGAATAATATTACCGCGCCATAACTCGCATGGAGGTGGACCTCGGTCTGGGACAGAAGCCATTAATCTAATGGTGGGAAATTGGTCCCATTCCGTAGAAATTAGATTACAAACAAGCGTTTTCGTTCAAATTCCCGCGAATGTCATGAGTATGGCCACTTCGACAAGAATTGTCCCAAAAATGCACCTAGAAAAGGAGAAAGAAGAAGGGATGGAAGCAAGCCAAGAAACCCGTGAATGAGCCTTAAGCCAGCCAACGGAGAAAGGAAAGTGAAGTTCAAGACCCACAGGGAGTATTCCTAAAGACAAACCTCCTAGAAAGGCTGAGAAAAAATTTCGTGGCCTTTAGTTTAGAGACGAGAGGAAGTCTGAGAAATTGATCCACATAACATATAAAAGGATCTCCAAATGCAAGTGAAACCCTAGCACCATTTAATATTGGAAAATATCCTCGAGGAACCCGGGAAGATAAAGACCCTATCTCCGAGGGGGAAGACGAAGATTCGAGCAACAGAGGAAGAAGGAGAAATTGGGGATTCTCAAACTTCTGGCCGAAGATCTTACTTGGGATGGAAATCCTCCAGGAAAAGAGAGAGAGAACAATAAACTTATAAGGAGAAGTTGTAGGGGACCCAGCCAACCCTAGAAAAGATGTTGGAAAAAACCCTAAAGGCTACGAAATCAAATCCAGGCTCTAAAGGATCCCTCTAACTCAAAAAGGGAAGTAATTAAGATTATCTCCTAATCCACAGAGGGATGGGTAGCAAGATTCTAAAAGAAGAAGCAATGAAAAGTCTAGTAAGGTTGGAAAAGGCCCGTCATTCTTCTCATCTAGGAGACCAAAATGGAGGAAATGGACTATCTCCATAAAAGCAAAACAAGTCCGAGGTAAAGGGGGAGGTGGTCGTTAGCCTCTCATAGAGGTGCCTCATGAGGGCTGGGGAGTGTTATGGGACGAGACATGCTTTGAGAAAATCCAAGTTAAACTTAACTCAAACTTGACTTTTGCTTAGTTTTTGCATCTTCACTCCAAAGAAAATGTGAATATCTTCTAACGTTTATGGTTCCTGGCCTTCTTGGGGGACAAAAACTGCGTTTGGAATCCATTAGGGAGCTAGAAAACGAGATTCAAATGGATAATGTCATTCTCGTTGGAGACATGAACATCACTTGTCAAGAGAGAAGCGAGGGGGCGCATTGTAAGGGATCCGCCTAGGGAATAGGTGGAGGAGCCTGGCCCGAGACTAAGATCTATTGGACATCAAGCCTCCCAAGGGAAAGGGACATACATGGACCAACAAAAGAACAAAATCCAGCCATATTGTCAAAGGTTAGATCATTTTCTCATTCAAAGCTCCTCTTTCTGCTCTAGGGTCTTGATATTTGTTTTACTATTCTTCTTCATCAGTTTTTTGATCACAAGCCCGCAGGCTTGAGTTAAAGCCACACATGAATCTCTGGGCCTATCTCCTTCATGAAGTGCCCTCTGGCACAACAACCCAAATTTTTTGACAAGAGTTGAGGAAGTCTCGGAAAACACCCACAATGGTTCCTTCTTTGTAAAGAAAAACTGGGTGAGAGTGAAGAGAACCCTCAAAAGTTAGTCTAAATCCCTCTCCCCTCTCCATCCGAGTCAAGGCAAAGGCTCCAGCCTGCTTTTGAGAGCCACCAAAAACAAAATGAAAATATGGACATCTCGAAGGATACCCTTATCCCTGAAGAGGAGCTCTAGGCTAATATACATAAGGCCTCGTATTCAGAGGAGTGCGGAATTCTGAGGACGCAACTACATACTGTGGCTGCAAATTGGGGATAGAAACACCTTCTTCTTCCATAAGTAGTCTCAAGCCGTAAGAAACTTAACTCTATAGTGGAGATAAAAATCTGGAGATAAATCCTTCTCGACCCTACCAAAGATCAAACAAGCTTCCCCATCAAGACTTCCAAAAAATTGTACTCGAGTGATGTTTATGAAGACTCAACTCCACCGCTCGAGTTGGTCCCTCCATAGGTCATCTTTTCAAATTAATCGGCATGTTGTCTCGCTCATGTCACCATCAATGAAGTCAAGAAAGCCTTGATGATATGGATCCCATTGCCTGTGGCCGATGGATTCACTACTCGATTCATCAAAACTTGTTGAACATTGTCAAAAATTATCTCAACAAAATGATCTTAAAGTCCCAAACCTCGCCACAATCTAGGGGGTAGCACCAACTTGGCCTTCTCGGCTTGCATTCCAGTAAAACAGAAAGCCGTGAAACTCTTTCAACATACATCTGTGCCAATTTCTATAATATTGGCTACAAGATTATCACTAAATTCATGGCCACCGATCGAAAGGCCTTCTTCCGCATATCATTCCCAAAATCATGGGGGATTTATCAGCGTAGGCGTATAACTGATAATTTCATTCTAGTTCGTGAAGTGATCCATTCAAGCATCCAAGAAGAGAAAATGGTATGGCTATCAAGCTGACCTAGCTAGTGCATTTGATTAAAGTTATACACAAATTTCATTTGGGGTCATGGAATAATTTGAGTTTGATTTTGCACTAAGTTGGGTCAAGGCCCGCAATGTGGAACCATGGATTTCTTCCTCTCGTCAATGGGTGGTGCAAGGTGCATTTTTAAGGCTAGTCATGGGATAAAGTAGGGATGCCCTTATCCCCCTCTTCTCTTTGTTATTGAGAAAGCTTATATCCTCAATTTTATGTTGGAGAAAGAAAAAATTGAGCAAGATCTGAGGTCTGATATCCACGGGAGTTGAGGTTAAGAACACACTCTATTTTTTTATGACTCCATTCTCCTAGGGGTGCTCACGATCCCCGACCTCCTTCGTCAAACGGAGCTGGATAGCTAATGTCGCCTTGATTCTAGGATTGAGCTTTAAGATATGAAAATGCTTCATCTACCGTATTGGAACCTATCTAGCCTCGAGCTAAGCATGATCACTAGGATTATGGGTTTCCCAAAGGATCCAAAAATGGGGATCTTTCAAATACTGGGTCGGACGTCCGAGTGGGAGAGACTAGCTCCCCTTGCTGGACAAACTCCAAGCCAAAAATGAAGCCCGGGGCATAAAAACACATGGTATCAAGGAGGCTCGAGTCATCGGAGATTCACAAAATCTCATTGGCCCGATTGTGACAAAATCAATCCCAAATACCTCCACTTGCAACGAATGTTCGATCGTATTGAGAAACTCATCGGAAAATGGACAACTGGGCTTTCTTTCCAGGTACTTAGCGTTAAAAATAATAGAGAAGTTGAACCTTGAGGCCAACATTGCTATCTCTTTGTGCATGCGTGATCCTCTCCTGCTACAAGGGGGAATCATGGGACCCTCTACCTTAGCCTCGTCATGTAGTTTTGTCTCTTGTTGCGTAATTTGTTTGCATTAGAAGGTTTTCAATAATGGGAAATTTCTAGACCGAATGTAAGAAAAGGAGTAGGCAAAGTTTGTTTTTTCGGAAACACCCTACACATTGGGTCCCCTGGCCACAATCACCAAGCATAAGCCTCGCATCCTTTTTGCATTACATATAAGCATACCCGTTTCGTAAAAACAAAAAAAGTACAAGAGCATTGTCACATGATAAACCCTTTGAAGACACGCAAATACTATCAAATATGTTTTTTTCGATGATATGTTGGTTTCTTAATATCCAGGCCACCCACAGGAAGGAGGAGGAGTTGGTGGATTATGCATTAGAGGAGGGGGTTTCAACAAATTTGGGCTAGCACAAGGATTTTATCAATTCACATTTGGAAGTTAGATCGAAGGTCACCATGCCTCTGTTTTTCGAGCCTACCAAGTATTTAGAAAGAAAAGATAATAATTTGGATAGGGCAAAGAAGATCTAGCAATTAAGAGGCCCTAACCCATACTCCAATTGTATTGTTAGGAGCTCTAGTTTTGGCTAACCCATGGCTCAAGGCCATTTATGAGGGATGCAAAACCCTCTTGAAGATATCTAGCTGAGTTTGGTTTCCCTTTAATTGGTAGAGATCGTAGAAAGAAACGTAATGCATTATGACACATATGTTCAAGCTCATACCGGCCTTCAAATTTGACAATAGGAATTGAGGTAGGGTCAAAGTGGACAGGAGGGAAGTTGCATGTAGAATCCTGCATTTAAATAAACACGTCATTTTCAAACACAATAGTAGAGGTTAAGAGTCCCTGAGGGTAAGGACATCTATGAGACACACTTTCATGTCTTGAACCTCAACCATATCATCAACCAAATATTATTTCCCTAAATACTAGACATTATATCTTCTGTGATTAAATTATCGAACCGATAAGAAGAAGGAGAGATAGGACAACTTACCGAATGAAGGATGCGAGTCCTTCAAGATGAGATCTACTTCCGCTTACTCCAAATATGGATGTGTCAGAGTATACAGAAATAAGGTTGAATGAGGGAATGGCAAAGTTTGCATACTAAGGTTAAATTGGTGATTGCAAGATAATTAAATTTCACACACATGTGTTAATTCCACACGAAAATCATGCCTACCAAACAAGGAGAGGGGGACCCACTCATCCCATGAAGGCACATGGTTATATCATGTACGTTTTAGCGTGACCATTGTAGATTCAGAAATGCTCAATGGCTAGGATGACATCGGGTTGGAAGGGAGTGTAACTATCGTGGCAAGTTTCACAATGCGATATGATTTAGGCACCGTTCGATTGATCTAATGCCAAATGTGCTGAGTTTTTGTCTGCGTAAAGCCCGTATATAAACCTCATGCTAGTTTAGGGGCAACGATGATGCTTAACCAAGGGATCATGTATCGAACGGATAAACCCATGACAAGTTGATTGGGGTTTAAACTCACCGGACTGACAATGGGTTAATGTATGTGAGCAATATGCAAGTGTGATGAACGTGTTTGCACCATCGATCTCCCTACAGGGACATATCTGTCATTGCATCTACACACTCCATAACACCCCAACCGACTTATTTAAGCTGGAGGTATATAGCTAATGTTTTAATTATAACTTAAAAGCTCGAAAAGGTGAGGGATTTTTAAGCTCAACACATTACCTCAATGAGCTTAAAAACTCAATTCATGGACCATTTAAGAGTTAGATTCAATGATTCAATATTGCAAAGAGAATATATGAAGTACACCAATATTATCTATGCATTCATAAGTAACATCTCACAACACCTTTGGCATCTAGCTTTAGTTTTAATGAGATGTATGAACCATTATATAAATATAATGCAATATTTTGGAAGTCCATTCAAATGTGGAACATTACTAAGGGAATTCAAGTTACATTGATATAATATGCATTAAATTTTTTTGCATTGAATTGTTGTTGTTTCAATATGCTTGTGTTTTGGCCATAAATCATACCATGCACTATATTTCCTTTACCCTACAATGTCATTTCATGCTTGTGTCCTTCTAGTTGTTGAAGAATTGTCAGTTGGAGCTCAAAAGGTGAGAATGAATGAGCTATATGCATTGAGAGGCTTGATCAAATTGTGTTAATGGGTGTTTTTGTTGATGTGATTAACAGATGATATCACACCATAATCCATTTAAAACATTGATCATTGATGTGATCCAATTTCCAAAGATGATTCTTACAATGTACTTGATGACGACCAACTTGGAAATTGAACTTACCATAAAACAAAGAGTATGAGGAAGACTCGCCAAAGTTGGAATTCTTCCTAAATAACTCTCACCAGTAATAATGGCAGAGCCAGCATGTTGCATTGGAAATTTTCCACTACAAGAAAAAACTTACAGCGCATCAACACTCATATTTTTCCCAAGAAATGAGATTTTAGTCCGCCAAAGAGCCATTTTTGCAGCAAACAATCCATCTTTTTCACATCAATGCTCATCATGCATTCTTCACTGAATGTTGACAAACAACAACCCTATATGTTGTACTGCCATCATCCTCATCTTCTAATAATGCATTTGAATTCTATATTTTTATGACAAGTTAATTATTGTATGAATTTATTTTTATTGACACTGTGCGACACTTTCAATGTTTATTTGTTTAACATGTAATCAATGTTTTTCGGTCTTAAATCCACCATCCCTTCAGAAGTGTACTATAAATGACATGATGTACATGAAATATTTTTCATCATTGCTACAACATCATTAAAAAATAAAGTTTCATATTCTCTCCATTATCAATTGTCTATTTTCAAGTAGTGCACTCCAAAATCTAACCAAAACATTGGAATTGAATTATTATAGGGTGAAGCTGTGACCAAAATATTAGACATAGGTTAATGATTTTTTTATTTATTATTGGAGGGGTAAGGGGGTGTTTCATAAATCCTTTATGTTCTCAAAATTGCAAGGCTCAATAAACGAAATTTGGGACATTATTACTCATCAAACAAGAAGATTCCATAAATATTCCAGACACAAGACATTAGAATTTAAATCTATTACACAAAATCATAATTTGCACATCCAAAGAACAAATTGAGTTTTAAATGTAGCTCTCTCAAAACAATGAACAATAACTCCTATCTTGGTGAGCTAAAGAATGTTTTTAGTTTATGAATCATTTTTGTATATAGATTTTCTTAACCGTAAATAATATAGTGTATAACAATAATTGTAAACAATCAATTTTCCAAACCATGTTTATACCTTATGGGTGTCGACCGAATCATGGAAGCATAAATGAATCCAAATTTTCAAGTTTAAAGTAGACACCTCTAGAGGACATTTTACAATAGGTGATATTTCCTCATTCACCCACATTATTGCGGTTAAGTGCCTCACTTTTCGACCTGGCATTCACTTCACCAAGAATTTTTGGGAGATTTCCCTTAGTCTTCTAAATAGGTAATGTTGACTCATAACACCAGAGAAAGGAGGACTATGTTCTTTCTTTGTAACACTATGATTGCTTTTCCTTCCTTGCTTTCTCGCATCTTCCTTCTAAATCATATAGCTCCTTTTTCACAAGAGTGTTTTCCCTAAAAAATCCAACAATGTTCTCACATTAGTTCAAACCTTCTTCCATCACTGTGGCAAGGGTCTCCTCTTCACCTAAAGAAAACGAGGTCCTTAAACCTTTAAACCATAAAGAACAAAGTAGCTTTGATGATCTTCTCCAAGAGTGTGCATCTTGGGCATGATGATTGCGAAAGTGACTTTGAAAGCATAAGTTCTTGATTTATGATTAGTGCCTAAGCTAAGAGGAATGTGTTGTGTTTATAAAATATTACCTTTGGGTATGGATTCTACATATGTTCCATACATTATTATTTATTTAATAATACTTGTCACATTCCTTAGAGCGTTTGCACATTTGGAGGCATGACTCATCATCTCGTGGTCGGCATGATTTATGAATAATTGAGGAGGTTTATAGGAGCATTCCATTCATAAAAAGGAAAGCACATGACATATACTAGAAATGCACCAGAGTGCTGCAAAGGAAACACCGTAAGTTATAACATATAGATCTAAATGTATATTAAAATTACTGAAAGAAAAATTATTGTTTCAATTTTTATTTGTTGTGTGTATACTTAATTTTTTGAAATCATGAATACACAGGAGATGGGGTTCTAAATATTTGTGTTAGTATCTATATGAAAATATTCATGTCGAAGAAGGTGACAATGAAATTAATTATATCTTCTATAGGGTTGCTTTACAAGCTAGATAATCTTTGTGTGTTCTTAGTATGTAGGGGCACATCTTATCATATAACAGCTTTGATGAGAAAGTGAATAATTTTGGAACCATTCAATTTGAAGAAGATGACAAGAAGAAGGAAGATCAAGAGGAAACATGTATGCTTCCACTTCAATTTGTGTGTAGTCTGAGCTTGAAAGTTTGCCAAGGCACTGCAAGAATGGGAATGTCTTCCAATACTATTAGTGCTTAAGCTTCTCGCCATAAGATATACGGTGGTTCTAGAATTTTGAGGATGTTGAACCACCAAGGAACCTCGGGGAAACCACTTTGTTGACATATAAGCTAGTATCATAAATAACTACATTTTTGGATGATCGAACATGTAATGAATCGACTTATGTGATAGGTGCTTAAGCTAGTGACTAATGGGGTTGACGAGATGTATCAAACAAGTGACTACACTAATCAACCTAGCACTTGACAGAAATAGATAAGACCGATGAAATGACATGATGCTAGTGTGAGGTATTTTGACACTAGTCTAAAAATTCTCAGAAATAGTCTCCAACTTTTTTTTCATGCAATAATAGCCACCACATATCCAAAAGTTGCAAATTAAAGGATGAGAGGTCCACATGCTAAATCGTAACATTTATAGTTAAAAATACATAATATTGTTAGAGTGGAAGTTAAAGATATTGTGCAAAAAGGTTATTGACATATAAAATTCAATAGAAAAGTCAAATCATCAATAGCCATCTTCTCATTCTTATACTATTGTTTTCCTTCTTTCCAAATGGGAAATGAAAAAATTGACCCGATGTTGTCAAAACTTTATATCCCCCATAATTGAAAAAATAAGTTTAGTAAACTATGACAATGACATTTTAAAGAGTGTCATTTCTTAATACAAATATAATTTTTATAAATAAATATGAAGACTTTTTAATTTATTTTAAACTTAAATATATTTTTTATAAAGAAATATTACTATTAATTATTTTTAAAACTAAATATATTTTAAATGATTAATTTTTGTATTTACAAAGCATTCACACATAATTAATATAGAGTATTAAGAAAAATAATAATAATTTTAGAAACCATATATAAATATTTATAATAATATGGAGAATAAAAAAAGAGTGGCAAATCATGATAGTAGTGATTAATAGAAATATTTACCTACAAAAATAAGATTGAACATAAAATAGACCTGAGGAGGAGGGGGCGATGGAGCTTTTCATTTATTTAAGTGCTCCAAGGTACATAGAAATGCTGATTGAAAGGAGGACAAAGGAGACCCGCATTTCCTCCAACTACATTTTAAAGGTAAATTCACCAACCACTGACCGTACCCGTATGCAAAATTTTCTTGCCTTGCGTCTGATATATAAAGAAATGTTTAGCTCTAGAGCCTAAGATATTTTCCACCTCTAACATTTATGAAAAAAGAGATATCAATTTTATAAAGCATGTGAGAAAAACTATCACCTTCCATGTTGACTCCTTTATTGAACATCAGAAAATCTCCAAAGATTAGGTATCCTATCAAACTAATGATTTCATTAGAAATTATCATCAATCCCATGACATTACTTACTTAGGGCCGCACTTTTTAATTATACAAAGTTTATTTTGATATCACTATATGCTTATATTTGATGTCACATAATTAGATTGAAAAATCAACCAAAATCCCTTAACTATTCAATATTTTATGACATAGAAATCCCAATAAATTTTAGATTAATAATACTTATAATATTTTATAAAAACTAACCATTTTCAAAAGATTTACAAATTATTTTCATTTATTATAATAAGAAAATCTATCAAGATTTATTTAATATAATCTGAAATTATATACATTTACTTGAAGTTCCATTCCACGTTTACCGATCTAACACTTTCAAATATATATTCATTTCCTCATTTTATTTCCCTCGCATCAGAGTAGTTGTCCAGGGGAAGAGGAGGAGGAAGGGTGTGGATATGCTATTATGTCTAATCATACATTAGCTGAATTTAATAAAATTGATTCTGTGCTCAATTGTAATGATTTCATTTTACAAGAAATCTACAATTTATTTCACACACTCAGGGTGATGCCCATCCCCACTCATGTTCTTCAAATTGAAAATATCATAGAGTAACTCAATGAGGCCAAGACACCGGTATTTTTAGATTCCATGGAGGAAGATGGTGTCAAAGGGTATGAGCTTTGTTAATACAACATGTGATGCCTAATCTCCCAACAAGAGAAGAGAAATGCAAGAAATTAAATTTCCTAAGACCACAGAAATACCAATTGTGATGATCTCACACAAATTGTGATGATCCATTCATTCCTAAAAATGTAGAGACCCAAAAAGGGCCTTATTGATTTGGACCAAAGCTTCGAGACTCAGAAAAGCAAGAAATCGTATGCCAAGGAAATGGATGTGGACTCCAAAAATGTAAATTTCATCTTTGACACACTATACGTGTGATCTATATTAGTCATATTTTAATGGAAAAGAAAATCGTTTTTGTTATTTTTATCTCGAGTGTGAATAAACTTGTAACATATTCTTAATAATGAAGAAGAATTGAAGAACAGAGTTCAAAATGGTCAGTCCTGGCCATCTCATTACGATGTTTATGTTCTCTTTTCAAGGAGAAGCGACAACTGATGGATCCTTTAAAAGGCAAAGCTCGCCGTAATTGTTGCGGTTATTTAGAAGAAGGGGAACTAGGAGGATGCTTGGAGTCCTAGTCCGCATTCACACAATTTGCATCATGTCCCCTAAACACCAACAGTGTTCCCTAGTGCCCGCTCTTCAAGCAATTCACCAAATAGCTTGCAAGAACAAATCCAAAAGTATGACTTTTCTTTTCTTGAGAATATTTTTTATCTATATAAATTGTTGGAGACTTACATTGTGAGTTCATTTTTAGTGGTAATGGCAATGTTTATAGAAGTAATGGATGAGGGAAATGGATTTAGGAATTAGGGCTCGAATCATGTGTTACCATGTTTAATGGGAATTGGATGCTATTAGACATATCACTTAATATGTCGATACCGCTGGTTTGGAAACTTTTGAATCTCCATTTTATATATGTTTTTTGTTTTTGTTTTTTTTGTTTTCTTTCTTCTTCTTTTTGATAAACTTTTCATACACATCAAGGTGAATGGGTTTTAGACAACAATAAGTGCTAGTGTTGCTTGATTGTATCTTGCAGGAAAGCTTAAGGAGATCCTTGTAATTAACTGTTCACTTATATTAATAGTAAAGGCATATAGTACAAAAATAGTGATACAATTTAGATCCAACGGGGTGGCCTGGAGGAACTAGCCAATCCCTATTTGATATCCCATCATAAGCATATTTGGATTGCCGCCCGCCACTAGGAAACCAAAAACCCAAAATCATAACCTCCATGTAAATGTTGCCCAAAACCGGAAACCAAATTTACGTACAGAGAAAACATGGCTCAAGCCATATCAAAATATCCTTATAAATTCTCTGTAATAGCAATATTGTTCATAGCTATAGCATAAAACGAAAACTCAAGAAGCAGAACTTATGACCTAAAAATCTTCTCAACATTCAAGATTTATATTCAGTCTAGAGAGTTCTTCTTCCACACCAACATTCAGTTTGGGATGTCATTGTGCTCAAATAAATTTCTGGCTAAGAGGGCACATTGAGTTGTATGGCTTTCTAGTCGACTTCTTAGACGTTTCAATTTCCCACCGAATTTCCGGGTAGGCACTTCCGCATGAAAATCCCCATACAAGGATCGCACAACCGCCTTGAAGAGATTCCTCCGATTTGTTGGAGTGAGACATAAAAATGAACCGAAGAACCTTACCTTTAAGACTGAAACTTTGCATCAGTCGAGTAGTCTTCCCAAGCCTAATATTCCGAGAGCTTTCCTCTGAGCTTTACACTTAGAAGTCTCATCCACCTTCATCGTGAGGGAGAAGCTTAGTAGGGAGAGCTGAGCTCGGGGAGACCCGCATGCATACCTAATTGAAAGGCTAATGAAAAATTTCCTGCCATAACACCAATGACATGCCTTGATTAGATGAGGGAGTGACTGCATGGAGAATTAAGGAATGCAAACCTATTGATGTTGTTATGCCCATAATTCACGCGTCAGAAGGTTTTTAGCATGCCAATAACGACCTCCAAAGAAATATTCAAGTCAATACCATGAGCCTGCATCATCTCATTGCCACAAGATATGGCACAAGATGTCCTCCGTGAAATTCCCCATTGAGAGCATCTCACTTATTTCTTCCTACGACCATCACAACCATCACTAGAACGACGAATAACCCCGCTCGAAATCATATGTTGTCTCGGCATGGTGAAATCCTCAAACCGTAGAACACAATGGAGCACAAACTCGTACCAAGGATGCTTTCAACCAACTCTCAAAGAAATTAACACACACACATCCAACACAAATGAAGAGGTTGATGGAGAACAAGCATGGGGTTCATAATGACGAGGTGGGTGAGAAATGAATGTTCATACCTCAAAATATGAGGTTTAACTCAATTGCGTTAAGGAATATTATAGAGAGGAGGTACCTATGCTACAAGGGCTATAGCCGTGCTTACCCGCTCTCCTATTACCCACCGTTAAAACCATGAAGGGCCAAGGCATTAAGAGCCCTATTAATGCATTGAAGCACCCACATCTAGGGGTTATAGTATTGAAGAGCCACTTGAGTGAAAGAAGAATAGAGGTCATTTCTACACGTTTTCAAGGGCAGAGATGCAAATTCGAGATCCAATACCCTTTATTGGCCAAGTAATATTCCCGTAGCATTAGCCTTCCTACGAACATGAAGAAAGGTCATGGCATTGATATCTCTAACTCATTAGCCAAAGATTATAAGACCAGCACCAAGGCTCCAACTCGGTGGACACCTTAGACATATTGAGCCATAAAGGATGAGAATAGTCCATATTAATGAGATGATCTGAGTCTCCTTCCACGCTGAGAGGAAAGAGATTAAGATTCTGGAAATATGGATACCATGAAGAAGACTCTCAAGACCGGCGTGTTGTTTCTATCCCAACCTATGTTACCAAAATAAATACGGAGAATATCTCTATGAGAGTCCCTAAAACCCCTTTAAAAATTACTTCCCCGGGTTGCCTTTTGAAACCCCATCAAAATTGAGTTTGAAATCAAGCAGACAGAGGTGCCTCCCACGATTCAAAAAGGTTGTCAACGTTTTCATTTCACTAAATAGAGCCATATTAATCTTCTTGATAATTAAATCCAAATTATCCCAAATGGGTTAGGCAAAGATAGGTTGGGAGATCAGAATCGTCCATTGGAGAAGAGATAAAGTTTCCGATGTTGTGATGAAATTTAGCCCAAACCACCTCCACCAAGCTACTATGATCCTTAAAAATTATCTAATTTCGTTCTTTCCAAATGTTCCACAAGAAACCCTAGAATGATCTCGCCAAAGTCTATTAATGATTTTGATGAAGTAGGGGTCAACCTTTCGTGCTCGAATTGTACCAACAATTTCGTGAGAATGATCTCATTTCCGCATAGCTAGTGACTAACTTCACAAAAATCCGGCAAAAGGGAAATTATCCAAAGAAATGGTAAATAGATTCCCAAAGACGTAACGGGACAGAGAGGGCAACGTGAGGGCCCTATGAATCCCCTCTGATGAGATTGTCCCAAGTGAGATATTTTTTTTGCCGAGGAGCCATAGGAAGGAAGCCATGGTCGGGAGTCAGAGTTGTCCGATTCAACCTAGACAAGATATATGCCTGCCATAGAGAAGGAACCTTAGAGATATCCTCACCGATGATATCAGAGTCCTCAACCTTTATTCTTCATTTCCCTGGGCTCCTCCCATGCGATCGAAGATTTTCGACACCCTAGTCCGAGAGCCAAGAGCCGGGGTGACTCCACTGTAATTTAGAGGTGATTCAACGCAAATGATTGACAAGATATCGCCTCTCTAGTGCAACACATTTTCCAAGAAGTAGCAAATTAAAGACGGACGCAACAGACTGGGGAATGTTATTAAGGATTCCAGCCTTTGCTGACTGAATTACGATTTCAGAAACAGTGAAGGCATGGAGATGCTTATTGACTAAGGCACCAATCCTGCATTTTGAGACAGAACAAACATTCCACTGAACTAACTGCCTGGCTCCCCTTCCTCCACGTTATCTCCAAGAGTGAAAATTTATTGCAGCATTCACTGCATTTTAGTGTCCTGGTTTCTATAGCCAGGTTAAGAAAAAGATGAGGCATATATCAATACAGTATATTGATTAGTGTCAATGTGTGCCTCCATGGCTAAAAGAATGAAGGTCTAGAATACTGTTGATCATTGCACTGCCTAATTTTTTCTGCAGAACATTATGGAAAAATCCGCCTGGGGAGCTCCCAAATATTTGGAGGGAAGACAAAGTAATAGCGAAACCCAAAATATGAGCAATGTTCCTTTGAGTTAAAGAAGATGTGTTGAAAAAAGAAGATATGGGATTTACCAATGTGACTGTAGTACTAGAGGTAAGGAGAACATGTCTTAGAATAGAAATTGAAAGAGTGGGCTTCTTGGATTGAAGGGTATCCCATGAGCATATTATCATCCACAAATTTTTGGTGAGTATGAGGCTCTTAATTATGCAAGGAAATACCTTTGAGGGAAGTAGGATGCACAATCGTTTCAAATACTGACCAAGAAACTCGCCATGATGACAAGCAGGAAGAGGGATAAAGGATCTTCCCCGCTAATGCCTCCAAGTGTTACAAAATCTTTCCAAAGGGTAGCCATTGACTCAGATGGGAGAAGAAGGTAGAAGATATACATATAATCCATCTCATCCCAGGTTCTCTCAAGCCAAAAGCTCCGAAAGAACCTTCCTAATATATTTCCAGCTAAGCTTGTTAAAGGCTTTATATAAGTCTAGATTTAGGAGCATTCCAGGTTTCTTTGTGATATTTAAAGAGTGAATTATCTCGTGGGTGAGGAGAATTCCATCCAAAATTAGTCTTCCTTCCACATAGCTGATTTGTTCGAGAGAGATAAGGAGGGGAAGAAGAGGTTTGAGCCTATTAGCAATGATTTTTGAAATGATTTTTTATATTACATTGCAAAGGGTGATAAGTCTATACTTACTTGGAGAGGACGCATTATCTTCCTTAGGAGCCAGGGAAAGGAAAGAAGCATTGAGAGTTGGGATAATCCATTTAGTATTGTGATATTCCTCCATAATTTCCCATATCTCTAGCTTGATCATGTTCTATAATTGGTGGAAGAAATTAGAAGTGAAACCATCCAGCCTTGGTGCCTTTCCATCTTGCAGTTGAAAAACTGCAGATTCAACCTTGAGGAGGGTGGTAGGCTGAAGCAAAACTAGTTTTTGCTCCTCCGAGATGATTCTTGGGATATGCTGAGTGATTTGGTCGATGTGATATTCTCTGGAAAGATTGGGCTCCTTGAGAGTATCCTTAAATAATGTTAGAAGTTCTTCCTATATCTCCTCATGCGTCTACAACCAATTTCCATCACTATCCTTTAGCACAGAAATTTGGTTGTGCATACAGTGCTGAACGGTAGATTTGTGGAAGAATTTTGGTATTACGTCCACCTTCCTTGAGCCAATTTATACGAGATTTATACCTCCACAAAATTTCTTCCTGATGCTGATTTTCTGCCAAAATTTGAGTGAGGCAACCTTCAAGGACATCTGTTTCCTCCGACCTACCTTTCTCAATAATTTTATGTTCAAGATTTGACACGTTTCATAGCTAGATATTTTCCTTTATGATTGGTGTTCCCAAACACATGCTGATTCCAGTCCTTAAGATTTTCTTTAAGAGCTTTGAACTTTATCTTGAATTGATGCATTTGTATTACAGGGGGCAAAGCTTGTCCACCAAGTGTTGACCAGATCTTTAAATAAAGGGTAGGTGAACCAGAATTGTTCAAATCTTAAGGGCCTTCCCTGAGAGGAGTCCAGATGGATGCAGTGAAGCTGAATAGGCTAGTGGTCTGATCCCGTAGCAGGGAGAATCATACTTGAAATATCCCCTCCAAAGCAAGAGAAGTTATTTGAAATAAGGAATCTATCTAATCTTGAAGAGATTCGTTGATGGTCGCCCCGCTTGTTGTTCTAGGTATAGATGCCATTAATAGTCTATAGATCCATAATATTATTGTTTAGGATGAATATTTAAATATGAGACTATCCATATCTAAATAGCCTCTGCCCTCCTTTTTTTTCTAAAGATTCATAATCATATTGAAATCTCCTCCTAGAAGCCAAAATGGATGATTGAGGGTTGGTTTGAGGGACTCTAGCGAATTCAAAATTTAGATTTTATTCAATATTTGTTGAGGCGAATAGAGATTTGTAATATTCACTCTAGTGTTCGTGCCCATAAGATGAAAATAAGCTTGGATAAATTTTCGAGAAGCTTGAAACTCATCCATATGGATTAACTGTGGATTCCTAATTATTTCTAATCCACTAGAGGCCCCATTTGCATCAACCGCAATAGTTCTACAGCCTTTCGATAGGCAAGTCATAATAGTATCTACGTAGGAAATAGTACATTTTGTCTCCTGCATAAAGAATATAGAGGGTTTATATTCATCTAACCTTTCTTTGATAAGACGGTGCATGGAGGGGTTGTTGAGCCCTCAAATATTCCAGGAGTTGATCTTCATTAAGAACTAGGGGGTTGGACGAAGTAGAACCTAGCCAATGTTGGGTATAACCTTGATGCCACCAGTTCTCTTCCCAGAATGACAAGTCTCTATAAATATGTGCAACGCCCTCTTTTCTTGGTTTCTCTAACAAATTTTTTCCCGTTGTCTTGGCTTATCCCTTCTTGGATTTTGAAAGTTGGGAGATGGTGAGCTCTCGTGAGGAATTCCTCCTAACATTCGATTTTTGTTGCAGAATAGTGGTAAAATCCTTGCAGTGACATGCATCTTCTAAATTGAGAATATCCAGATATCCATAATAAATTCTTTCAGCCCTCCTCTCATATTATCATCTTCATGCAAGAATCTTCCACTAGTATCTCAATAATGAATGTTGTTGTTGTCTTCATTTATAAAAGAAGTAGCTGGAGCATTAGAAATGATCTACGGACTTTCTTTCTGAAGGACCGCATGGGGTTTCTTGGAGGGAGGTTCCATTGGTGCCAACGAAGACAGAGCGTTAGAAGCAAGAGAAGCCAAAGCATAAAAATTTTTGTTTGTCTTTGGTAGCTGTTGGGCTGGGGCTCCATTAGTATTCTTGGATTGTTGTCATCTCCATGTAACATTGGTAAAGCCCTAAAAATCCTTTGAATCAGAGCTTTTAATCCTTTGAACTTTTATTCAGAGGGAAATCTCTAAAGAGATGCCTATGGTTATGACATTGACGACAACGGAAAGGCACATTTTCATAATATATGGTATGAATCCATTCAAATTCATCATGCAATAGAATTATAGAGTCGGGTAGCGTCTTCGTGATATGCATATACACACAGATCCTAGCATAGGCCGTATCTTTGTGGATTCTTATTTCATCAACAATCTTAATGAACTCACCTAGGTTATTTCCTATATCCTTCAATGTGTGTTCATCCCAATAATCCTGGGGGAGAGAGTAGAGTCTTACCCAAATAGGGGCCCAACTGAAATCTTCTTTATCAAGGTTGAAACGTTCCACCCAGTTCCAGAGATAAATCCCAAAAGAGTTGAAGAAGTAAGGCCCACCATCCATTACCCTATTTTTATCTTCTAAGCAAGTAAGGATAATGTTGAAGAAGCCCTTAGACCCCAGTTGGAGGTCGATGTGCCCCTTCGGTTTCCATTTGGCTGCTATCCAACCTTGAAGGGCTTTCTCTGTGGGCCAAAAGCAATAAATTTTCCAATTAGGGCATGGTCCCTCATATATTGGATTTTAGCATTAATCCAGTGCGTAGGTAAGAGAATCTTGGGTCGCTAGACCGCCTTCAGAAAACAGGTGGAGGAAACCAAAGCATTCTCCTTTAGGCCATCCATCGCTTGGTAATTAGGAGGCAAAACATCTTGAGGGTTCACGTGAACTGATGCAGAGGGTAGCTGAGGAGGTTTAGCTATAGGTTCTGCTACTGCAGAAGGAGACAAGGATGGGAAGGGGGACCCTTTGGCCTCCCTCAATGGTTCAGACATTGAGAGCTCTGGTAGAAAACACTAATGTGAAAGTCTTGCAGCTACTCGAAGGACGCTACGAGTCCTTACAACATGTCAGAGACATAAAAAACCTTAAAACCTAGGAAACCCTAGTTCACCATCACTACACAGCTCCCCTTGCTCCCTTTCCTTACCTGAATCTTACGCTCATTTGTAGCCGAAGAGATCCTTACTAGAACAAAGTTACACAATTTGTTTTGTGCGGTGTGCTAAAAGGTGAGTTGACCCAACCCTTTCAATCAAGTTGGCTTAAACAAAGGGGTTAAGCTTCTTATCCCAAGCAAAAATAACTAAATCCCCGCCAAGGGAAAGGGGAAATAGGTCCAAGTTCCGTGTTTGGATGAAGATGCTTACCACATAACAGTCTTAATGAAACATTATGGAGAACTCCTTTCAGCAGGAGTAGTACCACTAAGCGACAATGGTATTTTCAAGTGATCGTATCCGTCAATAAGAGAAACTTAGATGAGCATTTAAAAGTAGATTCAATAGTGAATCAAGCTACACCTTCCATATATACTGTATTATCCTCTTTAATTGAGGTTCAATATTATCCTCAAAAAGAGGATTGGTTTCATACTATATTTCCCCATGATATTGTTGGCTAGAAAATATTTATAGGAGGCCTACCATCATCTGACTTCAAAACTGCCCAAACTACAACTAGAAACGATGTTTTCCCCATTCCTCACCCTGAAAATTAAATTCCAAATGAATGGTAATTCATTCTAGATGTGATATTTATATAACAAATTCCAATCCATTCACTCATATTCCTCTTCATTTTGATCATTAAAAGTGATGCCTGAAGATGATGCTTGAAGCTCGTCTTCACCTCCAGACATAATTTCTCTTGAGTTATATGATTCTTTTTATTTACGTTTGTATTCCCAGATTCACTTTGTGTAAGATAGACAATAAATTATACAACTGTTGTTGCATAAACATCTAACTCAAAAACTGTTTGACCTACATCGATGACATCATGTACTTCACATTTTTTTGTTTTAT
This sequence comes from Pinus albicaulis, assembly GCA_034641835.2. Classification (NCBI taxonomy): domain Eukaryota; kingdom Viridiplantae; phylum Streptophyta; class Pinopsida; order Pinales; family Pinaceae; genus Pinus; species Pinus albicaulis. The sequence goes on from JAXQQM020083648.1 coordinate 113,409, forward strand.
ACCCATGAATACCCCAGGAAATAAATTTTATGGCATATCAGGGAAATTCATCCCACCTTCCATTAGTTGAATAGCATGTAAATCATCTTCACATATGTCAGAATCAGATTATTTTGTTGGATGTGGACTCAATCCTTTCATGTGGAGATTACTATGAAGAGGAGGCTAATAATATCTTACAACATCAGATGAATTTTCATGACTCTACTTGATAAAAGGTTTAAACTGCTATTCACTTATATTGCTAACATCATGTGAAGCAGTTAGAGTAGATGACTTATTGTTACCCAAAGTTTGTTTGACATTAGCAGGTGCTTGTGTTTGTGATAGCAATGAAAATCTTTTCTCTCTAATTTTTTGGTACTGAACCTTGAAAGTTGAGAAGTACTATCTTATTGTTTGAAATTTGTTTGGCATGCTCCAAATACATTTTTGATCCATTCTGCATATTTCTAATATGTTCTCAGTCCTCATTTGTATTTTATTCAAAGAAATGTTGCCTAGACGTAATTCCATATCTATGTTCACCCTCGAAAGGAGTGCTTAATCTGTATGCTGGTATTTTGATAATTTAGTTGGACACAAAGAGGCTAATCGATATATTATGAAGGACTGAATATATCTCTTATACTCCTTAGATATTCGATTACTGTGTGCCTATTTAAGGAGATTGGCTACCTTAAAGTTTATTGGATGCCTATTTAAGATTTTTAATCAACAAAGTACATTTTCTTGCTTAACAAGTCTTGTATATATTTATCTACAATTTCCAGAACATTTTTTCCTTGAAATGTGCTTAAGCTTCAATATTCCCAAGATTCCTTATTCATGGATTAGAAAATTAAATATTTTTTCGGCAAATGCTATGAAAAATTACCAGTGAAACACATACCTCAGCATATGATAAGTGAAATAATGGATATGATGGTTGAGAAAGTATTAGCTCCTCAAAGCAAAAATTTGCCTTCTTATACCTAGAAATAGAAACTGCCTATCAACTCATCAAGTTTTGTAAGATGTAAAATTTACCTCTGTTGCTTGATCTATTAAGTATTAACAAGGGCCAAGTATTATCTAATGATAGCTCTACTAATTTCTATCCTGATTATTATTTTGGTATGGTACTATAATATATATATAACAACTTGTGGAAGTGGAATATAATCCTTTTACCAAAGGAATAACAGGCCTGCTTCACAACATAATTTTGTTATGAATGTTAAATACAACAGTTTTTATGTACTCACTTTATAATTTTGAAAAAATATTAAGAAAATATGCATAACATTCAGGATTAGGATCTGCTACATAAAAGAATATTGTCAAAGATGTGGACTTACATTTGAATGGAAATGTATAAGTCTTCAAGTTCCCTCCATGCATCATTGTCTACCATGAATCTACAATTACATCCATTTCATCTATCAATTTTAGAGTTTCCCAACTACATAAATTATTGAAAAGCTATGCCATTCTGCAAAAGTATCTGGAGATGTACTTTTTTAATTTTTAAGTTGTTACAAGAGATTTCATTGGCTTTACTTACATCTCCAGGTATTTGTTGCAAAATTGTAATATTAATAATTCATTTTCTAGCATTTAAATTTGCAGTTCAGAATAACAATCTACACGTCTTTTATTCTCCCTAATTTTCAAACATGTCTTGACTATGTTAAATTAATGACTAATTTTGCATAGATTGGTTGAACATTGAGCTTTCTAAATGCATTTTTGAAGTCTGAGGAGCTTTCGAAATGAATTTTTGAAGCTTGAGTTAAATTGTAACAAGGGCATCACAGGGAAGAGTTTTTACAAAACTACTTTCAAATGAAAATATGCTTAGGCTCATATTGTAATAGGTAATAGAAGTGTTGATTCTAAATAAGGTTATGTACAACCAATATTAAATTTGAATGAGATTTTGTAGCCATCATGAAGAGCTTAAACTATAATTGAATTGTATATAAATGAAAATTGAATAATCCTAGCATCACTGGACGTAAACTGAAGGATGGGGTGAAACCAAATACCCAAGTTAATGCACCACAGGGAGGAAAGAAGAGATTATATTGATAAAGAATGAGGTACAAATCATATTTTACCTATGGAGAGGTGGCTTCCTAAATCCTCTTTCTTTAGCTTTTGGTCTTCTCTTGGACTTCTACAAGTCCTTACCCTTCAACCAACAATATTCCTTCCTTTGGTAGGGGTTAAATAGGGTCAATCGCTTAAGTTCTCACAACAGTTTTTCCGTACAACCTAGCAATTAAAGGTTCTTTCTGTAACAAATAAAAAAATGTTTCTCTCTCCAAAAGGTGTTTAATGGATTCCCTAAGTGTATATTTTATAGGGTTTGGGGCTTGGGAGGCCCCTCCATCCTCCATGCAACCTTCTAAACTGCCTCCTGCCAAAAAGCTTGAAAGAAAGGCAGCCCTGTGTGTGATTTGTCGCTTTGGTTGCCTACACACCGCCATGTTGGTTTTGAGGCTTGTCCAGTCTGGGTCACACTATTTTGGAACAAAAAACAGTGACCTTGTTAGCAGCTAGTGGTAGGTGAAATTTTCTTAGGCTTGTCAAGTGTGATCCACACTAGTTTGGATGCAAAACCAGCGACCTTGGTGGTGGGTGAAACTGAGGGTATTGACACTCAGGGGGATGAATTCATTTATTTTGGCTATTTTTTAAAGTTCTAAGCTTGCTGCATAGGTTTTGCATCTTCACTGGAAGCAAAAGCTGCGGCCTTGGTGGAAGCTAGTGGTATTTGAAATGTTTTGATGGTTTCCCAGTGTGGGCTACACTAGGATGGAAGCAAAAACAGTGATCTTGGTGGCAACTAGTGGTAGGTGAAACTTAGGGCATTTACACTGAAGGTGCTAAATTCACTGATTTTGGTCCTTTTAAAAGGTCTAAGATGCTTCATAGGTCCTGCATGTTTAATGTTTGAGTGATAAGGGACCTAATGGTGTCCTTAATGTGATGTAATGGTCGAAACATTAAAATATGGTATAGGCTAGCTGACTTGGTGTTAAGGATACTCTATATTATCGAAGCAGGGATATGATATGTTTCCCACTCACTCACATTATTGTAGGGTATATGAGAAAATGAAGAGAATTATTAGTAAAAGCCTAAATTGTGGAAATTTTACATTCTTCCTTATGTTATGGAAAAGTTTCCCAATAAGCCCTGTTAAAGTGCTTTGTTTGGCTAGTTTGTTTCTCTACTTTGTAAGGACATAAGTATGTCCTCTCTTTTGTGATAGCTTTTCACCATCAAGGATTTTTTTTTGATATGTTAGGGTTGGTGGGAACTTTTTGGGACATTTTTAATATATTTTTTTTACTGTAAAAGATGCACAACATCCCAGAAATGATTGCAAGGTGGTTTCTGGGTTCCAAAAATGCGCTCCTGACCCACTAGAAACCAATTTCAGGGATGCATAGAATAAAAGGCTACTACATTGAAAAGTGTTATGTTTTACATCAAATATCGGGAATTAGAACCTCGATTGATACAATGTTGAGCTATATAGGTGGTGCTTTTGAAGTGGCAAAGACACATCAGATGTTCAACTGCCTAATATAGGTAATAAATCTACTATAAATAAATGAAGAAACATACATGTACACACATTTGTGTTGCTGACATGTGAACGCTCAAGAAAAACATAAATTGTTGTTATAAAATCTCATAATTCTGAGTAACGTGACTTAAAATTTTAAATGTTGGTATTATTTTAGAGAAACTTGTTTATTAACTATTTTCGAATAAATACCCTTGAGTGTTTGTTGCAAAAATAATTTAGATTTGAGTGGGTGTATCTTATGCACCATTTCATTCATTCTAGATTTAAATCTCGAATATAGATTTGAGTGGGTGTATCCTATGCACTGTTTTAGTCATTCTAGGTCTTAATCTGGTTGCATTATGTGGTATTTCGAGGAAAAATGTTCCATAATGAGCATTCTTTATCTTCCATCTTTCATGGTAAACCTTTCTTTACCGGTAATTGGGACTTAAAATCATTGGATGTAGGTTGAGGGATGAGGTGTAGCCAAATACCAAAGGTAATGCACCATAGGTGCTGGAGATAGATATATTCCTTAGTACCTCAAGGAAGAGGCCTCCATATGTTTCTTGGCATGGCCTAAAGAAAGCATGTAATAAGAGTCACATTCACTTTAATGACTTAGTCAATACTATCCAGGTTGAACTCTGAGATTTAGCTCTAACTAATCTTAGCACCAAAGAGTCAACTGGTAAAGCTATAGGTGCTAGTGCAGCTAATAATAGGGAAAAAGTATATGATCTCAATTAAAATAATAATAAGTCCAATGGTGTCATCATAGCAGAGCAAACTTCTCACCAATATTTTCTTGTGAAGACAAAGGATAAAAGATCCAAAGTAACTTTTGCAAATGTGGCAGAAAAGTAAATTAAGAGCATCAATGAGTGTGACTTTGGTGCTTATAGTTGGTTTGCAATTCATGTGGAAATGATTAGTGATCAGGTATGGATGGATGCATACAAGGGAGATATTTTGAACAATTCTTCTCTTTTAAGTGAGATGTGGTTATGGATGTTCAATGTGGAACATGGATTCTAAGTTTATTTGTAGCTCAGGCAGGTGCTGCAAAAGTAATTGCAGTCGAAGCAAGTGAGAAGATGGTATTTGTAGCTTGTCAGGCTGCAAAAGAAAATAACATGCTCAAAGAAGAAAGTGATAATGCCAAAAATCAAAACTCGCGTGGAGTTATTATTGCAGTCCACAACATGATAGAAGATATTGATAAATGCATGGCAATTGAAAGTCAAAGTGTAGATGTGACAGCGAGTGAGGGGATGGGATATTTCATGCTTTATGAATCAATGCTCAGCTCAGTTATTTATGCTTGTGATCATTGGTTGAAACCTGGTGGAGAAATCCTTCCGGACATAGCTAACATGTATGTGGCTGGTGTTGGAAAAGGTGGAACTAGTCTAGCATTTTGGGAAAATGTATATGGCTTAAACATGTCTTGTATTGGTAAGGAAGTGGTTGAAGATGCTCCTCAACAGACAATATTTGATGTTGTGGATAGCAGGGATATAGTTACAAATACTTTTGTCTTACATACATGTGATATTATGAAAATAAAATTAATCCCATTGATTCCCTTTATGTAGGAACATGGTAAAAGAATATTACGATTATGTAACTCTAGAAAATTACAATGATTTTTTTGGTGTAAATTTGAAATGAAATATTCAATAAAATGACAAGCGGATTTTTAAAGGATCCTTACCAATTGGTTTTCTGGAATAGGTGTTGCTCTGAAACATGTGCATTACATGAAAACACTTGGAAGGCTCCAAGAAAGCCACGACGATGACCATAATTCCTATTTTATTGTTGATTTTGGTGGCATTTATTAGCATAAATATTGTCCATGAAATCAACGTTGAATTTCTCTAATTTTGAGACCAACGTTGCGTGAAGTGGGGACATTTTTTTGGAAGGAGAGATGTTTTTCTTGTGGGCCTACATTTTGGGTTGCAGGTACCCACAGGAAAGACAGTTGGGCTCCTATTGTTTAAGCCTGTGGATAATTTTCAGTACAGCCAGACTCCTATACAGTAAGTGAGAATAACACAATAGATATTATATTAATATGGCCTACCTAGTTTTTATTAACATATAATAATTGCAGTTGGATCTGGTTTCTTAAATTGCTGATATTGCAAACAATTCTATACCAGTGGACTTATTACATGGTTTCATTAAACAATCAACCCTAATTATTGTGGTTTTTTGAAGAATTATATTGTTGATGTCCTTATATTTCCATTGAAAAAATCCAAAAGAGAAGGAGATCTCTTATTAGCTCCTTACACAGTTTGGAATTGCCTTTACAACTAATCTAGGGCTCTTCCCCTATTCTTACCTTGTTCCTTTGAATCAACAAATTCTAGTTGCCTTCCAGTTTGTAACTGGGATTCTAAGTAAGTTATGTTTTTCTATTGTTTATGTTTCTCATGTCCTACTTCTCTATGCCAAGAAGTATTCTTGTGAAGTCCAAAAATCTAAGCTTTTTGAATTTATATTGAACAAGGGATTACTAATTCCTACCCAAATGTTGACAAGCTGATACACCAATTCTTTAGTATCAAAATAAAAAAATTCGCAGTTATTTGTAATTATCTCATCTCTGCAAAGTTCCATTAATGGTTTACAATGTTTGAATTATTATTAATTTTATAATTGAATCCATATTTTGTGAGAACTGTTTCGTAATGTTTCACTTAATATATTTTCTCTAGTTATCAGACCCTAAGCTAAGGTAATATTTGTAAATTTTAACTTTTGGGGTTTCCACTAGGGAATGCTTTTCTTAATTCTATTTATGTACTTAGCTCTTTTTCTATTGTTGATATTGTATCTATAGGAGGTGTAGGTACTAGGCACTTCCATTATGTAGTTATAGTGGATGTCCTGTTTTAGTCCCATTGATTCACTTTTGTAGTCTGCACATTAATAAAGTTATTGTTTGAAATTAGAATATAAACCATTCTTCTTTTCCAGGCTCCAAAAATAATTGTCTTTTAAATAATCCTAAAACTATCCCTAACTCTATTCTATAACTATCTATAAATAGTTTTCCTAGTCTCCTTTAAGGAAGCCTAGTCCTAGAAGAGAGTCCCCTGACCCATTTAATAAAAACATTTAGTGAGAGTCCTCAGCACCATTTATTTCTACTACAACACCACCTGCAGAATCATGCTTTGATCAATGAACCAATTGGAAATAGAAACAATGGTATGGTTTCTACAGCCTCAGACCTCAGATGGCTACTTAATTCATCCTTTTATAATCTATTATATGATTGATTGTTCCTGGAAATTCTACTGAATGAAGGTGAAAAGTACCCACCCCCATTTATATATTCGCACTGGGCTACCACACTGATTAGATATGGGATCAGTCAGTCACCTGTCAGCTTTCTCATCATTTCCAACATCTTTGTGCCCATATATACAAGATCTACACTCTATTCATGCTTCTCAATAAATCAATATATTACAGGCTATCCATAGGCAAGCTCCAAAAACCTAAAACAAACAAGTCATCCACGAATTCCTCGCTTGTCTTACACAAAATACATATTCCTGCATGTTTATCTTCTGGAAATTATCCCAAATTAAAATTTTGTTGTCAAAAGTTAACCAGAGAAAGATTTAGCTTGAAGAGGAATTTCTAACTCTCAGACTAAGTGCCACCACAAGGATCTTTCCCTCATCATTTCTTCTTCAATATTTAGCATGTATTCTACTATGGAAATATATTCATCAGACCCCTCATTTTTTGACCATTCAAATTATCTTATCTTGTTCAAAAAGTTTAATTGCACTATGATTTAAGCTATGGTTCCTTTCCTCAATTTTTACTCCTTGAAATTTAAAATCCCATGCTAACTTCAAACCATGAGATCAAATATTCCTACCATCATTTGTTGTCACATTTTCCATGGAATAAATCCCTAAGATATAGAGATCTCTTATTATCTCCTTACATAGTTCGAAATTGTCTTTACAACCAATCTAGGGGTCCTCCCATATTCTCACCTTGTTCCTCTGAATCTTCCATACTGTAAATTTTCCAATTAATGGGAAAGATTTCAACCTTTGTTGTAGACTAACCTCTGCAAACTTTTAGAAGCTAGAGCTATATTGTAGAGAAAGTTGGTTCTGGTCATAGGTTTTCTATTATGCCCATTGGTATCTACCTTTGCTGCCATAATCAAAGCGAGGGCTTTGAAGAAAAGTAATGCTTCAAGATCCTGGAAGCTAACGACATTGTAGAGGCTGGACTTACTTGTGAAGATGTCCTAGAATGCTTGAAAGAGGAGAATATTATAGGGATAGATTGAAGAGTTGTATATATTGTCTAGGGGAATGAATGCAATGGGTTATGTACTTGACATAAGATTTGTACTGAACAATGTGGAAAAGGAGCATAAGGAACAATTTCCTTGCCACCACAGTGAGAAGCTTGCCATTTCTTTTGGGTTTATTAAGACATCCTGTGGGACAACTATTCAGGTAATTAAGAACCTTCGAGTGTGTGGTGATTGCCACTCTACCATCAAGTTCATCTCAAGAATTATTTTAAGAGATATGGTTGTGATGGATTCCAACCACTTCCATCATTTCAATGAGAGGTGGTGTTCTTGTGGTGATTGTAATCATAAAAGGGGATTGCTATTTCTAAGAGTGACTTGACCTTCTGCTTGGATCTGGTACGTATATGTTTTAGCCTGGACTCAGAATCCTTATGTAATACATTATGATAGACATAATATTTGGTAAATTTTATGTGGAGGATTGCATGGAAATGATAAATACAAGTTATGATTTCAAAATGGCACGCAATAAACTTCTACCGGTTAAGTTGTCCCTTGTAAAATTTTTTATTTGAATTTGAGTTCATAATAAATTACAGGGGTTGGTTGGGTCAGGATGGATTGCAGTATGTATATATATATATATATATATATATATATATATATATATATATATATATATATATATATATATATATATATATATATATATATATATATATATATGTGTGTGTGTGTGATGATGCCTTTTGGCTTGAAAATATGATTCTTTGAAGTTGTGATTGGCTTGTGGGATATATTTAAAGGTTTGCATGGAGAGAATAAAATATCACTAAGGATATGCAACCGGTCCTTGCCTGCATTGATTGAAATAAATTCACAAAGGCCCAATTGTGATGTTATATTTGTTCTTTGAAATGTATACATTGATAAGGCATATACCGACAATGAATTCATTGAAATTCAGTCAATGTTACAAGGTAAAAGTGTTGTTCCTACTACATTAATCCTCTCAGAAGCACCTCTCAAAATATGAGACATTGAGACTTGTGTTTACCTACAAGTTACAACTGACCAAAAAAACAATGATAAATGGCTCTTTTGTTAAATACCATCTGGCATTGAGGCTTGAAAATTGAAATGGAGCAGTGTTCCATTTGTGTTGCTAACAATGTTTTTTGGTAATGCAACATTTAGTATTGAAAGACAAATATCAAGATATGCACCATTCAGTATTAAACGATAGATCTCAAGAAACCCCACTTTAAAGAGTTATTATATTAATGAGAATATGCAGAGACTTCTTCAAAATAAAGTTTGATGGAGCCTCAAAATACAGAAGGGAAAGGTGGGATGGGGATTTATTTTCAACCATGCAAAGTTGGTAATTCTTGGTTGTTTGTTCATTTACGACAACTCTTGGAAATGTATCCAATTTCTAGTGTTGGTGCTGAAGATTTGTTTAAAAAGAGACATGGAAACCATGTTTATGGAATCCAGGAAAGAGACTGGAGTAAGGAGATTTAAATGGTGAAGGGAAATTGTATGTGAATATAAGAAGTTTTGGGGCTTCAAAAATTATAAGAATAAAATGATGGTACTGGAAGAAAATATTATGTTGTAGCAAGGTGTTTGATAACGAGTTTCATCTATAGTAGACAAAGAAAGAAGAAGAATTTCAAACCTTTAGTTGGAAAAATGTCTATGGAGCAGAGAATTTTCAGTCCTCTCAATAGAGATTGCAAATTAAAGGACAAAGCTTGAATGAGATCACTTCCATTATGATGATGCCATGTTGAAGACATAGTAACCGAGGTTTAATTTGTATACAGATACAGTATGAGATGGAAAATTTTGGGTACAGAAAAAATTGGGACTAAAAATTTCCCTGATACAAAAGAAAATATGCATTTTTTCTAAATTTTAAAACTCAAAGAATTGTAACTATCATATCCCTTCAAAATGGATAAGAATTGTGGCTTCCTTCTTCAATACTTAAGTTTTAAACACGATACTATTGGTGGATGAACTCATTTATACCGTAGTTTTTCCTTCATCATGCTCTAAAAGGTTGAATTCTAAGTTCTCACCAAATCAAATCCATTGGGAAACACTTTGAGAATACACTAATCACAATCCTCATGATTCACTCCAATCCTTTCTCCATCCGTTCACCTCATTTGCGACCATCAAACCTCATATTGACCAAGTGCAATGAGTACCCCCAAGTTTTTTTGTGGACTCCGGTCAAGAGCCAACTCTGGCACAGGGCGTGTTGGTAATGATTCAACTTCGAAAAAAAAGTGTGGTCATCAAAAGTGGAATTGAAATACTCGACTAGAAACTGCGAGCTTTGAGATATGAGTTCCAGCACTAAGAAATATGAAAGACAACTTCTCCACAACCTTTGTGCATTTCTCACAGGCCTCCTTGTTTCACAAATCCATTATGGTATATTTACATATGGGTGCAAATTGTGACAAGCTTTGTGTCATGTGAATTTGTCAATGTCTTGGTTAATTCAATGTGTCCAAAAAATTTGGAGTTATGAGTTTTTGCATCAATAAGTAAAGTACAATACTGATATATGGCTCCAACCCTATATGAAGACTCCAATATTCCAGGCTCCAACCTGTATTGTGCCAAGCACCGACTTGGTCTTTCCAAGTCTCCAACCTTGTCAATTTGAGGCACCAACCTCTAGCGCTCCAACTCTGTCTCTGGTACAGGATCCGACCTGGTTTCTTAAGGACTCCAATCCTCTAGGGCTCCAACCCTATCTTCCAAGGCACCGACTTTGTCTCTATGAGGCTCCAACCTCTTGGGCTCCAACCCTCAACTTCACTTCGTCAAAATATGTTTTCTTATTCTTCACGGCTCCCAAAGTCTTCTTCAACGAGCCCTATCACACTTAGTCTCCATGTCACATAATCTATGACAACCTTTTATTTGTATTAAGGTGTCTCCACTGCTCTTCATGACACCCAAACACTTTCTTCAAGGTTACCTCATGATGTCTTCAATGCATCATGGTCTTCAAGGCAAGTCTACAAAATTCTCTCCAATCTGCCTTTCCAAAACTTCAAGTCTTCTTCATCAAGACTTCTATGGCTGCTCCAATAATTTATGTCTTCAAGATTGCTTCTTCAAGATTGCTTCTACAAGCTTACTAGATGTTGCTCTTCAACAACAACTTCCTAAAACTTCTTTGACAAGGATTTCGACTTGCTTCAAAAAAGTGTGGACAAACTACTCTAGGGCTAAGGTAAAAATTTATAAACAATGCACCTTCAAGACTACTGTAAACACCTTCTACTAGAAGCTCCACAATGTCAAGATGGTCTCCAACTTTGCTTCAACCATGCACTAGGGACTGCCTCAACAAGGTGTCAACTCTTCAATGTTTGCTGCAAAGGGGCTTCTACAATTATTCTCCAAAGATGACAGTCAACTCGACAAATCCAAGCTTATCTCTACAATCCGAGTTCACAAGTAATTACTGTCCACTCTACAAGATGAAATATCACAGATCCGGGCCTATGAAGGTTTGTAAAAAGGCCTTACTATTGACAGTATGAGCCTTCACTTACTGATCCGAGGTAACTATGGTAAAGTCTGAGTTCAGTAGGTGACAGTCCACAACAAGGTATGCTACAATACTTGTTCATACATTGACTATAGGTGTGTCTCTGAGATTGTTTTTCAAGCACTGTACTGTAGGTGTGTCTCTAAGATATCCTTAGCCCACCACAAAAGGTTAACCGGAATTTTTAAGGTAATATGAGGTGCACCGAGCTATTGAACTGAAACTTCTCACAATCCAAAATATAGCTCATTATAGGAAAACTGTCCATAATTTCCTCCATAGGTATCTTAAAGTCCCTCTCCTCTTCAACTGTGTTTTGTCACATTTATGTGATTAAGGTTGTTGTAACTGCCTGTGGTGGTATCGAGCTCCTAACTTTTCAACAGTCTGAAATCCAGCAAGAGATAAGGTGTACATAGTAAAAAAAATATGATGGCACGGTTCCAGGAGTTGAGGATAAGATCCACAGATGGAAAAACTGACCCTGGCTGTTACAACTCCACCGTGACACAATTATTATTTTTATTCTTCTTGACTATTCACAAGATGTGAACATATGTCCCTATCTCATATTTATCTGAGCTGTAATAGATATTCAAATCGAGTTAATGATGAGGAGTGAGGTCCAAGACCTTATATTTATAGTGATTTATCCACGGCTAAATGAAGTGACATGTCTTTTAAGGGTAGGCTGACTTGAGAGGTTTTAGCAGAGGTCGGCTCAGGTAATAGGTATAATATTCCATCTTAAAAATTCGATTTCTCTTAAACTATTTGGAGTTAGGAGGCAAGTGAGGGCTCATTAGAAAGCTAAAATTATTCTCTAGAGGATGGTGAAGGTCTCATAGAGAAATTCTATCTCTAAGGTAGTGAAAAATAATTTTTAATGTGACTAACCTTCAATTTTTGTGCAAAAAATATTTGGGACAATATGGCTTCTCCAATGGTTCGCTCCTCTATGGTTTGGCTTCTTCATCATCATAGGGTCATGTATGACATCCATGTCATAATAGTATCCAACAATGAATGTATCATCTCATGTCATCATATACTCGTGCAGTGATAAGTCATAGTGCAGCCTTTTATTAATTTGTTATTGGGCAAGATTCAAATTAGTCTTTCAACCATGTCATCAAGAACATTATCAAGTGTGGTCATTCAAGAGTATAACATCATCACGTGTATGACTTTATTAAGTATAGTTCTCCACATCAAGGGTAAGGAAATCATCCGAGTTCTAGGCTTCTTCATCAAGAGTAAGCACATCATCATAATTTCTAGGGCTTCTTGACGAGATTATGGTGTCTTCATGGACATCTAGGGCATTATGATCAATAGGAATTTAGGATAAGACTTCTTCATAGAATTTGACATCATCTTTAATGGTCTCCTAGTCAACCAAGAGTCATGGCACCATCTTCTGGAACTAGGTATCTCAATAATATTGACATCTTAGTCAATGGCATATTGACATCAATGACAACATTAATTAATAATAAGTTTTGACATATTTCCAAAGGCTCTCTTCTATACCCACAAGAGTACTATTTTAAAAATTGATTACACAGAATTATGCAAAATACATTAACGATAATTCTTGTGAGCTTCACTAGAGTTCTTGCACTGGAAAAATTGGATGCTACAATTGGATTCCAGGGCTTGGGTTTAGAAGTTAGATACATACTTCCACCTGAACCCCATGTGGGAGATCGATGCTATTCGGTTTGCTACCCTTCATTTGGAAGGGGATGCCCAAGATTTTTGGTACCATGGACTAATCATGTTGCAGCATATTCACATCACTTCTTACATAGTGTTCACCCATAGGAAGTTGGAGAGGTTTCAGAGGAATGACCCAAAGTTACATTTTAGGGAGTTAGCCCATCTGAGATAAACTAGCAGCGCAAAGGCATACATTATAACTGCCAGTGATGGTGAATGACATTTCAGAGGCCTGGTTGATCATGCTATTTGTGGAGGGGATAGCAGAGCCATTGGGTGGTTCGGTGATGGCATACAAGCCCACATATTTGACAGATGCTATCTCCAGGACCTGAGATATGATTGACATTGTGCCCAAGACCCGAGCCTTTGTCCCGACTAGACCCACTGCACCACATGGGAACCAAGGCAATAGACCACCCTATATGGATAGAGGATGTGGTCAGATGGACGAGGAGACTTGGAGGGACCTTAGGAGGAGGAATTTGTGCTATACGTGCCAAGAACCCTGGGCTCCTGAGCACACGTGTACCAAGGGCAAGGTCCACTACATTGAGGTGTATTCGGATAGTGAGTCGGATGTGGAGCTTGAGGTTCAAGATAATTCGGGATATGAGGGAGGACCATCATCAGGGGGAGCACCACAACCACCACTACCACCTAGAGGGGGACCATTTTCCCCATCAAGGGGAGTCCTTGCTTCACTTCTCGGAGTTCTGAATAATTTGACAGTCAGGATTAGGGGGATGGTTAAGGGGCAACGCATTTTAGTTCAAGTAGACAGTGGGGCCACCCACAACTTTATTGATTCCTAGATGGTGGATCGTAGGGGCATCCACATAGAGACAGTTGAGGGGTTCTTGTTGGTGTCAGGAGATCGAACCATGTAGTGCACAAAGTACGCTTCCAGGTTGACTATGGTGATGGGGAGCTACTCAGTTACTGATCACGTTTTTTTAGTGTCCCGAAGACTAACATGGTGTTGGGTGTCTAGTGGTTATACTCATTGGGGAGGGTCACCACTAACTGGAAAAATTTAGAGATGGATTTTAATGGGCCAGATGGGAAACTAGTATTTTTTAGGGGGATGCACTCTTACGCACCCCTGACATTTTCAACACACCTGATGGAGGTAGATCTATGACATGGGGAGATAGAGTGGGTGGTCGAGCTGAGGATTTCGGAGATAGGGGCCGAACCACAGCCAATGAAAATGCATGCCCTATTGGAGAGGCATCAAGGGGTTTTTTGGGATATCCATCCGGGTAGGCCACCAAGTTGAGGGTTCAAACACACTATCGAGTTGGAGGAGGGAGTGCATGCAATTATCACAACCCCGTATAGGCATCCAAAATCCTATTAATATGAGATTGAGAGGGCCATTCAGGAGCTGCTAAGATTGGAGCACATCAAGATCAGTTTGAGTCCTTTCGCTTCTTCTGTGGTGCTGGTGAAGAAGAAGGATGGGACACTCCCCATGTGCATTGACTAAAGGGCCCTCAATAAGAAGACATTGAAGAACAGGTACACTATTTTGCACATTGATGAGTTTATGTATGAACTTAGAGCTGCGAAATAATTCTTTAAGATATATATGTGCTAGGGGTACCACCAGATCTAGGTGAGGGAGCAAGACATCCCCAAGACTGCCTTTCGTTGCCACTACAAACATTTTGAGCTCTTAGTGATGCCCTTTCACTTGACCATTTATATTGGAGTGTGATGCTTTAGGTGAGGGATTTGGGGCCATGTTGACGCAGGGAGGCCACCCCATAGCCTTTGAGAGTAGAAAGTTTCTACCCCATGAGCGACTTCATTTATGAAAATGAGATGTTGGCCGTGTTGCAAGCATTGTCCAAATTTAGACAATACTTGGTGGGGAACTGGTTCAAGGTGAAGACTGATCACAAAAATAATCGATTCTTCCTAGAGAAACATACATTGCAAGGGAGGCAACATAAGTGGGTGAGTAAGCTCGAGGCTTACGACTTTGAGATTGAGTACGTAAACGGAAAGAACAACATAGTGGCAGATGCACTTTCCCAGAGGCCCACAGCACTCTCTCTGATGGACGTTGCACATGATTGGAAGGCCCAACTCTTGGTTGAGTATTCCAAGGACAAACATGCCTGTGACATACTAGACAACACACATGTGGATGATAGGTTCCGGGTGATGGATGATGTGATCTACTACAAAGACCAAATATACTTAGTTTCGGGATCCCAAGTTAGAGAGAAGGCTATGCGGGCAGCTCACGACTCCCCTCTAGCAGGACATATAGGTTTTTTAAAGACTTACTATACCATCCATGAGCATTTCTCTTGGTGTGGGCTCAAGGGGGACGAGATGAGGCACGTACAAGAGTGCATAACCTGTCATAGGAACAAGCTGGAGTTTTCACACCTGGCCAAACTATTATAGTCTCTTCCCATTCCAGAGAGGAAGTGGGAGAGTGTGTCCATGGACTTCATCACGGGACTTCCGACGATACGGGGGAGAGATTGCATCTATGTGGTGGTAGATCACTTGACTAAATTTGCCCATTTTTTTGCGATCCCATCGAGATATTCAACCTCACAGGTGGTCAAGTTGTTCTTTCGAGAGGTGTTTCGATTGCATGGGCTCATAAATAACATAGTCAATGATAGGGACAATAGATTCATGGGGGCCTTCTAGTAGGAGTTGTTCCGGCTAGTGGGAACCAAGCTTAAACCCAACACCAACTATCACCCACAGACGAATGGGAAGACTAAGATAGTGAACAAATGGCTGGAGGGTTACCTACACAATTATGGCATAGGACAACAGAGGGCGTGCGTGAAGTGGCTACACCTGGGAGAGTTCTGCTACAACTCTACTTACCACATGTTGATTGGTATGTCTCACTTTCGAACACTTTATGGTTATGATGCTCTTTCTTTTTCTAACGTGATATTTGGAGATAGCAGGACCCCTAGGCAAAGGATTAGGTCCAAGAGAGCCAGGATATTCTCAAGGTTCTTAAGGATAATTTGCAGGTAGCACAAAATCAACAAAATATGTACGCCAATAAGCATAGGTTGGAGAGACAGTTTGAGGTAGGGGACATGGTATACCTACATTTGGAGCCTTAACAACAATATTCACTCAAGAAAAAAGGGGCGGAGAAGCTCAAGCAACGCTTCTATGGGCCGTACAGGGTAATTGGGAGAGTTCGAGACACAGCTTACGAGCTAGAGTTACCCCCGGAGAGCAAAATTCACAACATATTTCATGTCTCATTCCTGAAAAAGGCGTTGGGGAAGCAGGTTTACAACAGTCAATGAGTTGCCTCAGTTTGATGAAGAGGGACACTTGATATTGACACCTGAGACCATATTGGAGAATAGACAGAGGAAGCTAAGAAAAATGGTCATTTAGGAGCACTTGGTCAAGTAGAAAGATTTTTCAGTTGAGGATGCCACGTGGGAAAATGAGCAGAGTTTGCAATGCCCAATTTTACAGTTGCTTGGGGATAAGAAACATTTGGGAGGGGAGAACTATAATGTCCCTTCCTAAATAATTTTTTCAATAGTACTACAAATTTTCCATTTTGCTAATTTTCGGGGCCTAAGATAATTTTGGAGAGGAAGCATAGGACAAGGGGGCCAAAATGTTTTCCTTAGTGGAATGCAGGGGCCACCTCCCCAATTAATATGCACTTCGTGAGGAGAGAGAAATTGTTTGGCCAAGGGAAGAGCTTTGAATTGCCTAGTGAGGGGCCCACATGGAGGAAATGAACAGAAAATTATAAATATGAGAGAGGAAGCAACATTTGAGGCCTTTTGATAATTTGACAATTGAAGTGTTTCTCTAGCTGTTTAGGAGAGTTACATAGTGTTGTTCAACACAAGATTTTCCTAAGGATGAAGCTCAACCTTTCTTCGGTGGACTCTAAGTACCACCCTAGGAAGGATTATTCATCAGTTTCAGCAGTTGGAGAGAGGGTCATGCATGTGGTATGGTTTCTGGGCCAACTGAGATGCAGTTCAGGAGGCCACACAGAGAGTTGAGGAGGAAAAACTGGAGTTGGGAGCTGTAGCATTGTCAAAGTAATTTTTGGTCAATGCAAGGGTAGTATTCGACATAAAACATCAAACTGATTTTCCGAAGGAGAGACTATGTCATCCTACCCAGAAACTGCACAATCATTGTGGAGGCACAATTGCGGGGTGGCTTTTGAAGGGATTTTGAGAGCTGGGTTTCTTGGGGTTGGTATGGGGTGCAATTGAGAAGAATTTTCCAGCAATTTTGGGACTGTCATTCCAGCATCAATCACAGTTTTAGTTTTTATGCACTTGGAGGAGGGTCAAGGAATTTGGGGCCATTTTTGGAGCATCAAAACTAGGGAAAACCCTTTTGTGGGTTTTTGATAAAGATTCCATGACTAATTTATTAGAATTTTCTGAGCAGTTAGGAGGGGTCAAATCAGGGTATCAACAAAATCAACAATGCAAAAATCATAAGGCCAAAGCAACCTTCTAGTGGGAAAATTCCTACAGTAGTTTGGCATTGATAAAGCATCCACCTGAGGCTTGTAGTTTTCCTTGTGTAAGCCTAGGTGCACATTTCCTATTTTATATTATACTCCAACAAGATCTTATAATAAAATTTTCCCATTTTGGCGTGTTTGGAGCATTTTTGTTTTATGGGTGTTTGCTGAAAAATATTTGTGTTGGGTTTATTGCATGCTTTTGTTATCACTGTTAATTTTTCCATTAGGAATAGTACACATTGAGAGGCTTGATCAACATATCAAGTCATATTTGAAACAAAAGTAAAGTAATCCTTGAAGATCGAAGGACATTCTTTAAAGCACACGTGAAGAGCCTATAAGACACCTTCATCGAATGATAAAATGATTACATACTTTCAACATATTTTGAGTAGAAAATAGAGTGCATTCATGATGACATTAATTGAGCATTCTTCAAGCCTTTTTTGAAACAAGAATCACTCCTGAAGCATAGTTGAAGACCAACACTTAAAGAGTTTTTTTGTTGAAGCAATCACCCTTGGAGCATAGTTGAAGACCAACACTTAAAGACTTGTTTTGTTGGAGAATTGGAGCATAGTTGAAGATCAACACTTCAAGACATGTTTTGTTGGTGCAACCATAAAAGTTTTGCTAAAGTAGGCATGAAGTTTTTGCAGAGGTGGATTTGAGAGCACTTTGCAGACCTATCTTGGATACATTTTTTAGAAGTATTTGAAGTTTTTGATGGAGGCTTGAAGTAGTATTGAAGTCACCTTAAGGGATAGAAACGAACTGAGAGGGTTGGATCCCTAGACGATTGGAGTCATCATACAAGGTTGGATCTTGGATTTTTAGTTGATTATTAGAGTCTTCATTCAGGGTTGAAGCCTTGAAGGAGTTAAAGACTTTGTTGTACAAGTTGGAGCTTGGGTTTTTAGAGTCCTCAAATTCATTAATAAAATTATTTTCTTGTTGCACATCTTGTGTTTTGGTTTAACTGGTGATTTTAACTGGCATAATATAACAATTGTAAATAAATATTGATTCAATCCCCCTCTCAATATTTCCAACACTAGCACACCTTACATTTTTTTCACCTTGCAATATTTTTATGGACATGCTAGAAGGCACTTTCACAATGCAATGTCATTGCTGGTAATCTAGTTGTTTATGATAGAAGGAAATGTAACATGTGTTAGAGTTCCTTCACCTTAGAATGTTCTTACTAGCGATGTGCTTGTGTTTGTGTTAAAACAAAATATAACATGCACTAGATTTATTTTGGCATGCAATGTTGTTGTTGGTAGTCTGCTTGTATTTGTGCTACATGTAAAGCTAACACTCATTAAATTTATTTCACCTAGAAATGTTGTTATTGTAAATATGCTTGTGTTTGGGATACAAACTATGCTAGATTTATTTTGCTCTGCAATATTGTTGTTGTCTTTTTGGTTGTTTATGATAGAATGAAATCTAAAATGTGTTAGATTTCCTTCACCTTGGAAATGTGCTTTTGTTTGGGATAGAAGTTGTGCTAGATTTCTTTTTCTCTACAATATAGTTGTTGTCAATTTGGTTGTTTATTATAGAAGGAAATCTAGCACGCGTTAGATTTCCTTCACCTTGGTAATGTGCTTGTGTTTGTGTTAGAAGGAAATATAGCATGAGCTAGGTTTATTTTGGCATGAAATGTTGTTGTTGGTAGTATGCTTGTATTTGTGCTACATGTAAATCTAACATGCATAAATTTCTTTTACCTTGCGATGATGTTATTGGAAATGTGCTTGTGTTTGTGATAGAAGTCGTTCTAGATATCGTTTTCCATGCAATGTTGTTGTTGGAAATATGCTTTTGTTTATGGTGGAAGCAAATCTAACACACTAGATTTCTTTCACGCTACAATGTTGTGTGCTTGTGTTTGTGCTATGCATAAATCTAGCACGTGCTAGAATTCTTTTGCTCTGGAATATTGTTGTTGTCAATTTGGTTGTTTATGATAGAAGGAAATCTAGCACATGTTAGATTTCCTTCACCTTGGCAATGTTATTGGAAATGTGCTTGTGTTTGGGCTAGAAGTTGTGCTAGATTTATTTTGCTCTACAATATTGTTTTTATCAATTTGGTTGTTTATTATAGAAGGAAATCTAACACGTGTTAGATTTCCTTCACCTTGGCAATGTGCTTGCATTTGTGTTAGAAGGAAATATAGCATGCACTAGGTTTCTTTTGGCATGAAATGTTGTTTTTGGTAGTATGCTTGTATTTGTGCTACATGTAAAGCTAACATGCATTAAATTTATTTAACCTTGTGATGTTGTTATTGGAAATGTGCTTCTATTTGTGATAGAAGTTGTTCTAGATATCATTTTTCCATGCAATGTTTTTGTTGGCATATGCTTTTGTTTATGCTAGAAGCAAATCTAACACGCTAGATTTATTTCACCCTACAATGTTGTTGTGCATGCTTGTGTTTGTGTTATGCGTAAAGCTAGCACATGTTATCTTTTCTTCACTGTGTCTTCACCTTGCAATGTTGTTATTGGAAACATGCTTCAATTTTGGCTCGAAAGAAATCTAGCATGCACTACATTTCTTTTTCACTGCAATGTGGTTGTTGACAATATGCTTTTGTTTGTGCTAGAAGTAAATCTACCATGTGCTAGATTTATTTTATCTAGAAATGTTGTAATGTGTTTGTGTTTGTGCTAGAAGGAAATCTGGCACACATTAGATTTATTTCACCCTTATATGGGTCTATTGACAATGTGGTTGTATATGCGTTAGAGGGAAATCTAGTGTGCACTAGATTTCTTTCGCATTGTAATGTTGTTGTTGGCAATTCAATTGTTTGTGCTAGAAGGAAATCTAGTATGCACCATATTTCCTTCACCACAATGATGTTATTGGCAATGTGTTTGTGATTGTGCTAAAAGGAAATATAGCATGTGCTAGATTTATTTTTCCCTAGAATGTTGGTAATATGCTTGTGTTCATGCTATAACGAAATCTGGCATGCGCTAGATTCTTAACCCCTACAATGTTATGTGTTTGTGTTTGTGCTAGAAGGAAATCTACCACCCACCAGATTTATTTTGTCTTGCATAAGGTGTTTTTTACAATATGCGCATTTGTGCTAGAAGAAAATATAATATGTGGTATGTTTATTTCACCCTAAAATATTGTTATGTGCTTGTGTTTGCGGGAGAAGGAAATCTAGCATGTGTTAGATTTCATTCAACTTGCACTGTTTTTATTGGTGACATGTTTGTGTTTGAGATATAAGTACAAATAGCATGTTATATCTAATTCACCTTTCAATATTGTGATTGGAAATATTCTTATGTTTGTGATAGAATAAAATCTAGCATTGATATAGATTTCTTTTACCCTACAATATTGATTTTGCCAATATGTTTGTGTGTGGTGGGACGAATTCTAGCATGCACTAAATTTATTTTGCAATGCAATATTGGTGTTAGCAACGTGCTTGTGTTTGTACTAGAATAAAATATAGTATGCAATAGATTTGTTTCACAATGCAATATTGTTGTTGGAAACGTGCTTGTATTTGCACTAGAATGAAATATAACCTGCATTGGATTTCTTTTGCAATGCAATATTGTTGGAAATATACTTGTGTTTGTGTTTGTGCTAGAATGAATTCTATCATGCATTGGATTTTGTTTTCCCTACAATGTTATTGTTGGTAATGTGCTAGAAGTAAATCAAGCATAGGTTAGATATCTTCCACCTTGCAATGTTGTTTCTGGAAATGTGATTGTGTTTGTGCTAGAAGAAACTCTAGAATGTGTAAGATTTATTTTACTTTGCAATGTTTTTATGAGTAACATGCTTCTAATTATGCTAGAAGGAGATTTAGCATGTGGTGGATTTAGCAATGTGCTTGTGTTTGTGCTAGAAGGAAATCTAGCGCGTGCTAGATTTTTTTGACCATGTAACGTTGCTTCTAGAAATATGCTTATGTTTGTAGTAGAAGGAATGATATTGATTGTTAGCTTTCATTTGAGGTGCAATGTTGTTGTTCGAAATGGGCTATTACTTGTGAAAGAAGGAAAGCTAGCACAAATTATATATCCTTCATAATGTAATGTTGTTATTAGAAATATGTTTGTGTTTGTCATAGAAGTAAATCTTGCATCCGTTAGATTTTTTTCGCAATGCAACATTATTGTTGGAAATGTGCTTGTATTTGTGTTAGAAGGAATTATAGAATGCACTAGATTTCTTTTTTCTTGTTCCAAAAGGAAAAATATGAAAATTTCACCCTCACCAAGGTTAGTGCTCTGATATTGTTCTTGGCAGTGCATTTGTGATTATGCAAGAAGGATACCTAGTGATTACTAGATTTCTTCTAGACACCATTACGCTTATGCAACCAATGCTCTAAGGATGACTTTGTCTCAATAATCACAATGGTTAGAATTATAGCTTTTGATGAGCCCTTTTATTGAATTTGGAACAATTTATGGAGATCAATGATAGTGCAAAAGAATTGTATATAGATATATGTTGTTTTTGGCACTACATTTGTGCTTGAGTTGGAAGGAAAGATAATGGTATAGCTTTCCTTTTTGCACAAACACAATAATCAAATCATAATTATTTGATCCATGGAGAATAATGTGATCTTTTTATAATTTTGAATTTTATGAATAAATGTATTATTGAGGTATACTATATTTTGCTTCCAATGCACACGTATGTAACTTTAAAGTATCAAGCACAATTTTTTCACATGTATTGTTTTTCTCTCTATTTTTTTGTATAATTATGAACTTCCAAAAACAATTTCACTAATGTTTGGATGCATAAGATAAGACTCTTCCTCATCAACATAAAAATGTAGGAAAACTCAAATCTACACTTTTTGAGGACCTAAAGTTAACATTGCTTTGTATCCATCCTAAATAGTATGTCCTTAGATGTGTATAGGTGGGGAGTGCTAACATTGGAAATAAAGATTTGTAAAATGAAATTTCTCTACTTTTAGAATAAAAATGAGAATTATCTAGTATGTACAGTAACAAAACTTTTATTTGGAAGAGAGCCTCTAGTTTGTATTTTGATTATCAAGTTCAAACATCAAACATCCTCACTAAGTGAAAATATAATTTCTCCTTTTCATGGATCTTTTAGACATCTTATGTAGCATCAATCTTGGAATTTCTTAGATTTTCCAAAGTACCATGTTTTGGTTCTTCAACTTCTACAAATTTATTATGATCATTATTCATACACATGCATTGAGACTTACAAGTGTCATTTTTGAAGTTAAATAGGAACTTGATGGTTTGATATGAGCTGATATTTGTCATTCAAAAATTTTATTTGGAAGAAAACCTCTGGTTTGGATTTTGATTATCAAGTTCAAACATCAAACATCCTCACTAAGTGATAATATAATTTAACCTTTTCATGGGGCTTTTAGACATCTTATGTAGCATCAATATTGGAATTTATTAGATTTTCCAATGGACAATGTTTTGGTTCTTCAACTTCTACAAATTTCTTATGATCATTATTCATACACGTGCATTAAGACACAAGTGTCATTTCTGAAGTTAAATAAGAACTTGATGGTTTGATATGAGCTGATATTTATCATTCTATGATACTATCTACAACTCTAATTTCATGGTCTTCATATATGTTTTTTGTGTAATTTGCATGTAAATTACTTTTTGGTAGTATGCGCTAGATGGTGGGGAACAATGTTTCATTGCATACAATATGACTAACTTACTATTTAAATTATTGCATCTATATTAATTTTTTGAAAGTTGTGTGTTTTTTCGAAAATATAAAATCACGCTTTACATGGTTCAACATTTGAACTACAATTTATGATTTAATTTTTGTTACGGAATTGGTACAAGCTAGAATGGAAAATATAATTTTGGAAAAATGGGACTATGTTGATCTCCTTATTAATGATCGAGTCTTGGGCTAGGAAGGGTCGAATCTATAGAGCTTGGAGCTTATCATGCCGGAGAAAGGGTCAATGCATGTTATGTTGTAATTTTGATAATTGATGTCACTCAACCACATTTGATTGAGGAGGATTTTGATGAATGGAGATACATTCATGGAAGATCATGGATTTCAGGCACAACATAGGTAAATCAAAATATTGAAGCATGTGTTCAAATATTATTGACAATATAATACTTTTTATTTGAGTAAATACTAACCTTATTTACATTCGTTTATAGGTGCAAATTTTTCTTCTACATTTTCGATTGGATACAAGGTAGATATTCTACAACATGGAGGGAAGGTGGGTGTGGGCTCCATATTCATTACAAATCTTGGGCATAAAGTGCATGGAAACATGATAAAGAAAGGATGCGTAGTGGTTAAAATTGAGACATCTTATGTAGCATCAATCTTTAAATTTCTTAGATTTTCCAATGGACCATGTTTTGGTTCTTCAACTTCTACAAATTTCTTATGATCATTATTCATACACATGCATTAAAACTACAAGTGTCATTTTTGAAGTTATAGGAACTTGGTGGTTTGATATGAGCTGATATTTTTCATTCTATGATACTATCTGCATCTCTAATTGCATGGTATTCATATATGTTTTTTTGTACAATTGGCATGCAAACTACTTTTTGGTAGTAGGCACTAGATGGCGGGGAACAATGTTTCATTACATACAATATGACTATCATACTATTTAAATTATTGCATCTATATTACTTTTTTGAAAGTTGTGTGTTTTTGCGAAAAATATAAAATCACACTTTACATGGTTCAACCTTTTAATTACAATTTATGATTTAATTGTTGTTAAAGAATTGGTACAATCTAGAATGGAAAATATAATTTTGGCAAAAGGCGACTATGTTGATCTCCTTATTAATGATCAAGTCGTTGGGCTAGGAATGGTCGAATCTACAAAGTCTAGAACTTTATTATGTCGGAGAAAGGGTTATTGCATGTTATGTTGAAATTTTGATAATTGATGTCACTCAACCACATTTTATTGAGGAGGATGTTGATGAAGGGGAAATACATCCATGTAAGATCATGGATTTGAGGCAAAACATTAGTAAATCAAAATATTGAAGCATGGGTTCAAATATGATTGATATTATAATAATTTTTTTTGAGTAAATACTAACCTTATTTACATTCATTTATAGGTGCAAATCTTTCTTCTACATTTTCTATTGGAGACAAGGTAGATCTTCTACAACATGGAGTGAAGGTGGGTGAGGGTTCCATATTCAATACAGATCTTGGGAATAAAGTGCATGGAAATATGGTAAAGAAAGGATGCATAGTGGTTAAAATTGAGAAGGTGTTAGAACATGATGCCGCTCCACCACATCCAACAATATTTGAGCATACACTAGGGGGTGCATTGGAATCTTATGAGATTTGGCTAGAATCAGATTTGCAACCTCATTGTCATGATCATGCCATAAATATTCCCCAATATAGGGTTATATTTATATGTACAAAGGTTACTCTTACACATGAATGCATGGGAACAAGCATGTGCATTGCCAAAAGAATGCTAGTTAATGTCCACGAGGATGACATTGTTGAAGGTGAAACACTAGGTGAAATGAAATTTGGCATTTTTTTGGAAGTGATAGATGGAAATTGGGAAATATGCAGAATTCGAGATAATCATATACATTGTTTGGTTAGATTGCCAATATATAATTTGGTGGAAAACAAAGGTGTGATATTAAGGGTTAAGGAAAAGTTCAAGGAGCTACCCAAGGAAATGGTGATATGGGATGTTATAGAGGACACAAATCCCTTGAACAAATGTGATGGGTATATTTGTAATGAAAAATATAGAAATTCAATTGATATGCATGTAACAAGGCCATATATAAGGATTAAATGAGTTATGGCTACAACAAAAATTGCAAAATGTCAATAAAAAATAGATGAAGAGAAAGAAATTTGACTTTTGGCCGCAGATGTATGTTGTAGAAAATATTGTCTTCAACATGTGGATAGGAAGGCCATTTTAGGTACTAGAAGGGGTATGAGACAAATAAATAAAAATGGTATTAGGGAATTCATCTTGAATTCACTCATGTCTAACATATTCATGTCAAGGAACCATGGCCATGGCCTAGCACCTATTGCTAGAAATGTAAAGGACATGAGATTTAATGGGAATATTATTTGTAAGAAAGAATGGTATAATATACATAAGATTCCTCAAACATACTATAAGTACCATCATTATTTCCAACATGGACAGATCAAAGCTATTCATGGTAACACCAATGCATGCAAAGCATGAGCACACATCATGGCAGCCATATAAATATTGCACAAAATTGTAGTGGATAATTCAGATTTTTCACCAAACCAAACACGTCAAGTTGAAGAAGATGGAACATCTTCTCCTTTAATATTTCTTCCTTTGAATTGCACACAAAATTCTTTGTTAAAAGAGATCAACGAGGCTCTTCAAAAGCTCAATTATCCATCAATATCATAGTCGACAATGAGCAAGATCTGGAATACTAAGTTTCGAGATGTGGAATTTTCAAACAACACCAACTTTAGTAAATGGAGCGAATGTATTGTATTGAAAGCACAGATGAAGCCAGCGACTACAATAGAGTTGGAAGAAAAGGCACGAGGTAGGCTGAACAAACATAACAAGATTGTTATGTGTGGAAGATATTGCTACTATGCCCATAGAATTATGTCAGAGCGGTTTCCAAAGGAGTATTTGAGCATTATCTATGATAGAATGGATAAAACAAAAACTTCAATCCCAAGGCTATGTGTCAAATAAAAATCTATTGTAGGAACAAATTTAGGTTTTTCATTGACAGGTATGCTAACACATGGGCATAACACAAGAGGTTTTGGTCATTTCTCCCTACAATTTGTACATATGGGATCACAATTTACTATTACATCCCTTACAAAGTGCTTAAGGGACCTTGAAGTCCCACAAGTTGATATGTATGGTGATATAATTTATGAGAGTGGAAGTTCAAGAAACCCACTTACAAATGCATTACTTGACACCTCTATTTTCTCAAAATGTCAAGTGTACAAGGATGATTTTATATCTCATGGAAGATAAAAGAGTCAAAAAGTTGATTTTAAACCTCTTCCTCTACATTTGTTGTTACAATTGGACAATGCAGAAAGTGATAAAGAATCACTATCTTTTCATGTTTCTATAACTTTTAACTGCACTTGGTGTCTTCATCACTATTGAGTTTGTATTCTTGCTTGTGGGGCACACCTATGAAGACATAGATTGAACCTACAGAATAATGTCTTCCAACCTAATAATTAAAGATATATATTATTTACCTGAAATTATGGATACATATCGCATAATTGAAGAAAATTGAGTGTTTCCACCTACACTTATTGACAAGGTCTATGACTTCAAAATTTTCCTTAATGGATACATCAAGGATGAAAAAATGCACTAGTTGGACATCTTAATGTTCAATACTTCCAATTTCTTGTACTCAATGATATTCCAGTACTTAAGGTACAAAGAATCCATTAGAGATATTGAGTGGTCAGAATCAGTTGAATGGAATATAGATGATGAATGTCGACCTATATTTCCAATAGGGAACCCATCTTTCTTAGCTTCCAAAAATAATGATGCCTATTTAAAAGAACTAAAGAAAGGGATAAAATAATATATAAAAATGTGGAAAGACACTATCGAGAATGAGGATTCTCCAATTGTTATAGAAGAATGGAACAATAAAGTAGTGTATTGGGAAAGAGTTTTTGATACATTACATGGAATCTATAATGATCATAGAATAATAGATGGAAGTGATTCATATTCTGAGGATTTCTAGCCCAGGACAAGGCACATTGTTAATGTTGATCGTAATTCACTCCATGTAATCTCAAGTATTATGGATGGAGATTTTGATAATGCAATAGATGAACCAGTATATATTGGGCCCAAATGCAACAAGCCAAAGCCAACATTCAATCCAATGATTGATGTTGAGAAAGGAAAAATGTTGCTAGTTAGATCAGGAAATGAGGATGCATGAGAGATGATTTGGATGGAAAAATCAATCTCAGATATCTTTAGGAAGAATGAAGGTGAAAATCTTCATGTAAAGGTTGATTGGCGGAAGCCTATTTCTGGGAAATACAATGGAACTTTTTTAGAGCAATATTGGATACCAAATCCTAATGACATAGAACTTGGCTCTATTCCAATTAATACCATAGTGCGGGCATGGGTGCCAAAGAAAGAACATTGCAAGAAGACAAAGATAAATAAATATGGTGTAGAAGTCGTTATTGACCTACTTGAGCGAATATCTTAAGATTAGGTTTATATGATTCATGAATGTAATTTTTTTTTTGAAGGATCTATTAATATACATTCAGACACACTTTTCAATATTTATTGTATATCAAGTATTCTCTACATATTATTTTTGGAGAAGTTTTATAATATTTATTATTTCAATGTAATCATGTGGTGATACAAATGACATGAAAGTGGCATAAAATATTTCAAAGCTTTGTTTGACCAACATGACTTCTCACCATATCAAATATGCATAATCAAATTCAATAATGCACTTAAAAACACCATCTTCTAAACTTGGTCATTTAAAACGATAGTGGGGTAGCTAATTAGAATTCTATTTAATATAAACCATTTAAACACTTAATGAAAAAATGTTAAGACTCTTGTAATAATGTTTGAAGTGAGTTTTCCTTAATATTCCTTATTCTAATTGATATAAATAAAATTTGTTGTTTTGTTGCACTCTATTTTGATCATTGAACAACACAACTAGACTTATAAAATAGTTTCTCTTATAGATTTTGAAGTGGTGCCAACATTGTACTAGTATAATAAATTTGTACTCAACATAGGAAAAGTAGTTAGCCTCAATTTAAAATGGTCAATAATAGTAAGAAACACAATACTAATATATTGTTAAATAAATTTATACCACATAGGAATTTTTTTTACAAAATCTATTATTCATGAGTCAAATTTAATACATAAATATAAATATTCATGGTAATAGAAATAATGTAATGAATATAAGTTTTAGATGAATGCCAATATGTTCTTTTCAATATAATATCCTTAAACACTCCAAGAATAAAACTAAACATTTGTAATAAATAGTTTAGTCAATTTTCTCTCTTTCCTATTGTATTTGAAAATAATCAAATTTTATTACTTTGTTACTATTCTAATTCATGATTTATTTTGATAATTAAAATTATTAGCAATTGATTGGAGAGGCTAGACTCATTATATAGCCTAGTATGAGGGGATGTTTAAGTTTGTCTGTTCTGTGCTATTTTAAATAAAAAGTAAAAAATATGTTATAAATAGAAAAATAATATTGGCTATAATTAAAGAAAAAATGAATATGTTGTAAAGTAATTAGAAGTAAAAAAAAATGTGTGAATTAGATGTTTAAATCTTTTACTTTTCAAAAATATTTTAGAAACTATATATAACTATATATATAGAAACTTCATATATAACTATATATAGAAAAAAATTAGGTTTTTATAGTTAAATTTTTTGTTTGGTCTTATATAATTTGATCCCTCTAGGCTCATGTTAAATATATATTTAAGATGGATCTATGATGGTATATATTGGACACATTGCTATGATAATTTGTCATTAGATAGCTTTATACTTAATATATATCTTGCATATTAATATCTTATTCATTAAGTATGTCTCAATTAACTTAGTTTTTAACACAAAAGTACAAATAATAAATAAATTATACTACTACTCTCATTCAACATTTGATTTTGATGGTAAAAAAATATTTTCTCCTGTCAATTCTAAAATGGTTCAAACTTCCTATAATAGTATGTAATGATGATGGTGATAATGATGATTATCATCCACTAAGACCAAATATGGTATATAAGAAGCCATAAAGATATTACTCAAAATTCTTTAGAATTTTATTGTTATGCTCAAAAAGCATTAAAAGAAGTGTTTCAAGATGATCATAATTTTGTTTAGTTAAAATGTCAAGAAGGTTGGTAGGGCCACAAATATTTTGAAATTCAAATCCAATATGAGTATAAACTGGATGATCTAAGAGGGTTTTTCATCTTCAACCACATTACTAGTGTTGCAAAGGTGATAGACTTTTAAATTGTGCCAACCTTGTCTTAGTAATAATCGTAACTTAACACATACACGATGAATTTTGGTTACCAAGGCCCTATCGAGCAAGGTTTTAATATTTGAATTCAAGCTTTTGTGATCCATAATAATTTATCAATGTTATTTACTATGTCATATTATAATTAAATGGGTTAATAATAGTAACATACACAACATTCTTTTCATAAAGTTAATAATAGTAACATACACAACATTATTTTCATAAGATAACCTTAACAAACTCAGCTTTTAGTACAAACCATAAAAAAACTTAAAATAGATAATGTACGGAATCCAAGATTAAGATGTGAAAGATTTTCTTTTGCAAGTTTATATAAATTTATTCTATATAGTTTACCAAGATAAAATTTTCACCAAAAATGGTGAATATCTACATTAAAATTGGTAAACTAAGTGATTTTATAATTCTACATTTTGGAAAAACTTAATCTAGTTAAATTTCTAAATTCTAGATCAAGTGAATACTTTCAAATTTAATGAAATATGTGTTAAGGGGTTTGTCTCTTTGAAAACAACCACTGTAAATTGAGATGAATAGGAAAACAGAGGTAGTGAAACTACTCTAAAATTCCATTCCAAGTTATTGACTTACATATTTTCATCTAGGGAAAAATTGACTTCAGATGGAATTGGGCTTTGGTGTTTGGCACTAATTCGTTTTGCAGGTTCTTCCCACATTGATATGTACACCATTCTTTGCATATCCTTCCCAATTTTCAAGATCGAAGAGCCTAGTGCACTAGCTTAGCTTATTTCAGTAACTCTACTTGTATGACAATTTTTATCAAAATGGTGCCATTAGAACTCGTTTCTACAAACTTGGTGCCATTTCACTTATCATTTACGTAAAGTATATTGTCTTATCTCTAATTGGAAATGCTGCTAAGTTCAATTTCAAAGGAATGATATGGTAAGCCTCGGCTATTTTTCATGTTGGGTTCATCTTCAAAAAAACATTTTTTTGTTCATCTCATGATGTTGTACTTTTTAATGCATTAATGCATCTATCTTGCTAGCTTTTCACGTTGTGCTTATGTTCTCTTCAAATTCTTCTCATGTTTCACTTTAGGGAGTGAGATTCGTTGCATATTTTAGCTTGATTTATGTTTTTATCAGAGTTATTTGTCAAACGTATTTTTTTTCATACCGTTGTTGAACTACTCTTTCAAGTATTATTTAAAGAAACCTAAATTATTTTGGTAACTATGGATTTAGTTATAACTTCTCAAATTTGAGATACTAATGTGATTGTTGTACCCTGTCTACCTTGTCAGTAGCAACCCCAAATAAAATCAGAGAACTCATGAAGGTGGATTGGCATACCAATGATAATCAAAAGTCATTGGCATGTTTTTGCTCTTGAATTTATTTCTATCTATGGTTAAGTTTAGCCTTTGAATTGAAATATGGTTTATGTATATGGCTGACTTGACAAAAATATTGTCTACAAACTAGAAGGCCTAGTCCTTCTCCACCAACGCCAACTTCTCAAGAACCTCAATTGGTGGTTCTTAGAGGAATTTGGTTCCCTCCTAAGCAAGCAACAACAATGGAAATTAACGATTGTGTAACTTACTCTTCCTTTACTTGAAATTACTCTTTGTAATGATGATGATGTCATTCAATGGTTAGTAAAAGAATATAGAATAGTCAATTTGGATTATTACATGTTGGTAAGTCTATATAAAATTCTAAATTTATGTACTTTTCCACGAAGTTTACTGGGATGTTAAAAGTGGTATCATAGTTCGATATAAAGGATGAAGCAAAGTCTCGGGAATCTTGAAAACTAGAAACCTTTCTATAATACATGAAATATCGATCATTGAAAACGGTAGGGACAAATTTAAAATTACCATAGCCACCACGAGTGGAGCGATTATGGTACTTAAGGCACTGGTTGTATCATATTCATTACCTTTCGTGTGTGTATGCATGTGGTGTTTCTATTATGGCAGTGTGCGGGCAATAATGGCCAACATAGATAAGTAACTATGCTTTGTTGTGGCAGCCCACCAATGCCTAGGACTTAGTACAATGTCAAACACTACCAATTCTCATTCACAATCTCACTATTTCCAATCATCAATGCCTCGGGAGCATTATTCTTAGATGAATATGTATTTCCAAGTGAAACTCCCATAGTCAGGTTAGTGTGAAAAAAATCATACTCTTTCATAGTCTCTAAGATCTCCGCAAGACCTTTTACAATGAGTTGGATAATCATTTGGTGCTCGGGGAACCTCTGTGGATGGTGGCAGAGAAGAAATTTTAGGAGAATATGGAGAATCTGAGAGTTCTAGTTGGAAAGGAGAACAAAATACCAAAAATGTGGAGGCAAGAAATATGGGAAGGGGTTTCTCTCTCATAAAATAGCTACTGCAGTCTGTAGATGGAGATGAAGACGATAAGAGAGGTAGTGAAACTACAGTCAAATTCTAGGTTATTTATTTAAATATTTTCATCTGGGGAAAATTGACTTCATATGGATTTGGGCTTTGAAGTTTGGCACTAATTCATTTTTCATGTTAAGTGGAATTCTCATCTTTCCCAACTACTATTTTGTCACTTTTTTGCCGAATTGAACTTCTGAAATACACATATTTGAAGAAGGCCACATTTTCCAGCGGTGTTTCGACTCCTTCAATTCTTGTCTATAACAAGTCTCAATGGAATTATTCATTTTGTATAAAATCTGATGACAACAACATCAACATGATTGGTCATATAACTTATGGAATAGAACAACATATAAGTGCAGAGTTTTAGCAAGGAAGAATGAAGGGAATATTTTGTTGATAGCATGAAGGTTAATTTAGATTGCTTCATATGAGCATCACACAAAACACTACCATAAATTTTCAATCAGTGTAGAGCTTCCATAAACTTTAGTGTAGAGCATCAAGGAATTATAGGAATTATGGGGTTTGATTGTTTTTTTGGTATCTCTCACAATATTTTTTCTCTTGAGGTGATTCACATTCATATTTAATTTCCATCAATAGTTATATCTAGCAGTTTGCTCCATTTCTGTCTTAAGAAGGTTTTTTGATAGTCATGCGCAGTGTTCATGCACTTTACGTTAGATGATAGTATATAACATACTTTGTTCTTGAAAATAGTATATAACATACTTTTTCCTTGACTTCAAATGCAACCCTCTTGTATTGGAATGATGAATTGAGATGTAAAGTGTTAATATTTACTTCTAATGAAATATTAGTTTAAAAATTTACCTTTCCTTTTCCATGTGCTTACCAAGCATGAAACTTAGTGTAAACAAATAAAATGTCAGTATGCAAACTATATTCTATTAATCAAATAGAGTTACATATATACATGAGGAATTGTCTCAAAGATAGAGAAGCTATCTTGGATGCACAATAAGTTGGTTGAGAGAATATCTCAACCTCACACCAAACTAGGAACTTAGTTTTAGCTAACCTATGGAATATGAACAAACTCTATACATAGAGAGAATCACAACTGAAGACAAGTAGGAATTACAAATTCCAACACACCCCCTTAATGACTACTTGTCTCAATATCCATCTGCAAAGTCTAGTTGTGGCCAAACATAAGAAAATGATATGTCAACGTCCATATAAAGGAGCAACCATCCACCAGAATGCATGGATACCAACCGCTGCAACTGCTGGTCTCGTAGGGTGTCCTTCACATACATGGTTCTGTCAACCATTATCACTGCATACATGTACCTGTATCTACTGATCCCCTTCCAACGTGGGTTTTATCGGATGACTCGTAATCATGCTCTTCCTTCATCGGTGAACTCTCACCAACAGTAGATTTGTCTTAGATCTATTCGGAAAACTTTTACCGGATCCCTTCATCGGCGACCTTTCACCGGATTTCTTCATTGGCGACCTTGCGTCGGATCTCTTTATCAGTGACCTTGCACCGGATTTCCTCATCAGTGGGCTGACACTGGCACAGACCTGTTTCCAGTCCACTTCACTGTTACACGTGGTTTCTGGCTGACCACAAACCGACACTGCAAAATGATTTCTGGCTGACCACGACCCTGTAGTTACAAAGTGGTTTTGAGATTAGCACGAACTTTATGGGGATACACATGCCTTTACAAGGCTTACATTCTCCAATTCTTGGAGTTCCCAGGTACATAATTTACAAAGACCACTACAAAAACATCTTAGACTTGCTTACAAACGTGTGACTCATAATATAATATGCTATTCAGTCTATTCCAAGAAACTCATAAAAAACTTTCACAAACTTGATTGTCCATCATCCTTTGCCACTCACCATACCATTCATATGCTAGAGCTTTCTTGCTTGAATATTTTTGTCATAGATTTTGTACTTTTGAATTTTGGATATACTGGTCAGGAATCTCCATGATATACCTATCATTAGTTAGAGTCGCGAATTCTAACAAAATGACTTCATATTGAGGTCACGAATCTCAATATGTATACAAAATTTCAAGACATATTCCCTTCAAAACAATAACAATAAAAGCACATTCCAAAATCTAAATATTACTGTGATTTTTGTGCATTAAGGCAAGAGCACCAACCACAGCTACAGAATCTTAACTACACAATCATTCAACCGGGTCTAAATCTGTGCTCACTAGCACCAGAGAGTAGACACTCTCTTC
The DNA here is from genome assembly GCA_034641835.2 of Pinus albicaulis. Taxonomy (NCBI): domain Eukaryota; kingdom Viridiplantae; phylum Streptophyta; class Pinopsida; order Pinales; family Pinaceae; genus Pinus; species Pinus albicaulis. The sequence continues at coordinate 147,939 of JAXQQM020083648.1, forward strand.
TTCGAGATGGCAGCATTGCCATCAAATTCTCCACCAGGTTCAAGCACCATTGACTCATTTCCTGGATATATGTTTGTGAATCCAACACTGAAACCAGTATTCGAGGACTTGGCCCTTCTCAGTGGCCTCGTTCATCCTCTCGCCAAAGAACAACCGAGCACTAAAAAAAAAATATCAATGATCCTATCACAAGCAAAGCACTTCATTCGAAGCCATGATTACGTTATTTTTATCTGCCTAGCAGGATACTCAAAACTAATGAATATTATCAGCTTGATGGGCTATTTGATTGATGATCAATCCCCGGTCTTCATTTTTCCTTCTCATTAAATCAATATTTGTAGCTTGCATGGAATGATGCAAAAGAGAATCTAGACAGGTATGGCAAGCATTGTAAAGATTGTTTTTACTTATATCGGATGAATCTCTACACTGGGAAACATTTTCTGTAAGTATTCTTGAGACTATAGCCTTAATCTATCGTCTTGCCTTCTCATCTGTACCTTTGAGCACAAGGTGCAAAATCTTAATAAGCACATCTTCAAATCCACCCACATTTTCCTCTTCTGTAGAAATCCTTTTCAATACTTCTCCTGCTCCTATACTGTCCAATTGAAGCTGAGCCAACAATGAAGATACCTTTTCCTCTTCTTCATTCCTTAGACCAAGACACTGCTTCCAAGTACTCTAGGCAAGATGACATACCAGCATCAAAAACTATGGTAGCTAAAACCTTCAAAATGCCGAGAATTTTCGAGACGTTTTCTTTGGTAAGCTTCCGCTTCAAGTCCTTACAATACATCAAAGTCATCTTCTAGCTTCAACGTTTGGGACGTAGCCTCCTCTTCATCATCGTCGATCACAAAATAAGGATTGTGCCCGATCGGGCAGAACTTGTAACTAGTGAACACATAGAACGCAAGGGTTGCCAATTCTCTAGCCATTACACTAGTCCAAGAATACTTGTAAGTAGTTATGGTGATTAGAGCGTAAACTACAATGTCAGTGAAGTAAATATAACAGACCACCAAAATATAATACTGCCTGAACAGAGTCAACTTCATCAGATTCACCGCTGCTTTGCCATCCGTATGCGCAGCTTGTCGCAGATTCTTTATAGACTAGACAATGGGGAACAAGACAGCACAACAACAGATCACGTCAACTAATAGAAACATCTGCTTCCAGGCAAGCCAATCCTTGGCATACGGCCCGGTCTCATCGATTACCACAGTTGCAATGTTGGCTAAAACTTGCAAGGGAATGACAACCATGAGAAATTTCTTGTCCTTGCCTTGCCAATAGGGTTTCAAGAAGGACCAACCAGTGCCAATTAAAACAATCAGTGTAAAAAGCATAATTCCCTTCAAAAAACTAAAAATAAAACAGAACATACCATCCATGGGTTGTTCCGGTCCTCCTAATGAAAGACTTGTCCTCTGCCTCGCAGATGAGATTGAAGGCTTTCAGGCAGATGAATGCGGCCATAAATACATGGATCTGGTAGGCCATCAGGCGGTTTCGAACAATCACGTAGATCCAAACCCCAGCCAGCACAATATTTATCAAAAACAGCAAAAAATAGAGCTTCGACAAAAGGGTTTCACTGGCTGAAAGATAATCCCTGGTGCTATCAGCGAACCCCTCGAGATTATACATAATAGTCTTTACATCCATTGAAACCACAACATCGGGGATACAATTGACAAAGACCAGAGTATACTGATTTGCATCGAAACCTTGGAAGGTTTTGTTATAGTAAGTCAAATTCTCCAAATCCTTGAATGTAAAGAGGGATATGATGAGCTTACTCTCGAGTACACAATGGATTTCGCCATGCTCCAAATCTTGCAGAACGTGAGCCCAGGCATCTCTGGTGCTCAGGAAGAACCCCATGTAAGCGAGGTTGATCTTCTCCCCCTTCAAGTTCTTGTAGGAGTGGCCGTTCACATGGATTTCCAGACGGCCTCTGTGCCTGAATCCAAATTCGTCGAAAGGGATGATCGACCGGTCGTCGGATCTGATCTCCGAGTGCCGGATCTCAGCTGAACAAAAAGGTAAGTACCCCATCATAAAGACCATCGAAAATAACAGGGTCACCATTGCAGAAACCCTTGAATCCGACCCCATTTCGAAGATCTGAGATGAATGTTTCATTGCATTGCCAAGATAGCTTCTCTATCTTGACACAATTCCTCATGTATATATGTAACTCTATTCGATTAATAGAATATAGTATGCATATATACATGAGGAATTGTCTCAAGATAGTTTCATATAGTTTGCATATATACACGAGGAATTGTCTCAAGATAACTTCTCTACCTTGAGACAATTCCTCATATATATATGCAAACTATATTCTATTAATCAAATTGAGTTACATATATACATGACGAATTGTCTCAAGACGGAGAAGCTATCTTGGACGCACAATAAGTTGGTTGAGAAAATATCTCAACCTCACACCAAATATGAACTTAGTTTTAGCTAACCTATGGAATATGAACAAACTCTATACATAGAGATAATCACAACTGAAGACAAGTAGGAATTACACATTCCAACATAAACTACTTCAATGAAGCTTTTCAATTCAAAATATTGAAATGCATGACAATATCAAACAAAAGAAAGGAAATTGTTTACAAAGTTCTAATATTCAAAATTGTCATGGTTGCATTTGATTCAGAAATTAAATTTGTCGGAAATGTTGCATTTGATATCTATGGTTGTTTACAAATAATCTACCTCAAGAAATCCCTATTGTGACATGTTCTCCTATAATAACACTTATATTGCAACAAATTTCTCTTATTTAACAACTTATTTGAATACCTTATTTAATGATATTAAAATTTCTATCACTCAAACTGTAAGCAGGTGTCTTCACTATACCATGTACTTCCAACATGTAGTGCATGACAATAATATAATTCATAACCGTAAATTAAGCTTATGAAGCTAGATAGCCCACCGAGATTCGTTGACGAAACGACTTCACATGAAACATAACTCCAATTTTCAAAGGACTAAAAGTGAACAAATAACAATATTATTGCACTGACTCGCACGGCAGATTTATTGCCCGCCAATTCATGCACTAATACGAATCCAGTACCTGATACATAGATCCAACAGTCTATCTAACTAAATTGAAACACAACCAGAACGACGATAACACCTACTGTCTAAATATTATTTTAGCTATCTTTCAGCCTCCTCCTTTCTAATTGCCAGCGGGTGGTGATGTCAGTTTCGCTTTCCTCTCAGACATAAGTTTAAATAACGTGGCCGGATCGGGCAAAACCTCTTTCACTCCGTCCGCTTTACAAAATTTATCCGCCCATGCACTTAGTAGCGGCATTTTTTGTTTGTCTATTAAAACACTATTGGTAATCTTCTCGGCCGTTTGGATGGTTACCAATAGCCCGCCCAATGCGATGTCAACCAACCCGATCTCATCTCCTCCAAAATACGCTTTGCCGGACAACGTTTCCTCCAACAGAAAAAAGTTTGCCACCGTTTCCTCCACCGCTTTCTGTTGCTCCTCACCCTCGCCCTTGAAAACTCCCCAAATACTTGGAATGAACTGCAGCCACCAATAATTAATATTAGAGGCAGAAATGCCAAAAAGTAATTGCAACCCTGAAAATCTCAAATAGCAGATAAGGAACAAATGGCTGAATTACCTTATCGTCTACAAAGGCAGCCCAGAAGCGGGCAATGGCTCGGTCGTATGGATCTTTGGGCAGAAAATTGGGTGCCTTATTACCCCATTCCTCTTCGATGTACTGCACAATAATCATGGAATCACAAACAGGCTTTCCATTGTGGATAAGCACAGGAATTTTCTTGTGAACAGGGTTTGATTTCAGCAGTAGCTCGCTCTTATTGTGAACAGGGTCCTCCTCGATGAACTCGTAATGGACCCCTTTAACAGCAAGTGCTATCCTAACCCGCACCGAGAAGGGACTGTAAGGATGACCTAAGAGCTTTAGGTTCCCATCTTCTCCACAACCCTCCATTGTTATGAAATATGTGTTTTTAGAAGTAATGTGCTTCTCTGGCGTATGTGTACCTGCCTCTGTTATTGGTAGTGTACTTATATAAAAAAATATACACAAAACTTGTGCCGCAAGTCACGCTTCACCCAGACCAGGTCGCTGAGTGGCGATGGTGGGACTTGTGTTGTAGTCGTGCTTGCGGATTGGGTGGAACGATGGGTTGCTTCTTGCACAAATTAGCTGCAGCAGCCATGAAATTATATCCTTTGATAATAGAATCTTCAAGAAGGTTAGTGAGAGCCAAGTCAATGGAGCATAAGGAAATAACTTCAATTACTAATGGTCTTCTCTTCATTGTTAATTTTTTTAATTTAGATTAAATTATAAATTTACTATTAAAACTATATTTTTAAGTGTATACATAAATATAATGCTTTGAAAATTTGTATATTATTTTAAATATTATATATAATTTCAACCATTCTTTTAAATATTTACGTTATAGAGTCTAAAAAAATATAACACCAAAAGATTCACATCATTTTAAAGGACGGTTTACCTCTATCTTTAGACCAATCTAAATGTTCTGATCGCTCTTTAAAAATTCCGTAAAGTGATCAGCTTGTGTGTCAAGCAACTTATCATGTTTATTAATTAATTTTGAGAACATTGCCTTATCATGTTTAGAAAATCGTAAGCACCAGCAGTGATATCATTATTATATAAAAATATCTTTACTGATTTCTGCATCCAGTCAGTCGGGAGATACCAATAAAAAAATGTACAGGTTTTTTTTATTTTTATGTTGGGTATTTCAGTCTAAAATGTAGTAAGTTGGTTTAGAAAATAATGGACAAGTTTATGGAGGCCAAGGAATTGTTCACACAGTTAAAAGTAGTTGTAATTTAGGCTAATAATAATAATGATAATAATAAAAATAAATAAAATTAGTAATAGCAGTGTTTGAATTATGATGTGGAAATGAATTCAGCACTATCAAAATTCCGGGACACCAAAAATTTTGAAATTTCACAGGTGTAACTTTGATTTACTAAAATTCTTGCCAGATTTTATTAAAATTTTGCCGGAATTTCCATAATTTTTAGGGAAAAAAAGCAGGATGATTAGACTACTTTGAAAATAATAGATTTTCCAACTAGATTTTAGTATAATATGGTGATATGTTTTTTTGGGAGCCTTTAGGTTTATGATGGTGTTGAATAGATTTTTACCATCAAAAATAAAACTCGAACACTTTTACCATCAATTTTTTTAGAAAAAGTCCCCACCCATTTTACCCAAAATAAATAAATAAATATATGTGTGTGTGTGTGTTTTAAAACATTGTATTTTATAAAAAATATATATATTTTTATGAAAAATTATATATTTTTGTGGACAAGTTTTTCATTATGTTGTACTTTAATGGAAGAGAGATTTAGTACTTGGATACTTAGTTGGTATGTTTAGAATGAAATTACATGCCAATTAGGTTGAGTGAGTCAAAGAAGTTTATAACTTGATTTCTTTCTTTCAATAATTTCATACTTGGGTCTTGGTTAAACAACGACGAGGTTGTCTATTATGGCATTCATCACATGTTCAATTCTTTTTCCCATAAAAATGATATATCTAAACATGTTGAAAAAAAAAAAAAATTATTATAATTATTTATGTATTTATTAATTTTGGCTATCTATGAAAGATTTTTTTTTTTTTGACATTATGTTAATTTAATTTTCTAATAAAATGAAATTAGAATTTATTGAGAATATAATTAGTTCACCAATATACATTTATTTTAATCATAGATCTAGTAAATGATCCAAAACTTAGTTCCATCCATACATACAATATGGAATATTCAAAGTTGTATTTGTTAATTAATTGTTAGAACATGTTTTTATATTTGGAAAATTGTAAAAAAACAATCACTATTGTTTATTTTTTAAAATATAATTTAGTTATTATATTTATTTTAGTATAATTTAACAATCTTATGTAATTTTTTTTAAATTTTATAAAAAAAAATAATTAAATTTAAATTTTGTAATTTATTTATTTTTATTTAAATTATAACAAGTTTTTAAATACGTCCACATTATAAGAAGACAAATACAGACCTTGCCTCCCCTGTATACAAAGACCAGGGAAAATTCAAAGTTGTATTTTTTTAATTAATTGTTAAACAGTGATGTCGTGTTTGGAAAATCGTAATTTGATCATCACTATTATTTATTTTATTTATATATTCTTTAAATCCACCTTATGAGAAGGCTAATCTAGACTTTGTCTCCCTTCCATGCATATATATTATGGAAAATTCAAAGTTGTTTTTGTTAATTAATTGTTAGAATATGATGTCATATTTGGAAAATAATAAAAAGATAATCAGTATTATTTATTTATTTTATTGATTTAAATATAGTTTAATGATTTATTATTATTATATCACTGCAGTGACATATAGGATCGGGTTAAACTTATTAGTTTCTCCTGTATGGTTTTTTTTTTTTTTTTCAAATTTTCAAAGTCTACTTCTAATTTTGCTATAAATTTTTAGGTGTCACTGTATGCCCAGCTACAATGGATTTTCAAATTTACAAATTCCACTTTTAGTTTTGTTGTAAATTTTTAGGTGTGCCTGCATAGCGGAGAGATGACGCCTTTGATGTGACCACGACATTACATGTTTGTGCAGTCATTTCTATGTAGAATAAGAACAAGTTTCGTCTACTAATCACGATGCTTAATGCTTTTGAGTTTTGGTAATGGTAACTAAGATAAACAATATTTGATTAAAATAGTAAATCTTTTTATAATTTTAAGTGTATGTATATTAAGAAATGTTTTATAGTTTAAGATAGAATAGGTAGAAGAAATTGTAACGAATGAATGGATAAACATAATGTAAAGTTAAAAATTAAATTTATTTTAAATAATATAAATTTAATTAAATAAAAAATTAAAAAAATTGAACTCAAAATTATTTAAATATCGATTTATTAAATATAGAGAGGAATTGATTTTTTTTTATGTGATTTTTTTTAATATGAAAGGATTAATATTTGACATATTATAATCCCGGGGGTGTGGGAAGGAGGACAATGCGTAGCCCTCCAGAGGAGGTTTGATAGTACTTACCTATCAGGTGGAGTTGATAATAATTATAATAATAATAATGATTTAATAGATTGAGTTTATAATATTAGTTCATGGGTTTTTAATTTATAGGGTTTATAATATTAATTTCCTAGGTTTGCAATAATCCTTTAGGTTTATTAATATCATTAGATTATGTATGGATAATAATATTAATATTTGAGAGTATAAATTTGTGTGATCCAAATTCATTTTCAAATAAATTTTTGTGAGAAATCACATTATAAATCATAGAGTAGTTCATCATGAGAAGAACAATTATTCTCTTGATAATGAACTACACTTGTTAGTTTTATAGACTCTATGATAGGATTTCACTAAAATATTTATTTGAAAATTATATTAAGCTAAAAAATTTAATATATTAATATTTTTAGTTTAATATTATGGTTATTATTATAATAAAAAAAATTATTAATTAATATTTAATGATATCTATCAATTTTATTTAATTATAACATGAAAGATATTCGAGAGTGCAAGCTTCGTGATCCATAACATTTTAATTATAACTTTTTCCTGCAAGACATCACATAAGAATTTTAAGGATCTTGAATCTCACTAACTCGTAGTTCTTCATCATTATCTTGATGATGAACTACAACAGAAGTTTAAATGCATCTCGTCCCTTAAAATTCTTATATGATGTCCCTAAAGAGTTATAATTATAACATGAAAGATATCTATTTTGATAAATATATAATAATCAATAAATAATATTAATAATAAAAATATAATAATAAATATAAAATAACAATAATAATTATATTAATCAATAATAAAATTAATATATTAATAAATAATAATAATTAATATAATTATACGTATGATTCATGAATATATTTCACTTATATCAACCACATTTATTTAAATAAATATAATTGTGACAGATACACAAACAAAGAAACATATATGCCGTACAAATAAGTTGTACACAAAGAAATCGTGTAAAAGGAACAGGGAGGGATGACCCACCACCGCTTCGCGAAGTCAGACCGAGTAGCTGCAAAAATCATTACCGATATTTTTAAATAATAATGATATCACTGCTTACGATTTTCTAAGCATGATAAAGCAATGCTCTCAAAATTAATTAATAAATATGATCAGTTGCTTGACGCACAAACTGATCACTTTAAGGAATCTTTTTAAAGGAGCGATCAAAACACTTAGATTTGTCTAAAGATACAGATAAACCGTCCTTAAAGATGTTTTGAATCTTTCGGTGTTATATTCTCTTAGACTCTATAACGTAAAAATTTGAAAGAATTATTGAAATTATATATAATAATTAAAATAATATACAAATTTTCAACGCATTATATTTATTTATATACTTAAAAAATACAGTTTTAATAAAAAAATTATAACCTAATCAAAATTAGAAGGAATAATAATTGAGAAAAGAAGCCAGAACAAGGGGATTATGCAGACCATTAGTAATTGAAGCTATTTCCTTACGCGTAGTTTAAAAAGGTCGCATTTTCACTTATAATCCGGCAATGTTTTTCAGAAAATCTGGCAAAGATTTGCCCAGAATCTTGTTTATAGTTGTTAAACTTTAATATTTTGAGTGCTCTAAGGGTTTTTGATACTGCTTAATTCATTTCCAACATTAAAAATGGATTCTAAACACTCCAAGCACATGATTTTTCAAGTTTTAGTTGACCAAATTCCGACAATTTTTTGCTGTCCACCCTATTTCATGAGCTCGGTAGACAACTTCATTCCCTTATGCTCCATTGCCCTGACTCTTACCGACGTTCCAGAAGATTCTATGATCAAAGGACGTGGGCCTGCGGATGTAGTTTCATGGCCGCTGCAGCTAACTTTGCGTGAAGCAACCCATTGTTCCACCCAATCCGCAAAGAGTGGTAGAACCCCCAAGTCACACCATCGGCACCTAGGCAGCTGGTCTTGATGAACCGTGACTTACGGCATTTGTATAATAGAAAATAAGTACATATATAGAATATTAACATTTTTATAAAATTAAACTTTACACGTGAATTTTGAACATCTCTCTAAATTTGAAATTTGAAACATTGTTAGAGTTAGGTAGAAAAATAAATAATGTGAATACAGTAACATGAAAATATAATAAAGAACAATTTTGATTTTCACATTTAATAAAACATGGTTAGAGTTAGGTGGAAAAATAAGCTAAATAATGTTAATACAGTGACATCAAAATATAATAAAAAACAATGCATATTTATTTGGTTTTCACATTAGTTTATTACCATGTTTAGCTTTCAGAAGAAAGACAAACATACATCTATTAAAAATTATTCATATCCACAATTATGAGTGGGATGAGAGGATGTTATCAATGATTTGCATACATGTTATTATGTTTTGTGTCCATTGTTATAATATGAGGGATAATAATATGGTCTATTAAAAATTATGCATATCTACAATTATGAGTGGGATGAAAGGATGCTATTAATAATTTGTATGCATGTTATTACGTTTTGTGTGCATTGTTATAACGAGAGGGATAATAATATGGTCTTAAATTTTTAAGATTTAGTTTTGCTTATTTTCGATGTGTTTAGTTTTTTTTTATAAGTAATTTAATTCTAAATTTTATATATTTATCTCAATATTATTTTAGCTATATTTCAGCTTACTGTTTAATTGCCAGCGGGTGGTGATGTTAATTTTGCTCTATTCTCGGATAAAAATTCAAATAACTTGGTCGGATCGGGGCAAAACCTATTTCACTCCATCCGCTTTCCAAAATTTGTCTGTCCATGCACTTAGTAGCGGCATTTTTTGTTTGTCTATTAAAAAATTATTGGTAACCTTCTCGACTATTTGGACGATTACCAATAGCCCGCCCAATGCGATGTCAACCAACCCGATCTCATCTCCTCCAAAGTACGCATTTCCTAGAGTCTTTCTAATCTCTATTTATAAAAAATAAGGTTGTTATACAAATACTGATGCATGTAGTAGCCTCAACATAATCAAAGGAAACCAAGTCTATTGGCCACTTGAGGGAATTAAAAACCATCCAGTATTGGAATTATATTTTCCTTTTACTTGTCATTATAACTACTTTACTATGTCCAAAAAAGTTATAGTTTAAACAAAATCTATTAAAACTTGTGGCAAAAATAATTTAAAACTATTAAAAGCAAATATCACCCATCAGAAGAGTTAATTGGAGGCAGGTCTTTTGCAGTAGAACCTGACATCTCTACTTGTTGCATTCCTTGAAGTTGATGTTCAATCCTCCCGATTCTTGCTGCAGCATGATACTGAGACATCGAAATTTCTCGGATTTCCTATTTAATCTGCTGCAATTCTGAACCCACTGCTAGGTTTCCTTCCATTTCCTGCATGCTTGGCATGGCCTTCGCCAAGACACATTTGAGTTTCCAATAAGTGTTAACAGATTGATGGAATAGAGATGCCTTTCCTCTCGTATTCCCCAGGTCACAGAGGAAGTCCATGGTTGCCTCCTACTATTTGATGTCTTCATCATCATAGTATCTCTCTCTTTCCCATCCATGAATGGTATTGCAGATTTGATCTGGGTTGCCAGCTTCATAAAGATCAAATTATATTTTCTAGAACTTCTTTATTAGTTTTCCTTGCTCGCTTTCTTGGACCCTTATTCTGAATTGTTTGTTTCTGCTTTCCTTTTCCTATTCCTTTTCTTTTCCCGGGTTGTTCTTTTTCCATGATAGATTGACAGAAATACACCTCTGTAAAATTGTAAGATAATTCTGTATATGGCAGAGTAAAATCAATAAAATAGTTCTGGTGAGCATTGGTGGAGCCCTCTACTCCGATATAAATAGGTGGAGTCTCATTCATTGCTGCGCAAACAGTAGTATGTATCGTAAGAATGTTCACTAAATAGACCATCTTGTCGAAAGGAGATTGCATGTTTACTCTACAGTAGATGCCTCTTATTAAACACCATTTACAACTTGGGTAACGCAGATAACAACTGGGAAAACACTGAAATTGAGGGAAAACTCGATTGGGGCAACACAAATTACTGCTGGGCCAACGCTGAAATTGAAGGACGACTTTCATTTTATACTGCGAAGGTAGGAAAAGGGTTTGTAAACTGTCATTACTAAACATGCAAGCCTGCTCGTAAACCTGATGACACATTTCATTGATGGTATCCCAAGAAGTCGACCCCATAGAATGACTCTTCATGCAGTACAAGCAAAGTAAATATAAACTCAGACCATACGAATTTACCACAATACCGGGATTTATACTTTTGTAGAGATACCTTTCGGTTTTAACTTGGGTTTGTAGCTAGGCACAAAACAGAGAATTTTCTATAGAAGGGTTTCTAAAGCAGGGTTCAATATCTGGGACAAGATTTATGAGGAGCAACATGAAAACATCAATGACCAACCCTTCAATTACTTTAGAAACAGAAGAACAGAAGACCATACTAGACTGGTAAGATATCCCATTAGAGAAACAAAATAGTGCACATATTTCATTGCAACCATCACCTTCACCTTTATTGTTTAGAACTAGAACAGGGAATTGAGATACCAAGGTAACAAGATCCATTACATACCAATTAACCCAACGTCGACGTTGCTGTAGAACTTCCTCTGCTTCTTCGATCTGATCTTCAAACTGTCTTCCGTTAACATTCCCTATATGTAGTTGTGTTTTATGCACTACCCCTCCCCACAACCAGCGTATTTTCCCATTCTTCTCTAACATGCTTTGCTAGCCTCCTACATTTTTATTAGTTTCCATTATAGTTGATCGTGCCAATTTTAGGCCTGCAACATTTCATTAATGATTAACCCTAATGGATGGTCACGTGCACACCTCCGCGTGGCATCAACCGTCGTCCATTCGTTTCCAACGGAAGAAATTTTTCCACCGTTTCCTGCATCGATTTCTGTTTCTCCTCACCCTCGCCCTTGAAAAATTTTGAAATACTTGGAGTGAACTGTAGCCACCAATAATTAATATTAGAGGCAGAAATGCCAAAAAGTGATTGCAGATCACAAAATCCGAAATAGCCGATAACGAAAATTGGTTGAATTACCTTATCGTCTACAAAGGCAGTGCATAATAGGGCAATAGCTCGGTCATATGGATCTTTCAGCATAAGGAACGATGCTTTACTTTACCACGCATGCCTCCTCGATATACTACACAATAATCATGGATTCACAAACATACTTATCGTTGTGCAAGAGCACGAGAATCTTGTTGTGAAAAAGGTTTGATTGCAGTAGCAACTGGATTTTATTTTGAATGTCCTCTTTAATCAACTCATAATGGATCCCTTTAAGAGCTAGTGCTATGAGAACGTGCACCACTAAGGAACTGTAAGCCACACCTAACAACTTTACGTAGTCGGATCCATTGCAAAAGTCAGCTTGTTTATTGCAATGGTCGGTTATATCCATAAAAGTTTGATACATAGTGCGACTTAACCATCCCACTGCATCAAATTAGGAAGATGACTGGAGCATCCCGCCGAAACACCTTAAAATTTTTTAGCACGCCAAAGCATAGGTGAGCAGAGTTCAGTGCCATCCTTCTTCATCTTATGTAAGTGTATTTGTGGCAATATCTGAAGAGTGAGAAACAGGGGAAACATACGCAATTTTTCTGTGAAAGTGTCTCTATTCACTGAAGTTGAATGTAAGAGACAACTAGAGCATACCACCGCAACACCTCAAAAACTTGGAGCACGCCAAAGCACATACCGTTCAAGATATGAGCTTGGTTACCGTACACGCTTTCCAAAAGAAAATGCTCATGCACATGCAAGCAGAGAAGATCCGGCTGGAATGCGCCAAAGCACAGGGTGTCTGTCATGCTTGCTTTGCATATTCGAAACACTCTAGGGAAATCTAGGTGAAGGAGTAGTGAGTATTGAATAAAGGGTGTCGCCATCTGCAATGGATTTGGGAGGTGAAAGTCACATTTTTCAACAGCATAGTCGCAAGTCGCAGCTTATCACTACAGAGTCGCAAGTTGTAGTTTTCCGCAACCCCAACGTAGTCACAAGTCGCAAGTTGTGAGAGGCCTCAGAGTCGCAACTTGTATGAAGTCGCAACTCAGGCTAATTAGGCGGGAATGTGACTTGGCGACTTGAAGATAGGTCACATACTCATATTTTTGGAGAAAATCTCAATTTTGCAACCCAGTTTTCTGTGTTTTTTGAACCGACATGGATTTGTGCTTCCCCTCTGTGCTTCTCATATGCATCCATAGAACCGGAACACATTTGTGCCTCCCATTTTCACCCACATAAACATCACAGATTTGTGATTCAGAGAAGAGGGCGAGCAGAGGGATAGAGCATTATAATTGTAAATGGTGTTTGCAATTTCTTTACAGTGACTTTTTTACCCTTCAAAATTTTTGAAACATGTGAAACTGTCTCATTATCCTTTTATAACCCCAGCAAGTAGGCCTCTGTAGGTACATCAAAATAAAAGTTTGAGATGACTCTCAACACAAATCATTTGTGCTTCACATTTGCACCCATTGAAAAACACAAATTTGTGACTCAGAGCACAGGGCTAAAGCAATTGAAAGGATTTAAAAGATTTAAAAGTTGAAGCGACTTTTTGGAGGCTTGAATTTGAACGTTTTCCACATTTCACTATTATGGGTTGAGTTTGGGTTGGAGAGAGACACGGTTTGAAATTGAGAGGTGGAGGAATTAGGAGTTGGGCATTGCAACAGTAAAGGGATTGGAGCTGAATGCATGCAAACATGGAAACGAGACAAGAAATTTCAGAACTTGTAGAAAAAATGATCTAGGACAACTGAAAATTGCCTCATCAGCGAAAGCTCAGAGGTGGGTTTGGGTCAATGCGAGACAATATCGAGGTATTTTAAAATAGAGACTAGCTCGTTTAAAATGGGGGCACCCAAGGAAAAAACAGACTCAAAGTAAAGGTAATGAGACCCTTCACAATAAGAAATATTCAAACAATTCTCCTTTCAAAGCATATGGCAAGAGGCCCAGAGGAACAGTAAAAGGAAAATCCATTGATGATTCTGCCTTGTACAGTCCCACATCCACACGTCTCACCTAGTCATCTGATCTCTATGTGTCATAATTGTTAAGTGCAAAACATAGGTTGGAGGCTCTAGAAGCTGAAGAGTAGGAAAGGGAGCATAAAACTTATGCAATCACAGTTGAGAATCAGGCTTTCGTGGAAAACAATAAAATGTTGAAGGAGCAAGTGGCATTTCTCTAGGAAGCTCTCGTGATCAGAAAGACATAATGGCAAAACATGAAAGCAGATGTGCAAAGCATGAAGAAATTTTTAGTGGAGAGTATAAAGGTGGGGAAGGAAAAACCATCCCAGGATAAAGGGAAAGTGATTGTCCAAATAGATAACCATGAAGGGACAACAAGAGAAGGAAGGAAAGAAAGCCCCACAAAAGTTCCCAAAACTTGGGCTGAAGTTATTAGAAATTTTGCTAATAGGGAAGGAGACGCAAGGATAGAGATAGCAAGGAAAGACAAGATAGAGCAACAAATATAATTATTAAAGGGGTGAAAGGCTATGGGAAAAATGCATCTACTTTTGACCTTGCAAGGGAGTTCTTGAAGGGTGAAAATGTGAAGTTGGGTTACACGTTTTTCCCTTTTTTGAGAAACAAATTTCATTTTTTTCGGTTCTTCAACATTCTGCAAGCTAAAAAAAAAAATTTGTTTAGAATTTCATTTTGCGATAAAAAAAAAAAAAACTGTCAGAAATTTTGTTAGCTTTCTATTACTTATTTTTTGGAATTTTTTTATACGCATTTGATATGTCAACTTAGCGTTTATTTGAGTGGGTTATTTTTAACAATCAATGGATTCATAAGAAGTCATGTTAACACGCAATGTTGTATTCTTTGAAAATTTGTGTTTTTGAGAAACAAAATGTGTTACAACAATCTAGACAGAGTCTACTTCGGTTTCGTCATATTTACAAAGGCAATGGATGCATATCATAATTACTAGAATTTTTTGAACTAGTCCAATATGAAAAAACTGCATATTTTGAATATGTTTCGCGACGCAAGAAATTTCTTAACATATAAGTTATAAACTAAAAATCTAAAAGCTACCCATTAGAGACGATGGACCAATGTAATGTACCATAATTTTTTCAATTTTTTTTACAATGTATTTTGGAAGATAAAGAATTTTGATTTCTCTGAATCACAACGACCTTCAGAAATTTTTTGCACCCGTTTTATTACAAAATTAATTAAAATTAGTAAATATTTATGAAATTCCATAAAAGCTATATTTCCTGAAAGTAGATTCAATTCTGAAAATGCTTGTCTTGGTTCCGACAGTTAATTCAGAATGTTTCATGGAGTTTAATTAGTCCAAAGTTGCAGATATGTATTCAGAGCTTGGTTTTGTGTAACTGGTGACGCGTTAGTTCAACCCAACTCTTAAACAAAGTTCGGCTGAACTATTTTTCGCACCGACCGCCCGTTAAGTCAAACGACATAAAAGTTCGGCCAAACTTTTACCTAACTTTCCATCGGTCGGAAAGTACCGCCAAGCCCCTCCAAAAAAACATTTCGCGGAAATATAAATTGCCGCAAAATCATTCATTATTTTCGCATATTTTCGCACATTTGGTCTGATTTTACAAAGGTCTTGATCTGATTTTGCAAAGAATTGTTTTGGGATTAAGGACTTTTCTTGGAGGTACATTCAAAGGACATTTCTTGGAGGCATTCATTATTTTCTCATATTTTCGTACATTTGGCTGATTTTGCAAATAATTGTTTTGGGTTTAAAGAATTTTCTTGGAGGTACATTCAAAGAACATTTTTGAAGAGTTTTCTTGGAGGTACATTCAAAGGACATTTCTTGGAGGTATGTGATACAATTTTTTGGATGTTTTTTGGGCTTCATTTTTTTTGAAAGTATGGATTTGGGCTTAATTTTCATTATTTTTGAAGGTATGGATTTGGGCTTAATTTCGAAAGGACATTTTTTGGACATTTTTTGGAAGTATTTTTTAAAGTGATATTTTTTGAAGTATTTTTTAAAGTGGCATTTTTTATGAAGTTGGGTTGGAATTAATTTTCAATGGACATTTTTTGGAGGCATTTTTTGAAGTGACATTTTTTTAGAGTACGTGTTTTGGGTTGAAGTAAATCTTTTATAATGATTTTTTAAAATGAGTTTTTGTCTAACTTTTTAAATGAAATTTTTTTGTAGGACTTGGAAGGAAATATTTTGAGCCTTGTTTCATTTTTATAAGACATTTTTTCTCAGATTTTTTAAAGTAAGTGAATTGGATTGAAGATGTATTTTTTGCAAAAATTTTAAAACGAGTTTTTTTTAAATTAAATCTTTTGTGATGTTTTTTTAATTGAGTTTTTGTCTAAATTTTTGAAGGAAATTTTTTGAACTTCATACTCTATTATCATGGGAAATCGAAGGAATTGTACGAGAAAATATGATCGAAAAAGAGACCCTGAGGAACGTAGAGAAGAGACGAGACAATCTCACAAAAGAAAGATAGAAGCACTCTCAAATATTGAAGGGGAAAATCAACCTCAACTAGAAGTTGAAACAAGTATGTAAATGTAAATATTATGATTTTGATATATTTAAAATTTTCCTAGTGTAAAATGTGAAGCTTAATTTTTATTTGATGAACTAAGTTGAAAAATATTTTTCAATGTAAACAGAGAGAGATATTCCTCAAAACATTGATGTTGAAATACAAAATTTTGAAAGAGAAATTGAAAGAGATATTGAACCAATGATTGAAGATGGTGAAAATGATGAAAGAAATTCAAGTGAAGAAATTGAATCACAAGGTGTATATATATATATATATATATATATATATATATATATAGATATATGTTGAACACATGCACGTATTATTGAAATTATACATATATTTATTAATTTAGTTATTTATTGAATATGTAAACTTATTATGTACTATTCATTCGAATATGTACAAATGAAATCAATGTCGATGATGAGATGTTAGAAAATGTTGACACTCACACATATGGAGATAAAAAAGCTGACCATTATATACAATATCGTGTTAACCGCATTTTTGATAAGTATTTCATAAAGGAAAAGGTGACAGTTCAAGCCCAAATGTTGAAAGGTCTCCTATCATTAAGGAAATTAAAAGAAGCTACGACTTTATTGGGTATTCAAAAATCAACCAAAGATAAAAAAATGAAGGAAAATGTGATACAAAATATAAATAGTGCTATAAATTCAATTAGAAGATCTAGACAGAAAAATGTTTCAGTTGTACGTAGAGCAATACATATGGCAGTGGTTTCATCAAGTACTAAAGATAATTGCTTGGTAAAATCTATGGCATGGGCATTAGGAACCTCGCGAAAAACTTTGCACAAACATCAAAAATTTCAGTTGCAAATAGATGCAAATGACGAACTCGCTTGTTGGAGAGCTATTTGTAGGCAACCATACAAAGATAGGCTTGAAGAAAATGTTAAAAAAATAATATATGAATATTGGAAGAACAATTCACATGTTTTTCCAACTGCAAGGCATGTGATGCGAAGAATAATAGCACGAAATCAGTACGAAGAACATGAAAAAAATTTCTTGGAAACCACTCAGATAGAGTTGTTCAACAAGTTCAAAGAAGAGAATCATGAAATTCATGTTTCAATCAGTGCTTTTGTTCAACAAAAACCATGGTATGTAAAACCTATCACCGTACGCAACACTTGTTGTTGTCGTTATCATGTGGAATTTGAGTTATATTATGACACATTCCTTGATTTTGGTAGAAAATTTTGGAAGGATTCACCTCCTCCTTCCACTATCTATGATTTCATATCTCAAATTCTATGTGAAAGAGAAAGAGATGAACTATTTTACGAAAAGAAATGTGTTGGTGGTAAAAAATGCAATGATTGTGGAAATTTGACTAAATTTCAAAACAAATATCGTACTGATATAAATGATCAATCATTGTCCAACATGAAAGTGAAATGGAAGAGATATGAATATATCCATACATCGATTCAAGGTGCAAATAGTGTTAAAAGAATTGAATTACGAGAAGAAGAAATTTTTGTGATAGAATTTTTGAGAAAGTTTGAGGCAGAAATTTACAAATACACCAAGAATTCCCATAGAGCTCAATGGCAAGACTTGCAATTCAAAAAATCCCGTGAAGTTTTTCCACCAAGGACCATTTTGTTAGTAATTGATTTTGCAGAAAACTAGACATTTGTTCCACAAAAAGAAATTCAGAGTGAATACTATCATTCTGACCAAGTCTCCATGCTCGTCCATATTCTATATAGACATGCTGAACAAAACGTCGATCATATAGAAAGCACTAGTGAAAATCGACATATTATTAAAGAATATCACTTTTATATCAGTGACGATCGTACACATGATACATATTTTGTACAACGTTGTTTTGGAAAAATTTATGATTCCTTGAAAAATCGTGGAATAACATTCAATGAACATTGGATATGGTCAGACGGATGCGCAGGTCAATTCAAATCTACACGATCATTCTTTTGGTTGTGTTGTCTTCATAAGAAAACCTGCATTAAACATTGTTGGAATTTCTTTGAGACTAGCCATGGAAAAGGAGAACATGACGGTGCAGGAGCATGCATAAAACGAGCACTTTGAAGATATCAAATGAACCCCTCAGCAAGCCGACTTGTGGACGCGAAAGAAGTTGTTCAATGGTGCATCACTGCTCTAAGCCATGAGACTAACCGATCAAGGGAAGTGCGAAGGTACATTCAATTTAATTTTTATTGGATATATAATTTTAAACAATGTACATTTATCACAATGATTATCTTTGATTGTATTTTGATATCATATTTACATTCTTCTTTAAATTTTCCATATAAAGGTTTTTTTGGCATATTGGGATCGAAGACGTAGATAGATCAATTGGAAATGACATTGAAACAATAAAAGGGACTCGAAAATTGCATTCAATTAAAAAAAAGTCGTCCATAAATGTGTTTGAATTGGATAAAAGAAAATATTCTTGTTTTTGTCATGTTTGCATAGACAACACAAAATCCAATGACGTTTGTGAAAACAAAATGTATGTAAAAGATTGGAAACATACAGAGCTAAATACAAAGGGAAAAATGTCCATTGCAATTTTTGAAGAAATGCAATCAGAGGAGACTACAATATCATCCGATGGTGATCGAGTTTCTGATCTTGTTAGAGAAGGTAACATTTGAATTGCTTTCTAATGATAAAGATCTAGAAATAAATTTGAATATGTATAATTTTGTTAAGTTTGTTTTATTGTGCAAGAGATGTTTTTGTTGTAATTGCACCTACTGACAACGATGAAAATGTGAAGTATTATTTGATGCGTTGCACTGAATGAAAAATGAAATTATTAGAAGACTATAATGATCACGGATTTCCATATGAAAGAGGATCTATTATACTGAAAGGTTATTTTTTCAGACAAACTAATCAAAGTGGGGATTTTGTTTACTTTGAAGACTATGAACCTAATTTCATAAGTTGTCAATATAGTCACTTGGTGTGTGCAGCACGCATAAAGTTGATAGAGGTTCAATCAAAGAGAAAAACGAAAATTAAGAAATGGAAAATGTCAAAATCCGATCATGAACGGATTATTGAAGATGGCATTCCATTGGAATTTTTTTGATTGAACTATCCAACAATTTATTCTCTTTGGATTATATGTTCTAGAACTTCCAGTACTCAATTAAAAATTGAGCTACCTTGTTATGTTATCTGTACAACTATTTGCACATGTAAAAAAAATTTTGGTACATGCACACTCTAGTATCAACTGAAAGTAGCTTTTCTATACTTGCATTGATGAAAAATGTTGCATGTATTGGATATGTGTGTGTGTGTGTGTGTTATAGAATGTAATTAACTTTTCAAGTAGTTTTACTATGTGCATTGATGAAAAATGTTACATATACTGGATATATACACAAACTAAATGCACGCCGAGTTTTTCTTGTGGGATTTTTTGGTAAAAAGTATCCACAATGTAAATAATCATCCACAGTATAATTTTGTGCGAAGATTCCTGTCATACAAGAGACTCGGAGCACTTCTCCGAATTTTGGTGGGATTTGACCCACATCTCTATTCCTGATTGAAAATCTAGTACAAAATTTGTATGTCCAATGGTCAGATATGTTCTATGTACATTGTTGAAAAATGTTGTGCACGTATTGGATATGTGTGTGTGTGTGTGTGTGTGTGTGTGTGTGTGTGTTTTCTAGAATGCAATTAATTTTTCAAGTAGTTTTCCCATGTGCATTAATTAAAAATGTTTCACGTACTGAATATATATGTTCTAGAATGAAATTAATTGAATGTCATCAATTTACCAATTTATAAATCAACAAGGCTACCTAGTTGAGTGCATTAATGACATTGACCCCAATTCAACAAACATATATCTAATTCTTATATTTCCAATCAAAATTAAAGGGATTTATATGGGAAAGAGGCAATTGAATATATATGTTCTAGAATGAAATTAATTGAATGTCATCAATTTACCAATTTATAAATCAACAAGGCTACCTAGTTGAGTGCATTAATGACATTGACCCCAATTCAACAAACATATATCTAATTCTTATATTTCCAATCAAAATTAAAGGGATTTATATGGGAAAGAGGCAGAACATATAGCCCATCAACTACTTTTTAGAGGTCAATGAAGGTATCATCATGTGGGAAAATGTTTGGAACACTTGATTGTACTTGAAAGTAATCTTAAGATTGTTTTTTATCTCTACATACTCTTGTTTGAGTGAAAAAATTTCCAATGAAAAGAACATAGCTTTTCAATCCAACTAACCATATCAATTGAGCTCTATTTGAAAAAAAAGTAAAAAAAACCAAAAAGCCAACAAAATAACATCCTTGGTTGTTATTTTTATTGGAATAACTAAATCATATTAAGGATTCTCTTCATTGAAATTGTTTTTGGATGGAGAATCCTTAAAATATGATTTAGCTATTCCAATAAAAATGACAACCACGAATGTTATTTTGCTGACATGTTTTGTTGGCATGTTAACTTTTCTTTACTCTTTTTTCAATTAGAGCTCAATTGATATGGTTAGTTGCATTGAAAAGCTATGTTCTTCCCATTGGAAATTTTTTCACTCAAACAAGAGTATGTAGAGATCAAAAGCAATCTTAAGATGCCAAATGTACTTCAACCATCCAAAACTTGAGTTTTAAAAACTTTTTGATTATATCAAAACATTACTTCACATGTCATGCCAATTGTAGTTCAACTATCCAATAAAAACATTTAACATTATATCACATGCCAAATGTAGATCAACCATCCAAAACTTAACTTTTTTAATTTAACAAAAAATTATAGATCACATCATTACTTTACATGCCAAATGTACTTCAACCATCCAAAACTTGAGTTTTAAAAACTTTTTGATTATATCAAAACATTACTTCACATGTCATGCAAATTATAGTTCAACTATCCAATAAAAACATTTAACATTATATCACATGCCAAATGTAGATCAACCATCCAAAACTTAACTTTTAATTTACCAAAAATTATAGATCACAACATTACTTCACATGCCAAATGTACTTCAACCATCCAAAACTTGAGTTTTAAATTTTTTTTGACTATATCACAACAATACTTCACATGGCATGCCAATTGTAGTTCAACTATCCAATAAAAACATTTAACATTATATCACATGCCAAATGTAGATTGAAACCATCCAAAACTTGATTTTTAAAAACCTTTTGATTATATATCACAACATTACTTCACATGCCATGCCAATTATAGTTCAACTATCCAATAAAAACATTTAACATTATATCACATGCCAAATGTAGATTGAAACCATCCAAAACTTAACCTTTAATTTAACAAAAAATTATAGATCACAACATTACTTCACATACCAAATGTACTTCAACCATCCAAAACTTGAGTTTTAAATTTTTTTTGATTATATCACAACATTACTTTACATGCCATGCTAATTGTAGCTGAACTGTCCAATAAAAAAATTAAACATTTAACATTATATCACATGCCAAATGTATATTGAAACCATCCAAAACTTGAGTTTTAAAAACTTTTTGATTATATCACAACATTACTTCACACGCCATGCCAATTATAGTTCAACTATCCAATAAAAAATTTAACATTATATCACATGCCAAATGTAGATTGAAACCATCCAAAACTTAACTTTTAATTTAACAAAAAATTATAGATCACAACATTACTTCACATGCCAAATGTACTTCAAGCATCCAAAACTTAAGTTTTAAAAACAAAACAAATTATAACACATCATTACTTCACATGCCAAATGTAGTTCAAAAGCAAAACATTAATTTATATATGACAACATTACTAGTAGTTCAACTATCCAAAACTTAAGTTTTAAAAACCAAACAAATTATATAACAACATTACTTCACATTCACATGCCAAAAGTACTTCAACCATCCAAAACTTAACTTTCAAAAACAAAACAAATTATATTAACACAATAAAATATGTCCAAAAATTGTAGATCTCACAAGTATCAAGTATCAAGTTATATATATATGACTGTGCATCTAGATAATATATAAAAAAGTAAATTTAAGACTAGAAATCTCAATCAAATCTACAAATCATGTCCATCAAATACAAATGGATGTAGTGTCTTTCCTAGCAGAGTCTCAATCCGCGCGCTATTTTGCGAAGCATGGGGAACCTGTACACAATGCACGTACAAAAATTAAAATTTGATGTTTTAAAAATGAGTGAAAATATATAGAACTTGATGTAAAAAACAAAATATAAAAAAAAAATCATGCAATACCTCATGAGGTCCCCTCTCCATTTGTTGCTCGCCTACTACAACTTCTCCCATGGGAACATCTCCAATAGTAAGCTGTACAATATACATGTATGTATATATTAAAAATTTTCAAATGAAAATGCATGTATATATAAACTTATTTTCAATAATATTAAAAAAAAAGTTAGACAACTTGTTCAAATGGTTGAAATGGTGTGGATGTTCCTATCTCCGTCGCTAGAGTCCATGGATTAAAGAAATCTTCTATAGAAACCTAAAATTCAAAATTTTAAAAGTATAAAATAACTCAAGATCAAGATCTCAATTTATAATAAAAATTTTAAACTTCAATTTATAAATTATAACTTTTAAAAAAACATATATATTTAAAAGTGAAAAATTGAATACTTCTGCAGGTGAATTTGGGACATCTCCTAAGAGAGGCTCCAAAAGAAAATCTCCAAAAACCTAAAATTCAAAAAATTTAAAATAACTCAAGATATAGATATATATATCTCAATTTTTAATGGAAATTTTTGAGGTGGAATATATATAACTTAAACATAAATTTTAAAAGTGAAAAATTGTCCATACTTGTTGTGGATTTGGCACATCTCCTAAGGAAGTAGAAGGTACATCTCCCAAGGAAGAAGAAGGTACCGCCATCCCAAAAACATCGGATGGAATCGAAATCTGTTAAAACATTTTATTATTATATATGTACATGTACATGTGTGCACAATTATTTATTTTAAAAATATCACTTAAAAAACACTAACATTTGTCAACATATCTTGATGGCGAGACCCATCTTCATTGTTTGAACCAGAGGCCCCGAACGTGATATTAACATTTTCGTCATTCATCATGCGTGACAACTGCAAATGGTGTTTTAACATATAATGATACATTTTTGTTAGATTAATGTACATACAAATAAATGTATACATATACATACACATGTATTTATTACAAATTGTACATGTATGTGTTAAAATAATTGAACCCTAACCATTAACACATACCATTTCCATGCCCTCTTCCTCATGAAGAATTAGGTCTTACCAACCATTGCGATAATTCTTTTCATATATTCTTAGATCTTCAACACTCATGTTGTCAATCTCTTCATTTTTACAATACAAAAAATTGGCACGTGCATTCTCACGTGCTCTTTGTCGATTTAGACAAACATCGACTCCACCCAATCCGCTGTGAACATTGACGATAATGGCATCCCTTGTTGCTCGACTTATTTGAGAAGTGGCATGCATCTTTGACCGCAAAGTTTCGATCCGAAAAGGTTGACTCACCAATGGTGGCTCAGGGCGAGGCAACTCAACATCATGCCAAGCACTCCTACAGTCACACAATTTACCTTTCCCAAGACCAAAAAATTATAATGGAAGGTCATTGTAATTGGGTTTCATTTCCAAAAAAAATCTACATAAAATAATTTTGCAAAACAAAAAGGAACCTCATCGTTCCATGGGAGCCTTCCATGGGCTGCAAGGTTCCTATCATACAAATAGTGAGCTATATTGGGGTGCTTGAAATATTGCACCTTCAGCATATTTCTTTTTAGCCCTTCTTTGAAATTAAACGTTGACTTCTCCATTTCTTTTGTAACTCTTTATTTTACACCCTCCCATTTATCAGGACCCATTACTGTTTCCTTTCTCTTTCTCGTGACTTATCCAAATGTATCAGTCATTGGCCCAAGATTTCTATACACATTTACTAGTTCCCCCAATGAATCTGTAACTATTTCAAGACTTTGTCGACTCTCAGCAATTAGAGTCAAAGCCATGATATCTCTCTACAATTTTGCATGAAGTTGTTGACACCTTTCTAAGGTGCATTGTATCATGTTTCTTTCTCATGGTATATTAGAAATGTCGGCTGGATAAGTTGTGGTGGCTAGACAACCTTCTTCTTGAATGTATCGTTCTTCCCTGCATCTATTTTGACCAACATTTGGAGCATTTTCAGCCTCTACATCAATATATATATATATAATTTTGTATATTATAAAAAACACATGTAAACAAATTTGTACAAACTGAATGAAAAAATATTGAAATTGATGTCAACCTCGACGTGGTTGGCTAACATCTTCTCCACCGTGAAACTGTTAAGAACCATAATGACCCTGCTGAGAACTAACACCAATAGCCGTTGATTGGCCTCTAAGGGAATAAATATCACCACCTTCACGAAACCTGCTACCACTTATTGATGGCCCTCTTAGGGGATTTTAACCACCACCAACCTCTCGAGAGGAGAGAGAAGCTTCATAACAAATACGAATTTATAATCAATTGAAAAATACATTCATACATATAAATACACACGTACATATTCATTGATTAAATTGTGTTCAAACCATACCACGACTGGGTGAACCATGGGCATGCTCCATGGATGGAGTAGAGACCCTTCTCCTCTTATTAGCTCCTAAAAGATAAAAAATGAAACTTATTAACAACTAATTTAACTCACAAATTTGATAAAAAATCATTCCATATGTACACACATGTATGGAGATTTAAGATTATATTTAAATACCATGAATAGCTCTCGATCCCTGATCCCCCCCTCTGGTAGAGATATGGAATTCTATTGATATTCGTCATTCATTCTCCATGATATATATATCTACGGTGGACATTTACAATTATTTTTTTAAATAACTAATTTAAAATAAATTCAAAATAAATTTCAGAAAATTAATGTAATTTAGTGTAAACAAATTATGTAAAACACAACTTTCAAAGCACTAATTGATGTGTGAAACTCAATTTAAGCAAAAAAAATTATAAAAATGATAAGTTCACCAAATTGTGTTTTACATGGTGGGAGCACACTTGGTATAAAATTGAAAAAAACACATTGTCATTAAAAAAGAAGTGAAACTCCATTTAAACAAAAATTTGTTGAAGTCCCCGCATTTTAATTTTATAAAAATGTGAATTTCACCACTTGTTGCAAATGTGAAGTTCACCAAGTTGCGCTTTACATGGTGTGGTGGGAGCACACTTGGTATATAATTGAAAAAAACACATGGTCAATAAAAAAAGATGCATTTATAAGTACACACCACACACATATCCAAGATATGTTACAATGTCCAGCAATAAACTTTAAAGGAGAGCTTCTCAACACTAATTCATCTTTGAGAGATGAATCTTGAATTTTTGAAGAAGAGCATCTCAAAACTAATTCATCTTTGAGAGATAAATCTTGAATTTTTGAAGAAGAGCATCTCAAAACCAATTCATCTTTGAGATACGAATCTTGAATTGGCATTGCCCCATATAATTCTAATTCATCTATTAATTCATCTTTGATATATGAATCATGAGTTGGCATTGCCCCACGCAATAGATCAGCAAAAATCTTATTCACATTTGTACAATGCCTTCTACTAAAAAATTGAAATTGGCTAACAATATTGTTCGCTATTCCATGTAGTTCTTTTAGCCTCTCCTTCTTAACTTGGTACACGCCATTCAACTAGTTGCACACAAGTTTAGAATTGGTGAAAACTACAATCCCATTTGATTCATACTCCATATTTTTTCCCAAGCCTTCTATCAATCCAATATAATATGCCTCATTGTTTGTTGTTCTTCTCGATTTATTCATTTTCCTTTGGATGACTTTTCTAGTCACAATATTGGAAAGCACATATGTAATCACTGCTTTCCCTGGATTGGGATAGCAAGAAACTTCTATTCATAATTTCCATTTTTCAACCATATTTAATGGTTTTCTTATGCCTGAAAAAAAAAACAAATTCAATAAAAATATATATTAAATTGACATTTATTGCAAATGCATGGGAGAAATGACAGAAGATTATGAGATAAATGACATGTGCATGGTTTATATTAAAGTTTGACTTAAAAAGTTTATGGTAAAATTCACATCTAGAATTAATGGGAGGAAGCCTTTTGTTCGTGGGATAAATAACACATGTACACAGTTTACCTTAAAGTGGTCGTGTTTTATGGATATTAAAATGAAGAAATTCTATTTAGATATATTCCAGAGATTGACTATAGGGGCATTTAATAGATATGACACATTTCATAAAAGATGAGATCCAGAGGCTACCTGGCCCTTTAGAAACTCTGCCTATAGAGCTTGTAGAAGTTAGTTCATGACATGTCCCAATTATACCCTATGAAGGATGTAGATGACCCTTGGAATCACTCACACTAATTTACGTAGAAATAAGGGTGTATAAGAACGCATTTGTTTTACATTGGATATTAAAATGAACCTATATTTAGATATATTCTAGTGATTGACTGTAGGGGCATATACTAGATATGTAACATTTCATAAAAGATGAGATCCAGAGGTTGCCTGGCCCTTTACAGACTCTGAGTATAGAACTTGTAGAATTTAGTTCACTACCTGTCCCAATTATACCCTATGAAGGGTGTAGAGGACCCGTGGAATCACTAACACTACTTTACGTAGACATAAGGGTGTATAAGAATGCATTTGTTTTACATTGGATATTAAAATGAAGAACTTCTATTTAGATCTATTCCAGAGATTGACTGTAGGGGCATTTAATAGATATGTTACCTTTCATAAAAGATGAAATCCAGAGGCTACATTTCCCTTTACAGACTCTACCTATAGAACTTGTAGAAGTTAACAATACCTATCCAAATTATACCCTATGAAGGGCGTAGAGGACCCGTGGAATCACTCACACTACTTTACATAGACATAAGAGCGTATAAGAATGCATTTGTTTTAAATTGAATACTTTTCAATTTAAATTAAGAATATATTTGAAACAATTACGATATAATGTTAAAACCTATGTTTTGTATCAAATCGCTTTTGGTTTCAATGGGAAACTTTTATTGCTTTAATATGTTTTTCTCGAAATATGATACACCCCATTAAAATGGGAGATATATCGAAATGATTCCTATGGTGTAGTAAAATATAGATGCATAAATTCAATGAGCATAGGTTTGAGATGTAAAAGTCCAAAATGGAAGAGTTGTTTGTGAACAAATATCAATGCCACTATGGATATATCTCCTTCATTAAAAGGGATTTTTCTAGAATGATTTCCACTAAGTTGGAAAGAAGGGGAAGTATCACAATTATATGTAAATGTGCATTTCATTAAAAATCTATTTGAAACAATTAACTATATACTTGGTTAAAACCTATGTTTTTGTATCAAATTTGGTTTTTCTCGAAATGTTGTTTGTGAACAAATATCAGTGGATCACTATGGATATAGATCTGCTTCATTAAAATGGATTTTTCTAGAAGGATGTCCAGTAAGTTGGAAAGAAGGGAAAATATCACAATTATATGTTAATGCATGTGTTTTACATTGAATATTTTTCATTTTATTAAAAATCTATTTGAAACATTAAACTATATATAAGGTTAAAACCTAGATGTTTTGTATCAAATTACTTTTGGTTTCAATGGAAAACTTTTATGGCTAATGTGTTTTTCTCGAAATGTGATACATCCCATTAAAATGGGAGATATATCGAAATGAATCCTATGGTGTAATAAAATAGTTTCAAGTAGTTTAAAAATATAGATGCATAAATTCAATGAGCATAGTTTTGACATATAAAAGTCCAAAATGGAATAGTTGTTTGTGAACATATATCAATGGATCACTATGCATATCACTATGGATATATCTGCTTCATTAAAAGAGATTTTTCTAAAAGGATATCGACTAAGTTTGGAAGAAGGGAAAGTGTCACAAAATTATATATGTTAATGCATGTGTTTTACATTGAATATTTTTCATTTTAAATTTAGAATCTATTTGAAACAATTACCTATATAAGGTTAAAACCTATGTTTTGTATCAAATTGAACTTTTGGTTTCAATGGGAAACTTTTATGGCTAATGTGTTTTTTCTCTAAATGTGATACACCCCATTAAAATGGGAGACATATCGAAATGATTCCTATGGTGAAATAAAATAGTTTCAAGTAGTTTAAAGATATAGATGCATAAATTCAATGAGCATTGCTTTGAGATATATATGTCCAAAATGGAATAGTTGTTGGTGAACAAATATCAGTGGATCACTATGGATATATTTGCTTCATTAAAAGGGATATTTCTATAAGGATGGACTTAAGTTGGAAAGAAGGGAAAATATCACAATTATATGTTAATGTGCATGTGTTTTACATTGAATATTTTTCATTTTGTTAAGAATCTATTTTCAAAATATTTAACTATATACTTGGTTAAAACCTATGTTTCAAGTATCAAATTACTTTTTGTTTATAAATACTATGTACATGTTTTACATTGAATATTTTTCACTTTATTAAAAATCTATTTGAAACAATTAAACTATATAAGGTTAAAACCTATGTTTTGTATTAAATCACTTTTGGTTTCAATGGGAAACGTTTATGGCTAATTTGTATTTTCTGGAAATGTGATAGACCCATTAAAATGGGAGATATATGGGAATGATTCCTATGGTGTAATAAAATAGTTTCAAGTAATTTAAATATATATAGACATGCATAAATTCAATGAGCATATTTTTGAGATATAAAAGTCCAAAACGGAATAGTTGTTTGTGAACAAATATCAGTGGATCACTATGGATATAGATCTATGGATATAGATTTGCTTCATTAAAAGGGATTTTTCCAGAAGGATATCCACTAAGTTGGAAAGAAGGGAAAATATCACAATTAAATATGTTAATGTGCATGTGTTTTACATTGAATATTTTTCATTTTATTAAAAATCTATTTGAAACAATTAACTATATAAGGTTAAAACCTATGTTTTGTATCAAATCACTTTTGGTTTCAATGGGAAACTTTTATGGCTAATGTTTTTTTCTCGAAATGATTCCTATGGTGTAATAAAATAGTTTCAAGTACTTTAAAGATATATATGCATAAATTCAATGAGCATAGTTTTGAGATATATAAGTCCAAAATGGAATAGTTGTTTATGAAAAAATATCAGTGGATCACTATGGATATATTTGCTTCATTAAAAGGGATATTTCTAGAAGGATGGAATTAAGTTGGAAAGAAGGGAAAATATCACAATTATATGTTAATGTGCATGTGTTTTACATTGAATATTTTTCATTTTGTTAAGAATTTATTTTCAAAATATTTAACTATATACTTGGTTAAAGCCTATGTTTCAAGTATCAAATTATTTTTTGTTTCTAAATACTATACGTGTTTTACATTGAATATTTTTTATTTTATTAAAAATATATTTGAAACAATTAAACTATATAAGGTTAAAACCTATGTTTTGTATCAAATCAATTTTGGTTTCAATGGGAAACGTTTATGGATAATTTGAGTTTTTCTGGAAATGTGATACATCCATTAAAATGGGAGATATATGGGAATGATTCCTATGGGGTAATAAAATATTTTCAAGTAATTTAAAGATATATAGACATGCATAAATTCAATGAGCATAGTTTTGAGATATAAAATTCCAAAATGGAATAGTTGTTTGTGAAAAAATATTAGTGGATCACTATGCATATCACTATGGATATATCTTTTTCATTAAAAGAGATTTTTCTAAAAGGATGTCCACTAAGTTTGGAAGAAGGGAAAATATCACAATTAAATAGGTTAATGTGCATGTGTTTTACATTGAATAATTTTCATTTCATTAAAAATCTATTTGAAACAATTAACTATATAAGGTTAAAACCTATGTTTTGTATCAAATCACTTTTGGTTTTAATGGGAACATTTTATGGCTAATGTGTTTTTCTTGAAATGATTCCTATGGTGTAATAAAATATTTTCAAGTAGTTTAAAGATATAGATGCATAAGTTCAATGAGCATAGTTTTGAGAGATAAAAGTCCAAAATGGAATAGTTGTTGGTGAACAAATATCAATGGATCACTATGAATATATCTACTTCATTAAAAGGGATTTTTCTAGAAGGATGGACTAAGTTGGAAAGAAGGGAAAATATCACAATTGTTTGAGTCCTGATCTTATAAAAGGTTTCCACTAAATCCATCCCTATTACTTTTCATGTGAACCACATTCCCAAACCCACCCATCTATGTACCTAAGAGCCAAGCCAAGTGTAAAAAGGGCTTATTTCATATTCTACTTTAACACATATGTGATTAATTATAGTTATAATTTATATGGTACAAATACGTATAAAGAGTAATCCTTAGTATAGATATATTTTGACTTTAAGGAATAAAGGGAAGTTTTTTAGAAAGTTTTTTTAGAAATTTCTTGAAGGAAGTTCAAGAAATATTATGATATAAGAAATATTAAATGAAAATCAAAGTTAGGAAGTTAGGAAAGGGAATTAGAATAGAAATTAAGGTAAGACCATGACCTTATACCCAATATTGAAAAAAGGCAAAGTTAGGAAAGGGAATTAGAATAGAAATTAAGGCAAGACCATGGCCTTTTACCCAATATTGAAAAAAGGTGAGCAACCATATATATCATGAAGGAAGTTGAAGAAATATTATGATAAGAAATATTAAATGATTTTTTTTTTTAGAAATTTCCTTGAAGCAAGTTCAAGAAATATTATGATATAAGAAATATTAAATGAAAATAAAAGTTAGGAAGTTAGGAAAGGGAATTAGAATAGAAATTAAGGTAAGACCATGACCTTATACCTAATATTGAAAAAAGGCAAAGTTAGGAAAGGGAATTAGAATAGAAATTAAGGTAAGATCATGACCTTTTACCCAATATTGAAAAATGGTGAGCAACCATATATATCATGAAGGAAGTTGAAGAAATATTATGATAATAAATATTAAATGATTTTTTTTTTTAGAAAGTTTCTTGAAGCAAGTTCAAGAAATATTATGATATAAGAAATATTAAATGAAAATCAAAGTTAGGAAGTTAGGAAAGGGAACTAGAATATAAGTTAAGGTAATACCATGACCTTATACCCAATATTGAAAAAAGACAAAGTTAGGAAAGGGAATTAGAATAGAAATTAAGGTAAGTCCATGACCTTTTACCCAATATTGAAAAAAGGTGAGAAACCATATATATCATGAAGGAAGTTCAAGAAATATTGTGATAAGAAATATTAAATGAAAAGTTTTTTTAGAAAGTTTCTTGAAGCAAGTTTAAGAAATATTAAATGAAAATAAAAGTTAGGAAGTTAGGAAAGGGAATTAGAATAGATTTAAGGTAATACCATGACCTTATACCCAATATTGAAAAAAGGCAAAGTTAAGAAAGGGAATTAGAATAGAAATTAAGGTAAGACCATGACCTTTTACCCAATATTGAAAAAAAGGTGAGAAACCATATATATCATAAAGGAAGTTGAAGAAATATTATGATAAGAAATATTAAATGAAAAGTTTTTTTAGAAAGTTTCCTGAAGCAAGTTCAAGAAATATTATGATATAAGAAATATTAAATGAAAATCAAAGTTAGGAAGTTAGGAAAGGGAATTAGAATAGAAATTAAGGTAAGACCATGACCTTATACCCCATATTGAAAAAAGGAAAAGTTAGGAAAGGGAATTAGAATAGAAATTAAGGTAAGACCATGACCTTTTACCCAATATTGAAAAAAGGTGAGCAACCATATATATCATGAAGGAAGTTCAAGAAATATTATGATAAGAAATATTAAATGAAAATCAAAGTTAGGAATTTAGTAAAGGGAATTAGAATAGAAATTAAGGTAAGGCCATGACCTTTTACCCAATATAATGATTCGGTTTATCTCCAAGGTCAAAAGGAAAATAAAAGTTAGGAAAGGGAATTAGAATAGAAATTAAGGTAAGACCATGAACTTCTACCCAATATTGAACGAAGGTGAGCAACCATATATATCATGAAGGAAGTTCAAGAAATATTATGATTATAAATATTAAATGAAAATCAAAGTTAGGAAGTTATGAAAGGGAATTAGAATAAAAATTAAGGTAAGACCGTGACCTTTAAACCAATATTGAACAAAGGTGAGCAACCATAGATATCATGAAGGAAGTTCAAGAAATATTATGATAAGAAATATTAAGTGAAAATCAAAGTTAAGAAAGTGAATTAGAATAGAAATTAAGGTAAGACCATGACGTTTTACCCATTATTGAACGAAGGTGAGAAACCATAGATATCATGAAGGAAGTTCAAGGTATATTATGATAAGAAATATTAAATCTTTTTTGCAGAGGCTTAAATTTTGAGTAAATTTAATTTAACTAATTTTAATATGAGATATGAACAGTCGATTCTTAGCAGAATCAATGAGCCTTAATGAGGTCTACAGGTGTAATAACACCAATAATAGCATGTTGAAAGACCATTGATCCCAGTATTGTGATTACGTAACTAACATAGGTTGTTACCTATTCTAACAAAGGTTGTAGATATTCCGTAAGGTTGAATACACTATAACCACTTGCATGATACTAAAAGCTCTCATTACACTATTTAACACAAGGAATAGAGCACATAGACTAGTGCATATTACATAACTAGTATTGGCTATTCTCTAAGCTATCAAGAAATAAATTGGCCATTCTTTAATATTGAACGAAGGTGAGCAACCATAGATATCATGAATGAATTTCAAGAAATATTATGATAAGAAATATTAAATATTTTTTTTGTGGAGGCTTAAATTCTGAGTAAATTTAATTTAACTACTTTTAATATGAGATATGAATAGTCAATTCTTAGTAGAAGCAATGAGCCTTAATAAGGTCTACAGTTCTAATAACACCAATATTAACATGTTGAAAGACCACTGATCCCAATATTGTGATTATGTAACTAACATAAGCTGCTACCTATTCTAACAAATGTTGTACATATTCCATAAGGTTGAATACACTGTAACCACTTGCATGATACTAGAAGCTCTCATTACACTAGTTAACACAGGGAATAGAACACATAGACTAGTGTAGATTACATAACTAGTATTGGCTATTCTCTAAGCTGTCAGCATCATACGACTTAAGCTTGGCATTTATCAAAGATAGGGATAGATTACAGAGAGGTATTTAAAATCTTTAATAATCCAATATCGGAGAAAAGAGACGAACTGAACTTCTATTGATTTTATAATAGATTTCTGTTTTATTTTTATTTGTCTTATTCGAGTTATATATCATCTTCAGCATGGCTATGTAGAATATGACAAAGTGTTAAAATGTTAAACAGAGAGGATGTATAATGACAAACTGGAACATACCAGTATTTCTATGTAAAGTATTTCCGAGAAAAGGTGATCATGGACTGATACATTTTATAAAACCAGGTTTTTTTCTTTCTGAAAAAAATTATATATCCACATAATCATAGAGAAGCTGAACTTGGCCTTCTTATAGCCAGTAAATTAGAAAAAAATAGGAACATACGTACCTAGAAATTGGCTGTTAATTTGATCCCTGAAGACGCTGAAGATGATACCTGAAGAAGGCGAAGGCGTTGAAGATGTCATGGAAGAACTATGTGAATAAAAAATTAAATTAAAAAATTAAATTTAAAAAAAAGCACAAAAAAAAATACAAAAAATAACAAAATTAGCAAAACTTACCTCCCTAGTGATAGCGCAAATCCAACAAACTCTGCGGCTTTGAAAACACCAAATGTTAAATTCAAGCAGAACCTTTTTAAATCAATTAAGTTAGCATACGGCGGATGTGAGCACAACACCAAATCATATACATTAACATAGAACGGTCTTGAACAAGAAACCCCGAGAATAGTTTTGCGAGCGATATATTTATAAAATAATAATTGTTGATTCTTTAAAATTGACCAAACTTTGTTTGCCTGTTTTGCAATCTCCAGCGAAAAATATGTTTTCCATTGTCGTCAGTACGCTGTCAATGTAAACGGAAAATAAAGTTCGGCCGAACTAATTTCCAAAGTTTGACCGAACTCCTGAATTTTTCGGTCAAAATTTGACAAATGTTCGGCCGAACTATGGAGGAAAAAAATTTTCCGCCCCAAATTCTCACAAAAGTATTACCCATCTTCACATTTTCACCCACAAGCTACTATGACAAGGACAGATAGGTCAAGCATGGAGGGTATGAAAGTTTAACAGTGAAATAGAGAGGCCCATAAGAATCATCATGCCTGGTTTACGTGATAAAGATATCATTCTAAGAAAGAAGAAGCTCTTTAGGGGTTCTCTCTTTTTCATAGAAGAATATTTAACTATAAGACAACAAGATGAAAGGAGGGAGGAAATGTCAAAGGTTAGGGCAACAAGAGATGAGGGAAAAAGAGCATGGATTTATAAGATTAAAGCTATGATAGCACGATTTGTACCTCCTCCCAAAACAGGGCAACAATATGATAATAAGGAAGAGACAACAAATTATTTAACAGAAAATCAGGAAGCAAGGTAAGTATGAGAAAATAGGGACAAAGACTCAAATGTGAGTCTGGCAGGGCAAAACAAATAGCAATCAAGTCATGCCCAGGTTTCCTTAAATTTAGTTTGTTGGAACTACAGAGGTTATCCATGGAAATGAGGACCTGGGCTAGGGCCTATTGTGGAAGATAAACACATAATTTTCCTCATAGAAACACATGATCATGAAGGGTGCAAGACACCTTGGTTTGAAGGGTATTGGAAGATGGCAGTGTGGAACAAGGTAGCAGGGAATGGCAAAGGAAATAGGGTTGTCATGGTATTAGTGAGAGAAAAATAAGGTTGTTTCATTCAGCTAGAAAAAAAATACTCAAATAACAACTCATTTGGTTTAAAATATCAGAAAATTGAAATCACATCAGAATTGTAGCATGCTATTTTGCGCCACAAGTTTCAAGAATCTACAAAAAAAGTAGAGGGCTTGACCACAAAGATCCTTTTGTAGCCTTAAAGGGAGATATTGTAACATATTCTCTGCTAGGTGAAGACATTATAGTGGGTGATTTCAATGCTAGGACTACAAGTGAGGAAGCTAGCATTCCTTTTTGTGAAGAAGATTGCGACCCTATCTAGTTTACAGAAGAGAGTAATCATTAATGGGAAATAATTCCATAGGACAAGGGTTGCAATCTCTTTGGGGAAAAATTGATTACTCTATGTGGGGCTTTCGATTTAGTCATTTTTAATGGTTTGACGATATGGGAAAAGTCTTTTAATTTCACTTGCAATACTTACAATGGAGCAAGCGTAGTAGACTATGTAATTTTCTCACATAGTTTGTGTGAGAAAATTGAGGAAGTGTTGATTGGTGATGAGATTTGGGACTTAAAATCATATCATAAACCAATTTATATAAGCTTGTATTGGACTGGAAAGAATTATTTAGGGTCAAAAACTCAGTGTGCTCAACAAAATTTTTTGAAGGGCAGAATTCTTTTGACTCCAGAAAATTGTAATACATTAAAATTAGCGCTATAGATTTTGCGTGAAGGAGAAATCCTATTTCACGACCTGCATAGTCATGAATTAACACATTTAATTCAAAGTACACTTGCAGAGTGCAAGAGAGAAAAAAACAAGAAGTCTGAAAAAATTACTTTCCGGTCAATGTATGGTTTGACAAGGAGTGCAAAAAGACAAGGAAAATGTGGAAAGAGTCAAACAAAGATGACATAAAGCTCAAATATTACAAATAGATATTAAGAAATAAAAAGGTTGAAACAACGTACACTTAGAAACGTGAGCTATAAATTGAAAACAAGAACTCTAACCAAAAAAACCTAAAAAAACATGAAAAACAACCCAAAAAGAAAAGGGTGTATTCCAAAACGAGGTTTTCTTTTAACTGTAAATTTGCAACATTTTTAAAATATGGCAATAAAACCAATTTTCGTGTGCCAAGAAAATGGAAAAAACACAATGTTTGGTGCTAGAATGGTGCTATAATAACAATTTTATTTTCCATGTACAATTTCAACCTATTTTTAGTAATGTCGTGAAATATAAAATAATGACATTTTAAACACATTAAAATTCTAATCATTTTTATACATGTCATTTAACATATAATATCATGACACTAACAATCCCTAAAATTCTAATTGTTTTCAACCATAATGTTAAAGATAAAATATATTTCACAAATTTTCACCCGTAGAATTCAAAATATTAACTTTTCGAAATATTTCAACCATGATATTATGAACAAATTATATGACTAAAATAACCCAATGAAACATAAATTATGTCTCCAAGTTATTGTTGCATTGTCAATATTTTAGACAAATGAATTCATCATAATTAAAACATATAATCCAAAAAACATAAAAATGACTCATAACTTAAAATATCATTTTCATTGCTTAATGAAAACATCATTTATTTCAACTGTCTTACACAATTATTCAAAATCACTAATATTTTTGTGCACACCATCAGAAACACATATTCAGATGAATTACTGGACGTAGATGAAGATTTTCTATATTATTCTCCTTCATCAACTAGTGCCCATCTGAGTCAACATGCATTCGCACCACTTGAGGTTTCAAAATTCTTGTAGATCTACGACTAGGTTCAGAAGACTGCCATTTCAAGACTGTTTCTTGTGGTAGAAACCTCTTAAGAATATCTATCGTCCTGGAGTGATTCTCTCTTTGTTAAATTGAAGTCATAAAAAAGTATGTCAACTTCCTCTAATTTTAAGAGGTCTTTGTGGTGACGATTTATATTTTTACCCTTTATTTTTCTCTTTCCGCCAATTTTTTTTATCAACTACCATCTCTGGCTTGTACACACCATTGAATGGGTTTGTGTTTGTGGAATACCAATGTACTTCAACACCTGTAACATCTTCATTTTTTGTAATCACCTTTATAAACTTGGAAACCTAGAATGGGTAGCCATGTGGATATTCATGTTCTAATACTGCGATCATGCAACCCTCATTAATATCATGTACTAAACCTCTGTGAAGGTCTTCCATGGCTTCATGTTGAGCATGAAATCTTCTGCAACCAATATACATTTATCTTTCCTTCACCTGTGTAGAATTAATAATACCATGTGATTTTTGTTGTTCAAGAATGTTTGTTTCCTCCTGTAACATATTGTGGTCAAATAAATGGAATCTTCAAAAGTGTATCTTCATTTGCTACTCTTGAAATTCTATCACTCTGATCATTAAAAAAGGACTCACACAAAACTGAATCAACAACATCAAAGTACTCATATGTATATGTAATGGTTTTTTTAATTTCTTCCACACATTCGGAATAATCTATATCTCTCTTTTGCCTTTGTGCATTATGAACTTCACCAAATGATTGTAATAACAATATATTTGATGCAAATATCGGATTATTTGGAATG
The DNA here is from genome assembly GCA_034641835.2 of Pinus albicaulis. NCBI lineage: Eukaryota > Viridiplantae > Streptophyta > Pinopsida > Pinales > Pinaceae > Pinus > Pinus albicaulis. Next base: position 186,262 of record JAXQQM020083648.1, read on the forward strand.
AGCTTCAAAAATTTGAAACCTGATGATGGCACCCATTCTATAGTTGTTGAATAATTCTTGCCCCATATAAGTCTTTTCCCATCAATTTGTTTGATACAAAATTGATGTTGGAAGCTAATTTCATTAAATTGTTCAATTCATTTCTCTTGACCATGTGATTTGAGAATAAACCTTCGCATGTAAAAAACATTTTAACACATGAAAAATAGGCTCTGGCATATATGATTTCTGAATACATTCAATTAATAATGGATATCTCCCAAAATTATTCCTCCTCAATGTTACTGAAAAAATACTGAACATCTGATCAATATGGTAGTGAGTGTGCCCAACAAGAAAGAAACCAACCCTTACCTTATGAAAAATTCTCAATTCAACAAACATGTTTAGATATTCAAAAACAATCTGATTTTTGTTTTCACAACAAGTGTTGTCTAACTGCAGATACAAAATTTCAGGAAGATTACCACCCCAATGACAAAGCACACCATTAATTATGCTTATTGTAATATTTCCATCATTATGAATATTTGGAATTGTGAGGTAAACTCTTGGCGACATTTTCCCATTGAAGACCATACAATCGACCAAATGAAACTAGATAAAATTTTCCTCTTGCAATTTTTTTGGTGTGCGAACAAAATGTGGTAGAAGTGTTTTCTTCTAGTCCATACCATCAATTATCAAACCCAAATATTTATTTGGATTAACATAACACTTCTTTCGATGTTTTAACAACTTTTTCCTTTCACTTGTTTTTTGTTCGTGATGCTCTTGACGGGCCTTAACAATGGAATATATACATAACATAAAATAAATGTATTAATAAATGCATTTTCATAGTTGATCACTATACAATTTAAAAATATAATGTTATGAATGCTTACCTCTTTCTGCTCCTTGACATTTATCCCTTTTTTATTTTATAGAAGCACATGTACTGCAAAACCCCATCCTTGTCTTCTTACGGATGCGAACATTATTGAATTCTCTCCTCCATATATGCACTAAATATTAATATGTAATAAAATGACCATTTCCTTCAATACCTTCTGCATATTCCTTGTATAAGTTGTAGATTTCTCATCTTGATAAATTATTTGGAATATGTATTGTATCTGTATTTGGCATACACTCTCCATGTTTTGAAAAGAAGTCTCCCATCCATGACATTGTAGTGTTTGCTAGTGGCGCAACCTCTCATTTATGATGAACTTCTGAATAATATGTACGATCCTTCTCCAAATTATCTTGGATTCTTGATAGACGAAAATTTCCAATTGAAAGAATCAATTTGAAAGCCTTTCTACAGAGAAATAAAGACCCAATATGATAATCATAACTTGCCAGTGTAGATTGCATGAACCCCACTAAATATGAATTCTGCATGCTTTTATTCATTGAAAAATAATTCTTGCTTTTCTCTGCATAAAATTTGAAATCCATATGTTTCAAGAAATCATTTTTACAACAGTCACTTGAAATGAGCTCACTGATAGAACTTCTTCTCATGAGCTATACTACTCTACCCCTTGTATAACTAGAATATTTTGGATTGATACGAAAAGGTCTACTCCTACTCCTAGAAACAATATTTTTTGGAAACATCTCTATCATTTCATCATTCTCTAAGCAAGCATTTCCATGATCATTAGGAGGAATACTATTCTTACTATGATCATTTTCAATATAGTTAGGAAAGTCACCACCATCATTTTTTGAAAATTATTCATTACCATCTTCGGCGGCATGAAAATTTTCAATACCATCATCTGTAGTTTTGAAATACTGAATTGGAGGATATTATTCACCATCTTTATCTTTCCCTTCATCACTTCTGCTCTCAATGTTCATAGGATTACGACTATGTGGAAATTTTGACTCTTGATTTATTAGAAATTTTTCATCCCGACCTTTGTCATTGCTGCTCCCATAGTCCATATGATTAAGAGTAAGTGAAAATTGAGACTCTCGATTTATTGGATTTTTTTCATCCTTCTCTTCATCATTGCTGCTCTCAAAGTCCATAGGGTTAAGAGTAACTATAAAATGTGAAGCTTTATTTACTGAAATTTTTTCATTCTACTATTCATCACTATTGCTATCATAATCCTTAGGATTAGGAGTAAGTGGCAAATGTGACTCTCTATCCAATGAAAATTTTTCATCTTGCCTTTCATCACTATTGCTCTCATAATATTTAGGATTATTTCTAAGTGGCAAGTGTGACTCTCTATCCACTGAAAATTTGTCTTCCGTCCATTCATCACTATTGCTTTTGTAATCCTTATGAATAGGACTAAGTGGAAATTGTGGCCCTTTATCCACTGAAAATTTGTCATCTTGCCAATCATCACTATTGCTCTCAAAGTCCTTAGGATTAGGAGTAAGTGGAAAATGTGAGTTTCTAGTTTTTGGAAATTCTTCATCTTTCCATTCGTCATTGTTACACTCATAGTCCATAGGATTAGGAATAAGTCGACATTTAGACTCTCTATTCATTTGAAAACCTTCACCAGTAAATTTGTCACTACTTCCCTTGTTATATTCATCAATATGAATATAGTTTTTACATGATGAAGATGTTGATGCTTCATAAAACTAAAATTCACTATCAGAGGAATCCATAACACTCAAGCAAGAAATGGTGAAAGATGCAAATGATCTCTCGTAATGCTAATATATAGCTGAAACAATGAGAAATTCCCTCCAAAATTTCCCTCCAAATTTTTTTGCTGAAATGTTTTGCTTAAGTATGTCCCTCCAAATTTTATTAAATGATTTATTTGAAAATTTGTTATTAAAATATTCTCATAATATCGACCTTAATTTCAAATTAAATTCCCTAGACATTTTTCCCTTAATAATTGTATTCAAACTAGAACAATTTTAATTAAATTATATAACTTTGACTACATTATAACTTTTATTTTTATAATATTCGTCAATTTTTTTTATCCCATATTCACCCCACCATAAATAATTCCATTATTTTCGCTTTATAATAAAATTCAATTTCACTATTTCACACGTGACATCAATATTTCTCGAGGTTTGTTAAAATCTTGGAATGATTTTCTAGTGGAGAAACATTGTCAATGGGAGATTCTCGCTTTTGAAAGGTTAGTTTTGTTTCTATTATTCCAAAATTAGTAAGCTATTAAAATTAATTAAAGTCAAGTTATTTATTTCCATTAAAAATTTACCAGAATTTTCCATGAATTCTTCTAGGTAGAAAACGACTTTTTTTTGTATCTAAATATTAAAAAAAAAATATGCCCGTTATCGGTGGGCCCGCCCGGGGCAGCACATGGTTGATTTGGCCCAAGTGGGCGTGCCCACTGGCCCCATGGGTAAACAAAAGGGCCGATTCTTAGAATCAACCACCTTGCTTGCCCAGGGAGCCGGTGGGCACTCCCACTTGGGCTAGGGCATCGTGCTGTGGGCGGACGCACCCACAGGGCAGCGTCCACCCGAGACCGAGGGTGCCCAAGGAAGGGAGGCTGATTCTGAGAACACACACACACACACACACACAGATATATAATGATATCTGAGAATCGGCCCTTTCGGCATATACAAAAATAAAATAAAAAAGTTAGTAGAGTTGGGGAGATAATATAAAAAAATAAATTTTTTTAAAACAACTTGTTTTAAATTATAATTTCTTTTAGGGGGGTTGGGTAAATGACATGTAAAAAAAAAAAATGTTTTAGAGTTTTTTTCGGGGAAAAAATGTATAAAAATATCAATTTTATTTTTTAAACAACTTTTTTATTTTGTTTACGTAAGATATTTGTTTTTGTCATTTAGTAATTTGTGTGTGTGTGTGTGTGTGTGTGTGTGTGTGTGTGTATGTTTACAGGAAAATGGCATCAAGGAAGGTTTCTGTCAATTTTTCTCGACCCAAGTCAGCATTTGGATCATCTAAAGCTACAGGTGGGCCTTCAAAATAAATTGTTAGACGAACTTCACCTTAGTTAATTACTAAAAATGTGGGAGACGCATCCACACAAAAAAATAAGTTGGCTTCATACTAGAAGAAATCAACAGAAGTGAATCGTTGAAAACATGCATGGTTTCTAAAATATGTAGAAGACGAATCTCTGGAATTATATCTATATTCCAGTAAGAATTTTGATGCAGAAAATTATGGTATGGTGGGAAAAGTATTAGACCTATATTTTCTTCCAAATATTTAAAGTTTTTATATATTATCAAAACCACCCAAGTCCAATGATAAACATAAATATCATTTTGCATTGTCGATGTATAACATGGGGGAATATTCTTCAAAGATATGCAAAGAAATCATACAAAATATTGCACAAAAGATTGTAAGTATTTTTATTTACACTTATCTGTTTTGTGTTATTCAAATTGTATCATTGTAATTTTAATAACTTAGGTAATATTGACATATTATATTTTGTTTTACAGGATTTTGCTGAGGGAATTTCAATTATGTCGAGGGGAATCTATTATATAGAGCGATATATTATGAATTTAGTCTCCATTTTCCATTAACATGAAACGTAAGATATGGTAAAGAGGCAAAAAAAAATAATTCATGATGCTACAAGATTGTATCAAAGGGATCAATCTAGTAAAGTTAGACATGTTACTTTTCAAAATGAGGAAGTTGAAGTTGGAGTTGAAGATGAAGCTGAAGATGAAGAATGTGTTGCCATATCTGAGGATTAGATTAGAACTGATGTTATAAAGGAGAAGAGCCATAAAAAATTTAAAACAAGAATTCCTAAGAATGTCTCCCTTACAACTTATGATGAGAAGATTGTTTTGGTTCAAGAAAATATCATAAGAAATAGGAAGAAGAAGCAAAAAATTGTTCATTCTTAAAAAATCATGGACAGCAATGAAGGGCCTAGTGAAAACTCCAAAGCCAGTAGGGAAATCATTATGCCAGGAGATGAATTAGAGGATTGTGTTATGGAAAAAAAAAATGCCATTCGACATCAATTGACGAAGACAAATTTAATTTAAGGTGGTCAGTCATTCCAACTGAATGTCATTCAAGTCTACAAGCCAGATGAAGGAAAAATCAAATATCAAATTAGAAAGCCACACCACTTGCATGTTGACAATTTGAAAACATTAATGAGGTACAACCCTTTTGCACATGTGGTTGATTATGTTCTTCTTGTTGATCCAAGTCAGGTTACTAACAAAGAATCATTTAACAAGTCAAAATTTTTTGAATACAAATATTATATACTTGGGGGAAACCATTTTGTAGAAGCTCAAAGGAAATTAATGGAGGGATATCCTAATAGCCAACGTTTTGAAACGATGAAATGTATCATTTATGTTGGTTTAAAAGATATAGAAGCAAAGTTATTGGCATGGGATCATAATTCAGATAATGAGTATAGGACGTTTGTGACTTTCATCCAAAGGGTCAGATTTATTCATAGTGAATTTGAAGAAAAATGTGGTGGTTATAAACTAAAGGTTGATCATGCATTCCAAAAGGAGTGTTGTATGGAATTGGTTATCAAATCAAAGAAAAAATAAGCTCAAAAGGTGGTAGAGTAATTTATGAAATATTCAGAGGGATGGATAAAATTTTCCAGTTGGAATTTAGAACTGGAGAGGTATTGGAATTGATTGATCATATTTTTTAGTTGTGGGAGAAAATTGGCATCAAAAGTCAGAAGGTCAAAAGGTATAAACCATTGATATGTACCAACATTAAATTAGGTCCTGAAATGAAGCTCCTTCCATAAGATATGACTATCACACCTTGGAGATCAATGCAAGGAGTGAAGGATAAAAATCTTGTCAAAACAATATTATCTCATGTAAAGTTAGGATAATTATCAATGGATGAAATGTTTGAGGAATTTATAAAGTTTTTTATTTTTACATTTTTTATTATAAATTTATGTTAAATATAATGTATTGTTGTTGGTATTATTTTTTATACATAACACTATATTAACATTGTTTGCTTCATTTATTCAGTGACAAGGTTTATATGAGAATATAGGAGCAAATGGTTAAATTTTTGAATGAAGATAGTTGGGATGGTATTGTACGCAAATACCCAGATTCAAATTATACATCAGTGCTAAAATATTTTTATCTTGCATTTAAAAAGGTATGTTCATTCATACATTCATTTCTATTCATATCTATAATATTTTTAGTTTATAACTTATACATTTCTTTTGTTTAATTTATTAAAGATGAAGAAGGATGCAAATGGAGCACCGGATAGTTTCAAAAGATTTATTGAAAAATAAAAATGGAAAGGATACAAAAACAGCGTCTTAGCGATTTTGAACTTGATACCAACCTTAATCATTTCAGTTGGAATGGGCTCCACACTATCCAATATCAAATAATATCAAGTTACTGTGAATACATTGCAAAACTCATACCTAAAAGGGATTACTCCCTAGTTATTGTAGATATTCCTCATGGTTTCAATATCTCAAACATTGAATATGATAGTGACCTTTATACTTATCAAGCATTTACTAAAGTGGTTGCGGGATTTCTAGAAGTCACAAGATCATTGTTTTGGAGATTTATGACATTTCATTCAGACACACAATTGGGGTTGTTATTATCAAGCTTCAAGGGAAAAGAAAAGTCAAGGATGCAGGTTACATAGTAAGACGTTGAAATTGTATATTTGATTAATGTTAAAAAAATCATTTATGTACAAGTTAATTGAACTTTTACTATTTCATGTTACAAGAAAAATCCAAATCTTATTTGTGATGGAAATCAACCAATTGTAAGTGACTGTGAGTTCATTCATGTTGAAAGTTGGACAAAGGATGATAACTGCAAGACTATTCTTTTCAATCAAGTAGATGGAAAGAATCATACCCAAGTACTGGTCCATGATGTTGTTGTAAGAAAAATAACATATGAAGATAAAAAATCAAAATGAGAGATAGTTAACATATAAAAAAAATAGAGTCATTGCTTATCTATATTTTAGATTTATGTTCAAATTAAAGAGATTGGGTTTTGGATTTATTTTCAGGCTCACGTAAGTTTTATTATATAAGAATGAATTTCAATGTTATCTTTTTAATTTTTTTTGTATTTCTACTAAATTACTAAATTTTGTCTTTTTCACTTGATGATTAGGTACAACACTAGCATGTTACTTAAAAAAAGGAAGAAATTGCATTTCCATTCAAAAGACCTAATACAATGAAAATTTATTCATCAAAGAATCAATGCTCTTCAATTTCTTCCAGATGAAATGCAAGAATTTGGTTTGAGAAAAGTGGATTTTAATGAATCTCATGTGCGAAAAAAACAAAAGAACCTCAACCACCATTAGATGGAATGATTGGAAAGGCATACTTTGGGACATTCACAGACATCAAAGATCCATCAGAAGATGAAAATGCTGAAACTGAAGCCAAGGATGAAAATATTGTGGAAGAGGACAATAATGATACTATTGAAGATGTAGAGTTTGGGTTACATCATATTATTGATTATAGATTAAGCTAAGCTTCCAAATGAAGCACATTTTTTGTAATTATTAATAAGTTATACTTGTAATTTTTTTACTTTGACATTTAATGAGAAGAAATAAATATTCAATTGTTGTTGTTATATGTTTAATATTTGTATAATGTGTTTTCACTTCATTTTTATGTGAATCATTTAAGATTAAAAAAAAAATTATTATTATTAACTTTTCACATAAAATTAACAAAAACTGCTAATTATTTTACTTTTTTTGTCACTTTTTTCCTACAAAAATGGTTTATTTGACATATCAGTTTTATAAAAAAAAACGCAAAATGTGTATATTTTGAGTTATTTCTATATTCAAAATGTGTTTTTTTATGTAAATTGTTAAACAAATCTTTCTTTTTTAGTGGAAATTATTTCATCTGTAATGAAATATTATTTAACAATATATAATTAGATAGAAGATTGACACTTTAAATTTTTTACCTTTTTTGTTTTTTTTACTATGCAAAAAATCAAATATCTCACTAAAAAAAAAAATTAAAAGAAAAACAAGAAAAAAAATGCTTGAAAAACACTAAACAAAATGTGTAAGTGAAAATAATTATTAGCATTTAATAGATTAGAAAAATTTAAGTAAAAAATAAGTCTTCTAAAAAAAGGGGATTATGCTGGAATCAACACTTTTCAAAATCAACATAAAAACACTAACATTTTAAAAATATTGTCTATACTTAGTACATAAGAAAATTTAATGTGTAAAAAACATGCTAAAAAAAATTAAGAGTATTTTGAATCAACACTTTTCAAAATAGAACCATTTTTTTCTACCTAAAGAAAGTGGGTACTCTTTTTTGTTCCCGTTTCAAAGTTTACATTTGACTACAAGGTTTCGAGGAGAGAAGAACTAATATTCCTCAAAAAAAAACCCCAAATTATTTTGGAAGGAACTCCAACAGAGAAAGATGCAAACTGAAAACAATATCATAGCTTCTGAATGGTTTCACTATGTAAGACAACTGTATGAGAAAGATCCCAAGGTTGACCTTACTCCCTTGGTCAACACTGACACAAAACTCTTCACAGTGCAAGAGGTAGAGATGGGTATCAAGAAGTTGGGTGTTGGAAAATCAAAAGACTTAGTTGAGTTCTAGGAAGAGTATCTAAAGTGTGGCTAAAAAAGCCTTGCACCTCACATTACAAAAATTTTCAACAACACCATACTTCAGGGGTTCCCCACTGATTGGACAACTAGTTTGGTAATACCTCTTTTCAAAAGTGGCAATGTCAATAACCCATCCAACTATAGGACCATAATGATAAACCCCTTGTTTTCAAAGTTATTTGGAATCATGTTAGGGAATAAAATAAGTAAGTGGGCAGAAGAAGGAGATAAACATGCTAAAGGACAAGCGGTTTTTAGACCTAAGAATTCCACAGGTGATCATGGTATAACTCTAAGGCATATAATTGAGAAAGTTTGGGAGAAAAAGGAAGAATTATTTTTTTGTTTTGCTGATTTTAAAAAATCCTTTGACACGGTTCCTAGGGATAAGATTTGGCACAGAATGGAGGAACTTGGGTTTCCCTGGCATTTGAGAGCAGCTACACATAGGTTGTATGAAGAGGTGAAAGTAAAAATTAGAATTTCAGTAGGCATTTATGAAAGTTTTAGAAGCGATATTGGGGTAAAACAAGGTTGTCCACTGTCTCCTACCCTCTTTGCGTTTTATATCGAAAAACTTGAAGAGTGGCTAAATTCGCAAGGGGGTGACGAGATACATTTGGGAAAGTTTGTAATCACTACAAGGAAAAGACCCTCTAGCGGAGGTTATAAAGGAGGATTTTAGTGTTATAAAATTGACCAAAATTGTCAAAAAAACATATGCTACCACATTCAATTATGGTAACGGAGGTTTTGGCGGAGCTTTTAATGGAAATTCAACACAACTAAAAAATAATGGGTAGCCGGAGGTTATTACGGATGTTTTTTCATCGATGCTCTTATCATGTTTTAACGCACCAGTGTGTATCTGTAGACAGCACACCGGGGTGGTCGAAGGAGAATGCACCGGGCCGTTGAGGAAAACAACAACATCGAGCCTGGTGTTGGTGATACAACACACGGGGCCATTGTAATTGGTCTTGGGATTTGAGCGGTGCCCATAGGTCATATAAGCACACGAATGCGTGTATCTTTATGCAGCACCGGTCCTCCGTATCACAAAAAGGAACCAAGATTTATAATTGGTATCGGTGTTCGTTTAGTGCACATGGCATCTACAAATGCACTGGTGCTTATAGATACATAAATGTCTCGGTGTGCAGTATCACACAAACGCACCGATATTTATAACTAGAATCGGTATTAGTGTGGTGCCCATAGAATCATAAATGCACCGGTGCGTATAGACACATAAACGCACTGGTTTTCATTTTGTTGTTTTTAGAAACATCCACCTCTGACAGTCCAATTATTGTGATTGTTTTAAATTAATTATTCATCAAAAGTCGACACATCTTATAACAATATTCATATTAATTACATTTTTATTAATGCATTTGAATGTGCTATTTGGATTAATTTGTTATTTCATATCAGAATTATTGTGGTTTTTTTTAAATTAATTATTCATCAAAATTCGACACATATATATAATCTTATAACAATATTCATATGAATTAAATTTTTATTAGTGCATTTGAGAACGACAATGGAGAATGCAATAGCGACAATGGAGAACGCAATAGAATAAATTAAAACATATTTTATGATTATATATATATATATGAATAAGACAGACGTTATCATACAAAATGGGACAATTATTCGTATACCTTTGTCTTTCAATTGGGACACTATGTCCATTACATTAAACAAAATGTCTGATTTCACAGAAATATTTCAAAAAATAAAATGCCTTGCCTTGATATCCAACTTACATAGTGATCATCATTCTTCACTTGAACTATTGTCACTGCTAGAGCTACTTCCATGACTTGGGTTATTTTTAGGAATGTTGTGTTCACAGCATTGATTGTTTTCTTCTTCTTCACTTTCCATCTACAAACATACAAATAAACTAAAATGAGTGTATATACTTTGGTGAGAATAATGAAAATTCCAATATTAAATAATATACATCAATGTAAATCAAAAAGAAAAATGATGTACCATAGCAACAATTGACTCATAAACTATACACATTCTTTCAAAACCATGTACCATGCCATCTTTCAAAATTTCATCTATTGGCGCAGTTCCATACTTTGTTTCCTGCAAGTTTTATACCCCATAACAAATCATATATTTAATATAAAAGATGTTTTTGTTCTATTAATTATAGACGGAGCTAAGTAAAACAAGATCGATAGATGCTTACAAATTCCACAATTAAATTCTGATATGCCAACATATATTCACAACCCATATTTAACCCAATTTCAATCAATTCGTCTGATGGTTCTTCTTTGTATGTTAGCACCTGTTTGAAGACATTCAATGATGATTTTTGTAAAACAACTTAAAAAATACAAAAATGAAATCTAGTTAAGTTGTTATAAGGAAGTAATAATTACTCACAAACTTAGAGATCAACCATTTTCTTCCTTGTCGTCTTGTTTTATGTGCTGAATGGGTTCCATTTTCTTTTCTTTTCTGCAAGAAAATTCTTTAAAATTAATATTTAATGCTAAATTGTTTATTTATTGTACCTAATGATTGAAAAATTAAATGATTACATATTACATTTGAAGCATGTTGTTGTGTTCATTCCACTAGATCCCTCAAACTTTTGTAAAGTTTTTCTCTCTTTCATTAACTTCCAACACCACTCTAGATGAGCCAAAGAGAAATTCATTTTCATTTGCATGTTCTATTTTTTTTTCTTTTCTTAGAACAACATTCCTTTTCTGAGTTGTTGGTCCCTGTATAAAATTAAACAGATGTGAATTAGTAGACTTTTTGACACATGTTATCTAATAATTTTATGTATATTATTAATGATAATTAAAAAAATAAATTCATATTGTATCGATAGTATTGTTTCATTCACCTAATTCATCTTTTTGCAATTTTTCCATAAAACATTTACGCTCTTCTGGTCGTAGATCATAAATAATCATATCGAGCTTCGTCATTTTGTGGCTTTGCATGATACACAGTAAACAATACATATTAGTTAAATTTACATATAGTTCAAAAATAATATTTTTTATAAAGAATTTACAAAGAACTTGCCTTTTTTGCTTTTCTTGATGTGTTAACAGTATTTTTGTTACTTGATATCTTGTTAGTTATTTCTTTATCAATCTGAAACCTGTATCATATCATTCATTAATATATTTATAAATAAATTCTCAACTTTTCAGGTAGAAAATAAATCTCCAAACACCGGTGCGCCTTTCATGAAATCCGCACCACCGCCGGTGCGTGGATATATTAACAACGCACCGCAAAATAGTATAATACACCGTACGGTTCGTTCGGTATTATAAACACACTGCAAAAATAGTGTAATAGACCTAACGGTGCATGGGGTATTATAAACGCACCGCAAAAACGGTGTAATACACCGTACGATGCTTTCGTAGTTAAAGAAAGCACCGGTGCCTTATTTCAGATTTGGCGCATGGATTTTAAAAAATGTTTTCAATTTTTTACGACAAAGAACTTGCGCGGTGCGCTGTAATAATACAGAGCACCGATGCGGTGGCATACGCAGGGTGCATCGACAAAGAAAAATCTATTTTTTCAAAAATTCACACAATGGCCGAATGGATTGGGATCCGACTATGCAAGTCATCCCGTGGGTTAGACGTCAATCTAAAATGAAAAACCCTAATTCTGAAATCACAGAAACAGGGAGAAGAAAGGGAAAAATAAAAAAAAATGAAGGGTTTAGGGTAAAATGGATAAAACTGCACGAAAAAATAAAAACTGTAGAAAAAAGTAAAAAAATAATTAAATTTAATCACGAAACGGTTTGAAATTATATGATAAAGGGCTTGAATCATCAGAGTTTTGGTTTCTGATTGTCTGAATACCTCTGTTCGAACGTATTTCACCATCCACAGTGCCCTCGTGCTCTCTTGCTCCAGGTCTATCTCCTGCAAAAATCTGACTGAAATTTTTTAGCAAAAATAGTGAAATAATGAAAAGTGTTTAGTATTTAAAGAATTATTTTATCAAATTAGATTTTTGAAAATATTTTTCCGCCAAATTTTCAAATTGCTGTTTTTTTTAGTGCGTTTTTTTAATTTGCGTTTATTCATTTCCGGTGGGCGGAAATGTGACGCACCGGTGCGTTGTATTAATACAACGCACCAGGGCCTGTTAGGATGATAAGCACACCGGACTTTTTAAAGTTTTTTTTTTTTTGGTATGTAAGATCATAATAAAATAATAATAATTATAAAGTACATGAATTTATTTTCATTATTTTCTAAATTTTATATATGTAAGATCATAATAAAATAATGATAATTATAAAGTACATGAATTTATTTTCATTATTTTCTAAACTTTATGTTACAAAAATTCGTATTATTCTAGATTTGTTATTTTACAATTATTTTCAAATTTACAAATTTAAATATTTTAATAAAATCATTTCACATTAATACAATTAAAATTTTCACATTAATAGAATTAAAATTTTACAAATTAATATTTTACATACAATTACATTAATTAAAATTACAATTAGAATTAGAATTAAAATTACAATTACAATTTTACATTAATTTCACATACATGAATTACGATTAGAATTACAATTACAATTTTAATTTTACATACAATTACATTTACAATTTTACATATAATTACATTTACAATTACAATTACAATTTTACAAATATTTTAGAGACAATTCAATTAAAATTACAGTTACAAATACAATTACATTTACAATTTTACATAGAATTACATTTACAATTACAATTACAATTTTACAAATATTTTACATACAATTCAATTAAAATTACAATTACAAATACAATTACAATTTGTGAAATTTACATACAATTACAATTTGTGAAATTTACATACAATTAGAATTAGAATTAGAATTTTACAATTTTTCATATATACAATTACAATCATTTCAGAATAAATTAAATATTACAATTAAAATTAAAATTTTACATTAATAAATATTTTACATACAATTACACTTAAAATTACAATTAGTACAAATACAAATACAATTTTACAATTTTACATAGAATTAAAATTTAAATTATAATTACATTCACGACATAATATTTAATAAATATCATGGTCATTTAATAATATTAAATTAATTAATAAACATCATCACGATCATGATAACCATCGTACAAACTTCATATTCGACTAATAAACACATTCAATTAACATCAAATTAATATTATATATTAACATCATCACAACACAAACATAAAATATACGTCTCAATATAATGTCAAATAACTCATGCGCCTATCACATATACACATCTATCTGCAACATTAAATGAACATATCTAACATGACTAACAATATTCGCCACATCATGATGATCATCAACATGAAAATTAAGTGCAACTGCAACATGAAAATAAAATACATGGACCATATATATATATATATATATATATAACCGAATAATGTTAAAAATATACAACTGTAATATAAATCATGTCATGGATCAGGCGTTGGTGGTAGTATAACAACATGATCAATAACACTAGTAGAAGTGGATGCGGCCTGCTCAGTAAAGCTAGGTGCAGCCTCGATAGTCGATGGTCAACTAGCCTGCTCATGATCATGATGATCACTAGTACTGATGAATGCATCTGCTGGTGGTAGTACAACATGATCAATATGAGGCGCAGTAGTAGTGGAGGACTGCTTAGTCAATAGTACTGCAGCCTCGGCAGTCAATGGTCTAGCCTGCTCATGATGATCATGACTAGTACTCATGACGGATGCTGCAGGCTTCTGACTGGACGTGGTCGATGGTCCATCCTCATCTCGATGATGACTAGTGTCCGGATGCTGCAGGCTTCTGACTGGACGTGGTCGATGGTCCATCCTCATCTCGATGATGACTAGTGTCAGATGCTGCCAGTGGATCCTCATGTTGATCATCAGGCGCACCGCAAGGTGAACGATCACGAGATGCATCTGAGTCACTGCTGGCGAGTTGTCCATCACGTGTCGTAGCTCGACTATGCCTATAGCTACGAACAATCATCCTCAATCGCGTAACAAATGTCGTAGCTCCTATGACATGTTGCATCAGGCCGTACATGTGACGCGGCATGCCTATCCACATCCGTAACACTCTATCATCACCCTGTATCTCTCTGTAATAAGCGGGCCTGATGCCCGCATCTGAAATCAATCCATAGAGTTAACTGCCCAACTCCATCCGGTATATGGTCTCAGGTTGACCACGCCTAGTAAAAGGAAGTATCAGTGCACCATGAGGCTTAGGATCAGCACGTCTCTCTGCTTCCCAACCGGCCTCATCCTCTAACGCATCAGCCGTCTCCTAATCGTAATCATCACGATCGACACCGGGATCATGTGGTGGATCTGGAATCTCATCGCCATCAAAAGAGCCAATGTTTGCAAAATATATACAAGTACACAATAATAATTAGAAAATTTCGTTACACAATTTAATAAAAACAAGTTAGAGAACATGTTAGAATAAATATAAATAAAACAGTAATATTACCTCTATCATCTGGCGGCTCATCAGGAGTGAAGAGGATGTTGGGACACCCTCGCCAATTTAGTCCAGCATAAGGAAATGGGACCATAATGAAGGGATTCAGCCCGCCAACACTGGCTAGTAAGTCCAGCGAATCATGTGATATCCTCGCTAGAAACATAGTGTCTCCCATCTTGGGCATCATCTTCCCCCACATGCGCATCCGGGCCTCGAACATCGGCCTACGAGGCTATCGAACAAAACTAGGTCTCATCTCTAGAAACCTCTCAAAAAATAAGCAAAACATCTCTGAAGCAAAAGGGAAGTTGACCCTCTCTTGTGCATGAGCACGACATCTATCTAAGGCCGTACAAAACTGTCGCAAAAAAATGGCAGACCACCTGACAAGTCATGGCTGCTGTACTAAAGAATCAACGTAATATAAAAGCGAGCAACTAATGCATTGCCTGTCACTTGTGTTGTGAAAAATGATCGAAGCGATAATAGAGAGGCACTGCACGTCCTATCTACCAAAAGCACCTATACATAATTGACCTCCAAGTACCTGAAACTCTGAAGAAGACAGTACATGTGCTCCAATGTATCTCTAGGAGTAAACTAACTGACTCCCTGCTACAAAACTAGCTGGCACGTCTCGAAATGAGGGAAAATCCACCCCTCTCCTCAATAGTCCTGTAATAAAATAAATGTCCTCCTCAGTGGGTGTGTACCACTAGTCAGGACCAACCTAGAAAGCCTGTCGGTGGGCATTCCACCTACCGATAAGATGTCTCAAAAGCACACTATGGGCCTTTAGGCTAGAAATAGCCTCCTCATAGAACTTGAGGAGGCCTAACTGCATAAGGATCTCCTGGGTATCTACAATAGTAGGGAGAGGGCATCCATCTCTCTCCCTCACTCTCACCTCCCATTGGCGAATCATGTCATATTGTTATGCTTGTTGTTGATGTTTTTGCTCCTTTTCTCTCCGAATCATTGCCATATTAAATAATTTTTTGTATTAAAACGTAAATGTATTTATAAATATACATATATAATTTTTTTTGAGAAAAAAAACAAACATACAAGTCGGTGCTCCATAAAAACAGTCACGCACCGGTGCTAGTACATCCTAATATTTTAGCGCACCATCTCCGGGGCCCCTAATGAAACAGACCGCACCGAATTCAGTGAATATGTCTAATTTTCAAGCACCGTGGACTGCATATAATTGAAAATAGCAGTGCGCTGACTGAAATATATGCCTCGGCACGTATAGTCGTGTCAGTGCACTGACTTCATGACAATGACATAGTTCACAGTGTTGTCGTTTACTCAGCCACACCGTTGACCCTCTCAGAAAGAAAAATGTTGTGCGCTGACATAAACCGGGGTGACAAATGAAGTCAATGCACCACACTGTGATTGCCGGGGTCAACACTGCGCCTGGATAAATGAGCGCACCGCCTTTTTTCTTTTTTATTTTTAGTTTAAAATTATTCGGGGCGCCTTCCGGCATCGCCTTGGAAACAATGTGCTTACCATTAGCACCAGTAGTGGTGCTGCCTGTAAATTTTACAGGTAGAACCGCTATCCGATGCGAGCCGAACAGCTCGAATGCACCATGCGACAAATTTTTTCTTTTATTTTTTAATGGTTATTTTTAAGTTTATTTCAATTTCTAATCCGCTAAAAGGCTTCATTATAGAAAAACTAGAAAAATACTTGTACATTTCACTGTCGAGGAGGCATATTGGCTGTAAAATTTGGAAAATAAAATTTGCCTACTTTTTTTCAAAATGAAAGCTAGAGATTCGTGGCCAATGCAAAGCAACAGTGTGTGCAATGGGTGCAATGAGAGCACCAATGTCAGGGCGGCCCAGAAATAAGGAAATAGCACCGGGGCTTGAGAGCTCTGGAGCACTGAGGAAAGTGAATAATGAAGTTTTTTGGCCGTATATTTTTTTTAATTAAACCTGTTTCGGTGCGTGGGGTTTTATAAGTGCACTAGCGCAGTTCCATAAAAATCACACCGGGCTGTATCAATTTTGGCGCATTGTTTATAATGTGCCTGGGTGTTTCCCTAACTGCACACTGGGATGTTTTAGTTTCGGCACGAAAATTTGATGATGCACCGGGGCGGCGTAATGGTAAAGCACTGGTGCGTAATAGTCGCAAAGCACCAGTTTTTTGGCCTTAAATTTTTTTTATATAACACTATTCCAGTACGTGCAGTTTCTAGTGCACTGGTGCTCTTAGAGAAGAACACACTGACGCATTTCTGTTTTAGCACGGTGCTTTATGCTACACTGACGCAGAAGAATACTGACGCCCTAGTGCGTTATAGTAATTGGACGCCCCGACGGTATGTGTACTTCGTGCACGCAGTCCGGTGTGCCAATGTTCGGTGTGCACCGGTGCATTCTATGGTATCGTGCACACTGGTAATTGATAGCTCAGGAGCACTGGAAAACTGAAAAATATGGGTTTTTTGTCGTAAATATTTTTTAATTTAACCCTTTACCAGTGCATGTTGTTTATAGGCACACCGGTACTGTTTTCTACAAATGCACCGATCGGTTTGTGTTTTGGCGCGTTTTTATGATGCACCAGTGTGGTTTCTGTCTACAGCACCAGGTGGTTTCGGTGTTGGCGTTGTGTTTTATAATGCACCAACGCAGACGAGTTGTGAGACACCGGTGCTCTATTATATTATGACACACCGGGCGGGTGTGTACGGAGTGCACGGTGTCTGGTGTGCCAATGATTTCTTCTGCACCAGTGCTTTTGTTTTTGGAGAGCACCGGGGCGAGTTTTAACGATAAGAGCACCGATAGGAAAACATCCGCAAAACCCTCCACCCGCCAACCTCCTCCAGTAACCTCCGCTAGAAACAGATGTATGGGGTATTTTTCTTTGTGGTTCCTCAAAAACATCCACTAGAGGGTCTTTTCCTTGTAGTGTATAAAGCTTATTTTGTATGCATATGACCATATTTTAATTGCTAATTATGCTCACGGTTTGCAAGAGCACTTACTTTCCCTGGAGAATTTTTGTAGAAATATGGGGATGAAATTCAATACCAACAAAACTAAAGTAGCAGTTTTCTCTAAGAAGAGAAATCATAACCAACATAAGTTCTACTTTGAGGGAAACATTCTCGAAGAAATTACGGATTATAAATATCTTGTAATTGACTTCAACAAAAATCTAAGATGGGGTGGATGTAGAAAGAAAAGAACTTTGGGGGTTGGAAAGCATTGTATGCTCTTCAATATAGGTGTACAAAGGCAGAGTTATGGGACTGGAAAAGAACTCTAACTCTTTTTGGGCTTCTAGTGATTTCAGTTATTCTCTACGACTGTGAACTATGGGCCAGTAGTACATCCAACATGCCGTGGAAGAAAATTGCGAAAATTCAGAAGCGTTTGATCACAAACAAATTCAAAATTGAAAGTGCAGTTCAATATGTTATCTTATTAAGTGAAACAGGGGCGGCGCCTATTGAAGCAATGGCTATGATACAAGTCATAAGGTATTTTAAAAAATGAGAAAATGGAAGAGGGAAGATGGCATAACGTTGTGTTTAATGACATATTGTGCACAAGAAAGAAAACTTGGATGTGACAAAATAGAAAATGGTTTAGAAAATGGGGCATTTGCTTGAGCATGTGTCTCGCAAGCAGTAAAGAGACAAAACTTTTTTTTATGGATAAGTTTCACAAATGTACGTGGGAGAAGGAGTTAGGAATAAAAAAAGTATTATATTGAAAAGTTTAATCGTTCTCATAATCATCAAAAAAAACGTACATAGGGGCCAATATTTCTTGGAGAGCCAAAATTCTTATCGTACAATTAAGGACGAATTTGTATCTACTCCGTTGTGAAACAGGGCACTGGAAAAGGCCAAAATAAGTATAGGAGGAAAGAGTATGTATTTTTTGTTCTTCCGAAAAAGTGGAAATAGAAAAGCATTTCATTTTAGAGTGTGAGGCCTTCAAAGACAACAAAGAAAGGTAAGTAGATAATTTAGCAGCTAGCTCCTAGGATATTCTATTTAGCAAGGGTTTTGTCTAGAAGATGGGCAAGCTTATTGTGAAAATACACAGGAAAATGGAAGGTACAAGAGCCAGATAGAGGAGAAACCTATCCTATAGGTTATATTTAGCCTCATGAAAGTTAAAATAGCTTCTTTTTCTTCTTGCTCCTCTATTGTTATGAAATATGTTTTTTTTTAAGTAACGTGCTTCTCTGGTGTATGTGTACCTGCCTCTGTTATTAGTAATGTAATTATATATAAAAGTATACACAAAATTTGTGTCAAAATTTGGGTTTAGTCGTGCCTGCGGATTGGGTGGAACGATGGGTTGCTTCACACCAAAGTTAATTTTGCTGCAGTAGCCATGAAACTATATCCTCTGATCATAGAATCTTCAAGAACGTTAGTGAGAGTGAAGTCAAAGGAGCACAAGAAAATAAATTCAATTACTAATGGGG
>JAXQQM020058204.1:0-104021 GCA_034641835.2 Pinus albicaulis
CTCTGAATATGTCAAATTCGGAAGCCATCAAAGGAGATTCTTCCCTCTTATGAAGAATGCCACCTGTTATGTCTACCACAAGCTGGGACACATTGCTGCATATTGCCATGCAAGGAGGAGTAATTCAAACCAACAAAACATGCAAACATTGAAGAGACCGCCTCAAGCAAACAAATGGAAGAGACAACCTTACATCAGGTATGCAAATAATTTCTATGGTTACTGTTTTTATTGTAAGGAATTTGGTCATAAAATCATTGAGTGTAGAAAGTATGGACAAAGATTGATGTTTAACACCTCAAGGAAGCTTATGAATCAAAGAAATTCTGTTCATACTCATAATTCTACAAAAATTATGATCAAATGTTGTGTATGCAATCAAGTTGGACATATACCTTCCAAATGTCCTCTAAGAAGATGTAATTCATCACCTCACAAAAGATACCAAACAAAAGGGTGCCTCCAGTGGATAAAGAAGGTGAATAAATGTGACTTGGCTCTAACTGCTCAAGATTTGAAAATTCAATGGTATTTGGACAATGGCTGCTCTAAACACATGACAGGAGACAAAAGCAAGTTTATAACTCTTGATGAAAAGAAATCTGGCAATGTTACTTTTGGCAATGATAAATCAGGTAAGATCAAGGGAAAAGGCTCAGTCAGCATAGACAATGGCAGAGGAAAGGCCCAAGATGTACTATTTGTAGATGGGTTGAAAGCAAATTTACTAAGTGTCAGTTAGATGTGTGACAAAGGCTGTGAAGTTCTTTTTGGAGCACAAGATTGTGAAGTCAGATCAAGCACCACAGGTAAGACTCTGCTCAAAGGAGTTCGAACAGAGAGTAATGTTTACATTGTGAAAGAGGAAGATGAAGCATGTCATCTTAGCAAACTAGAAGAGTCATGGTTATGGCATAAAAGGTTGGGACATCTTAGCTTCGATCACATAATCAGACTAAGCAAGAAGAAAGCTGTCAGAGACATGCCAGAAATAAAGAGGCCTTCTAATACCATATGCAAATCATGTCAATTAGGCAAACAGACTCGCACATCCTTCAAGGCCAAAGATGAGTTATCAACAAGAAGACCTCTACAACTTGTGCACATGGACCTGTGCGGACCTGCAAGAACTAAAACTCCAAGTGGAGAATCCTACTTCATGCTGATAACAGATGACTTCTCCAGAATGAGATGGGTTGCATTTCTCAAGAATAAATCAAAAGCTCTGGAAAAATTTAAGATCTTCAAAGCATTAGCAGAAAATCAAACAGGATGCAAGCTGAAATGCATCAGATCAGACAGAGGAGGTGAATTCACAGATTATGACTTTGTTGACCTATGCAATGAACATGGGATAAAGCAACAATTTACTATTGTAGGAACACCTCAGCAAAATGGAGTAGCAAAGAGACAAAATAGGTCTGTACAACAAATAGCCAGAGCCATGATGCATGAAAGTAATATTTCTCAAACCTTCTCGGCAGAAGCAGTACACACAGCGGTGCATATCCTTAATAAAGCTCACTTAAGGCCAAGCAGTGACAAGACTCCCTATGAACTATGGCATGGGAAACCGGCTTCAATCAAACATTTTAGAATCTTTGGAAGCAAGTGTTACATAAAGAATAATGATGAAAATCTTGGGAAATTTGATGCAAGAGCAGATGAAGGGATATTTCTAGGATATGCATCCAAAAGTAAAGGGTACAGGTGCTACAACAAGACTCTTCAAAAAATAGTAGAAAGCATTGATGTGAGATTTGATGAAGAACTTCCAAATAATACAAGAGATACAGACTGCTGCAGTCCATCAGACAACCATGAAGAAGAAAACCAAGATGATGAGGAAACAAGCAAGACAATAGAAGATACAGAGCTGAGTTCTAAAGCTCCCTCAAGATATACTCAGAAGAACCATCCTGAAGATCAGATCATTGGAGACAAGAGAGTAGGGGTCCAAACAAGAAGGCAACTAACAGAACAAACTGAAGAGGTATACATAGCCATGTTGTCACAAATAGAACCAAAGAAATTTGAAGATGCCAGCAAGGACAAGTCTTGGGTAAATGCTATGAATGAAGAATTGGACCAAATTGAGAAAAACAATACCTGGGAATTAGTTCCTAGAACCATTGAGAAAAATGTTATAGGATCAAAATGGGTATTCAAAAACAAAATGAATGAGCAAGGACAAGTAATCAGGAATAAAGCCAGACTAGTCTGCAAAGGATATTCACAAATCGAAGGACTTGATTACGATGAAACATTTGCCCCTGTAGCCAGAATGGAAGCCATTAGAATGTTTCTGGCCTTTGCTTGCTACCAAAACTTCAAAGTATATCAAATGGATGTGAAATCTGCATTTCTGAATGGAGATCTAGAAGAAGAAGTCTACATGGAACAACTAGAAGGCTTCTCATTAACATACAAAGAAGGCTATGTATGCAGACTGAAAAAGGCTCTTTATGGACTGAAACAGTTTCCTCGTGCTTGGTACTCAAGACTAGATAAATATTTGCAAAAACAAGGCTTTAAGAGAGATGGATTAGACAACAACCTATACATAAAAGCCCATGAAAATAAACTCCTGATTGTCGTAGTATATGTTGATGACATTATGTTTGGAAGCAACAGAGAAGAACTAGCAAAAGGGTTTGTTGATGAGATGAAAACAGAGTTTGAGATGTCTATGATTGGAGAGCTCAGTTTCTACTTAGGACTTCAAATTCAGCAAAAGAACACAGGAACATTCATCTCACAAGAAAAATACTTGAAAGAAATGTTGAAAAAGTTCAAAATGGAGGACTGCAAACTTGTGTCAACTCCCATGATCACAGGATGCAAGCTGTGTGCTGATGATGGGTCTGCTGATATAGATCAAAAAATCTACAGATTCATGATAGGAAGTATGTTGTATCTGACTGCATCAGGACCAAACATCATGCTAGCAGTAGGACTAGTGGCTAGATATCAAGCAGCACCTAAAAAAAACCATATTCTGGCAGTCAAAAGAATATTTAGATATCTACAAGTAACAACACAATATGGACTTTGGTATCCTAAAGGAAAAAGCTTCACTTTGACAGCATACACAGATGCAGAATGGGCAAGCTGTGTGGATTACAGAAAGAGCACAAGAAGTCTGGTGGCATGGTTAAGCAAGAAACAAACATCTATCTCTCTGTCTACAGCAGAAGCAGAATATATAGCAACAATAGCATGTTGTACACAAGTCATGTGGATGAAGGAAACCCTCCAAGACATGAAGGTAAGCATTTATGAACCTATCTCAATCAAATGTGATAATACAAGTGCTATAAGTATATCTAAAAATACCGTGCTTCACTCAAAAACTAAACATATCCCAATCAAGTATCATTTTCTCCGAGAACAAGTGGCTCAGAAGATAGTAAAACTGGAGTATGTACCAACAAAAGAACACACAACAAATATATTTACTAAACCGCTTGCCAAAGAACCATTTGAATACCTGAGAGACAGATTAGGGGTAGTATCTGTAGATGCTACTCTCTAATATGAAGAGAAAGCATAGTTTCAGGGGGAGAACAGAAACGAGAATATCATTCCCAGGGGGAGATCAACCAGCAAAGGGAAGCATGAAAATAGGTCCTCAGGATCAAAAGGATTATGGCAATAATACATTCAGCAAAAAGGAATCAATAAAAATGCAAAAGGGTCAGTGGTGCAGCGGAAGAGTGGTGAACCTGACGTGAACCGAACACAGAAGAGTAGTGAACCCGATGTGAATATAATCCAACAGTTGAAGCAGCAGTGTACAAAATCAAAAAATTCCAGAGAGAGAAAATGCACGAGATATTGAAAAAGGATAAAATCACAGGATCAAAGAATAGAAGCTACACTAAGAATTCGAACCCCTTGCCATTGATGTCAAAGGGGGAGGAAGAGCAAGCAACAGGAGGAAGAGCAGGAAAATAGAGAAAGTGTATTGCCATCAATGCCAAAAGGGGAGACTGTTGGAAATATTGTCATTGACGGCAATAGAGGCAGCAAAGATAGAGACAGACAATGGAGGTAGCAAAGAAGCAAACGAAGGAAGAAAAGGAGACAGGCAGAGGCAGAGGCAACGAATATAGAGGCAGAACCGTTATCAGAGGTAGAGGCAGAGGCAGAGCCATTATCAGAGGCAGAGGCAGAACTATTATCACAGCAGTAGAAGTAGAGGTTGAGCGAAGGCAGGGGTAGAGGCAGAGTCGTTATTCCGAGAATCACTACCCAGCTGGTAGAAACTCTAAACATAAATTCCGGGAACCGTAACCCAGGCCGAAGGATACATATATATAATTTTGGGAATCATAACCCAAGCGGAAAGTGTATAAATACAAACAAATTCCAGGAATATTAACCCAAGCGGAAAGTATATATATATACAAACAAATTTCGAGAATCGCTACCCCCGCTGGAAGATCCACTAAAGATCGAAGTGGAAGCAAGCTTATATATATGCGTAGTGAGATACATATGATGCGCCATATATATATATATAAAGGTCCATAACATATACTTTTTATATGCAGCGCAAGATCTAAATAACCAAAGGTTCTATCAAAAGGAAAAGGCTTATGTGGTGGGACCCGTATGAATTGCATCGGAGAAAAAGTTGGCAACGGATCATATAAACAAAGACTTGCGATTGAAGCTCGGACCCGATGGGCTTATAAACTATGATTAACAAATGTTTGAGTTCCAGTTCCAATCGCATCGGCAAAATGCAGTGAACAGTGGTCAATCGCATCGGACAAAAGCAGAACATCGGAGCATGACAATAAAGGATTGACAGTTTGATTAGGACACAAATCAGTCTATAGTACTGATTTTATTGGTTTGAGTTCCAGTTCTAATCATCGGCATTTAAGTGGTGTGCGTGGCGATCGCATCGGAGAATATAAAGGCATCGGAACATCACAACGAGAAAGATTGTGGTGCGATCAAATCGCATCGGAACAATCACAAAGGTATCAATCGCATCGGAGTTAAACAAAGCAGCAGAACATGCAAATAGAAGTTTGCGATTGCGATTAATCGCATCGCATCAGGTCAATCGCATCGGATTTAAACAAAGCAGTGGAACATGCAAATAGAAGTTTGCGATTGCGATTAATCGCATCGCATCAGATCAATCGGAATCAGAAATCACTGGAGGAGTAGTATATCGCATCGGAAAACATGTCAGGTGGGCTCGAAAGGGATCTTATATGTTTAAACAGGTTTTATTATTACACCGAAAGTTAATTGAAGTCATATTAAAAAGGTAGTTTGTATAGAAATGTGCCGCGTGGTCTGTGAACCCACGGGCCTCGGCTTAAGTTGGAGGGCGATTATTAATATGATACAATTGCGATGTGTGCAATTGTATTAGGCCATAAAACAAAGGCCGTGGTGAATGTATGTTTCGCTTGCGGAACTCACCACATCAACAAGACACTTGCTGTGTAATGGGTTGGAAGTTGCCCAGATTTAAAGTCAGCAGTTGCTTATATATATATAAGGCACTGTTATATATTTAAAAGGCACTATTACAGAGTCGCATGATTTAAAAAGCACAGTTACATGTATGCAGCAGTTACACCACAGCAGAGAACAAAAGAGAAAACAAAGCTGAAAAGAGATAAAACACAGTCACAGAAAAGACAGACACAGTCAAAGAAAAGACAAATGCGCATCGAGCCAAAAGACTAAATGAGTTGAGCTGGAGTTCTCATTGTAATTTGATTGTAAATGTTTTAATTATTTTTTATTGTTTGTGATGCATTGGCAAGTCTCCGAAAGAGAACAAATATCCCATTGTAATGCTAAATTGATACCTACAGTTACATTTATTGAATGAGCAGATAAAAGGAATGAGAAGACAGAAGCCAAAGAGTCATGGTTGTTCACTCCAAATTCTTTGTGAATACAAACAGTCATGTGAGGAACTCTATATATAATATCAACTGGATAAGCATAAAAAGAGGCGAGAGAGAGAAAATATAGAGAATGCAGAGTATAAAAGAGTGAGGAAGAGAAGATTAAGAAAAGAAGAGCAGAAAGAGATGCTACAGAATAGAGCTGATATCTGAGGTAAATCAGCAAACATTCAGTTTGATAAATTGAGGAAGTTGGAGCTTCCCTATCAAGTTGCAGCTTGATAGCTGTCAGTTGTAGATGACTGAGGTTGGAGCCTCCTGTAGGTTGGTGCCTGCAGAAAATTGAAGGGATTTGGTGCTTCCTTGCAAGTTGTAGCTTGCAGAATTGAGGATAGAGCCTCCTGTAGGTTGGTGCCTGCAGAAAACAGTGGTGAGAGGGAGTTGGAGCTTGCCTTTGCATCACAACAATAATAAGATGTGGTTTTCTACCTTTATGGGTTTCCACTTATATCTGGTGTCTCTGTGCATGATATTTATGTGTTGATCTAATTTATATCTTCTGCTTAATACCTGCTGCTCTCATATTAAGTCTACTGTTATATTATATTAATACTTGCTGCTCATATTCTGAGATTACTCACATATTAAGTTGGACATGAAATGAAGGTGTAAATAAGTTTTAATGAAAAGTTTTAAAAGTCCATGAATGTGTTAAACTGATTCACCCCCCCCTCTCAGTTTAACTAAGTGTTCAACAACTTCCATATTTATTTTTGCCTCTTCTCCTCTTCAAATTTGTTTCACATAAGCTTCATGTGTGTAAGGTAATCACATGCATAACACCTCAATCAACTCTCACACATTCTCCCACTCTCTAATACTCTCACCTGATTTCCAAAATCACATATTTTATAAAGATAGTTTTCTAGCCATTTGTATCCCACATAAGAATATGAAGTGAATAGGCTTGACTCTTTGCCTTCCACTCACTCATTTCCAAATCCTTCATATCTTGAATATTAGAGCACAAAAATAAATAAATATTCCAATATTAATTTCAACCACATGTAATGATTAATTGCATCAACTAAATGCCAATATCAAATAACAATATTGATCATTAATGCATCACAACAATATTTGTCTTTTCCTTGGAGTCTTGCCTTTGCATCAAACAATTCAATTCAGTCAACATGCCAACATCAATGTTCTACCAAACCACCAATGTATCTGCTACTCCTTTGTCCCTTTCTACTGCATATCTTGATGCTCATTTGCTTGTTGATCCTTGAGTTTCTCCTCTGCCATGTTGTTGCTCTTGCATACCTTGTTGCTACTCTTTGTCTTTGTTGCTACTCGTGTATAATTTTGTTGATCCTGATCTGCTCCTTTGCCATCAATGACAATATTTCCAATAGTCTCCCTGTTTGGCATTTATAGAAACTCTTTTTTCCTCCACCTTTCATTCTGAGAAGTGTCCTCCTTCCTATGATTACCTCCCCCTTTGACATCAATGGCAAGGGGGTTACAAATTTATTGTTGCTTGTAAAAGAGTCCTTAGTGTCGCTTCCATCATTGCATCACTTCTCTCTGACGTGCAATGCTTTGTTCTACATAAACATTGTTCATTCTATCGTTGAATGAATGCCACTTCATATGGCATGTTGGGGTTGCTCGAGATTGAATGAATGCTGCTCGAAGATGAATATTGCTCTATATCACATATAAACATTGCTCCAAATATGCTACATAATGTATTAAAATGACAAGAGTGTTGTAGAACATTGTTGTGAGAACACTTGCTAGAATATTGCAAAAAAGTTGTTGGGAGAACACTTTGTAAGGCATTATAATTGCATGTATAAACACATAATAAGTTCCAAATAATAACACTGTAATGAAGAGGAATTAAATGAATTAAATAAACAGATATGCTCTCCAACACCTATGTTTATCGCCCCTCATGATATAAACCTCCATGATAGTCCAAGCTTTGAAAGATGGTGATTGGTGATCTTCATCCTTTCCAAAGTTGGTATTATAGTATGAACTCGACTCTAGCTTCTTGGCTTCATTCAATTTCTAAAAAAATTTCATAAAAATATTCATGAATTACATAATCACGCTCTGCTGGGATGGATGGCACGCCAACTTCTGTGCAAACATTTCGAAGGTCTGCTCCATTGAATCCCTCAGCTAGCTTCATTACAGTTTCATAATCTAAGTGTTCATGTTTTTCTATTTCTGCAACATGTATTTTCAAATTTTCCATTCTTTCTTATTCATTTTATATACACATTTTCTAGCATCTAAGTTTCATAATGTAATAGCTAAAAAAATAGTGGCTATTTGCTGACATTTCCAAAAAGCCACCATTACATTTTAAGAGTTTCAAAATGGAGCCTTCATTACATGTAAGTCATATGTTTCATAGTTATCAATTGCATATAAGATTCAACAGTTTCAAAAGGGTGCAATCTTTGATAAAACTTTCACCTTGCAAGGAATGAGTTTAACGAAGTAGAAAGGATGTTTAGATCCAATTTTCTACCGATAAATACAATCTCATCGATCGGATTCTCCACTTCTTTCCACTTTCGACCTGGAATGATCTCATATAACGCTCTAACTTCCTGTATGATGTGAACTTCATCGGAGCCGAGGATGTTTAGAACGCCTTTGCAGCGGTACACCGCCATGTTGCCCTTTCTTTCCCAAAGAATCTCTCCAAGCCATGCGTTCACCTGATCGATATACATTGATCCTTGCTTTGCTACAGACATTGTTTTAACTTCACTATCATGATTGTGGCTATTTGATTGTAGATTTATCTCAGCCAATAATGCTTCTAGACGTGCAACATGCTTCACATCATAGGCATTGCAGTCAAGGATATCATGTAAGTCTACGAATGTACATATAATGCGTGCTAATGAATTGATATTTTGAATCTTCCCTTTTAAATCCTCTAGGACCACTGACTGTGCAATGCCTTTGTGTTCCTCAACAATCAAATCAACATTATTAAGGAGAACAAAATCCACAAATGCAATCTGCAAATATGCTTCGGGAAGTTCACTGCCCTCTCGATGTTCATTGGGCTGCAGGCGAAGATTTTCAGCATCTACGACAGTTATTATGGAATCCAGACGAACAAAAGATTCAACCTCATCATCCAGCCAAAGCAGAGATGCCACAGGACCGGGATTTGCGAGCCCTGTTGTCTCTAGTAGGATATAATCAAATCGATGTCGTTTGGCCATGAGATCTTCCAACGCTTGAACAAAGCTATGTTTGACAGTGCAGCACACACAGCCATTGGGAAGCTCCACCCATTCTTCCACCATCGAATTTCAACGCTCGACTTCTTTATTCACTTTGGAAAGAAAAAAAATCGCATGAAGAAGCGTACAATCAACGAGTCCTCAAGAATCCAAAATGCTTCTCCATAGTATGATATAGTAGAAGTATCAAACTGTTGATACCAATAAGATGATAAACCATAGGAGTTGAACAGATCTAATAAATGAATTTAACTTCATTAGTTGTTCGTCCTATTAATTCGTCATACTAACATACTCTACCACAATGAATGTAACTAGATGTGTTTCCTATTAATTCGTCATACTAACATACTCTACCACAATGAATGTAACTAGATGTGTTTTTGACATGAGATACACAGTTACGTTCAATACCATTGCTGGCATGATTTCATATTCTATGAAAACTTGCATTATAGAAAGAAACAAACCAACATTTAGTATCAGAATATTCCTTCACCACCATCAGAAAATCTACTAGACGGAAAAATCACTTGTACAAGTTGTCGCTGGTGAAGCATCTTGTCGTTTATTAGATTGAGCATATTTCTTGGTGATGAATCTGAAGAATTCCCTCCAAAAAGTTCAAATGTCAACCAATTTAAACCATGTAATCGCTTCTGCTATGAACGCATTCTAATTATAATACTGGGTAGCTCTAACGTTCTCCAATGTCATTCAATATTTTTGCAATGTAACACAATAAATACATGTAATCACTGGACGCAGACATACAATAAATTATAACGCACCCAAAATATCTGTTGCCAGTATGCTCATACTGTGAATAAAATCATGTATAAAGCTTCTCTGGCCATTTGTTCATTTCGGTTATTGATACCTCTGTCTACTGGCCCAACGTCTGTAATGCACCTCTAGTTTGCTTGTCCAATTCCTTTCTTTAGATAGCTCAAACATATATCAAAAACTCCATTGTAGAATGCCTTGAAGTTTACTCCAAAAGATGACATGAATATGTATTGTGTGCATGTGCATGTGCTCCTTTCAAAGATCAAATGCAAGCTTTTTTTTCGCTTAAGGTAATCGGAAATGACAATAGAAGTGGCATATACCAGTATTTTTCGATCTATAAATGATTCTAATTCTTTTATTTCACCTTCTTTTTCATTTGTGAGTTTGTTTGCCTCTGATCTATATTGACAAATCATCAAAGACCGAGACAACAGTTCCTGAAACTTTGCCATTGATAGCCATCAATGCTTTTGTCATGTCAGTAACACTTCATGGCAACGGTTTTTATCATCAATGCCATCAACACTTTGTTACAATGCTGCCATCAACGCCTTTTTCATGCCACTAACCCTTCGTGCCAATGCTCTAAACTTTAACATTGCATAGTGCCAATGATTTATTCATATGACAATATTGTATACTATCAACACTTTTAAACATATATATCCTCATTGTATGTGCATATGCTTTTATATGCTCAACGTTTGGCCTCAATGCTATAATTATTTATTTTTACTTAGAATGTTTTACCAAATGCGATGGGTTTATAGACAACCGTGAGCATATATAAACCCCCTTAAATGCACATTTATTCCTTGTGAATTGTGATGCTCATGTAGACTCGATTTTTTACGATTTGACCAAAAAATAGAAGCAAAGGCCCTATAATAGTGCGAGAGAGGCGGTTAGATTTCAGAGGATGAGTACGAATTTGAAGCCTCAGTGCCCATGGTATCGATATATACACTATTGCAATCGAAATCTCACCAGTCCATCATATCCTCTATCTGGTTCAAAAAAAAAACATTAAGTGCCAAGATATCAATATAATATTCGTTCATCACCCTTACTCCATCTTGGTACAAAAGGAAAGGATGTGTGTCTGTCTTTTATATTCGAATTGGAACTTAGGCATAGTTTTTAACTTTCAATCAAGATACAAGTCATCATTTGACTTATTTACTTTTAATGGTTATGTCTTCAAAGACATTTTTGGGGTTTCTCTCCTGAGATGGTGCTTCACAACCACTACAGTTAATTTTTTTTCCTTTGCTATCATGAGCAGCTCCCTCCATGACCATGATGACTTCATTTTGATATTAACTTTACAGAGTGCTTCATTTTCTTCCTCTTCCATATTTGAGCGGTCTGCCTTTTTTTATCTACATTTCTCTTTGACTTATTGTTTGGTTTGCTTTTATTTTCTTCCATTATATGTCTTGAGTTATTTAGAGTATATGGAAGCCTACAATCATTCTCCTTGTGTCCGAGATTGTGGCATAAATAACATCTTATTTTACCGAGATATGGTTTAGCTATTGTGTGGCCTTTTGTGCTCCTTTTTGCATATAGTTTACATTCACCAAGTTTATGTCCAAATTCATTGCACAAATAACAATAACCATGGAAATGATTTGTGTACCTGGTGAATGACTGTCCTTTTTGTTTGCTTGATGGAGATAACTTTCTCATTTGTCGTCTTGTTTCATGGCAATGGCAGCATGGGATATATTTCTTCCTTTGTGATATTGAATACTTTCTAAATTCATTCTTCTCTTTCTGGTTTTGCTGCTTATTTTCATTTGGCTCTTCTTTTGTAGGTCTTTTTGATGCTGCTTTGTCATCTTTAATGCTTTCCTTTTCTAATTTCTTCATGGAGGAAACCTCCTCTTCTATTTGCTTACATAGACTACTCTTTTCTTCTAACTCTATTTTAGCTAAATCAATCTCAACCTCTTTCTCCTTTACCAAAATATTCATTATCTCTTCTATTATTTTTGCTTCTTCAAGTTGTGTCCTTAGGCTAATGATTCCCTTCTTATATTCATGCTCTCTTTCATCACATATATACACCAATTTCTTCATATCTTTGTTTTCATTCTTCAGTATTTCTATTTCATTCAATACAATGTCAAGTTTGGCTTGTTCTTCAACTGTCTTTTATTCATGGCAATCATGTCCATTCACGCTAGCAGAGACCTCATTTTACTAAACCTTTTCCTTTCAAAATGGATTTTTCATCTTCCTGTTTATCGTCTCCTTCTTCACAGTGCAACCACAGGTGTCTCATTCATGCATGAGATACAATCTATTCCAGATTTATTTAGCAGAAGTTAAATCTATTACTGTATCAAGATCCTTGATATGAACATTGTTATACATAACACATTTTGCCTTAGCATTCCACTGTTGTTCTTGCAGAGAGGGAGAGTCTTTGTAATAACCATCACATACAAGCTTCCATACACCAAGTCCATAAGCCAGTAAATCTATTTTAACCTTATATCTCCATTCATGAAAGTTTTTTGCACTCAACACAGGTACACTTTGATAGTCCATGACTCAACCAGATCTCCTTCAAGTATTAGGCTTACACCAAAGGAACTTGCTCTGATACCAATTGATGAAATCTTGAATAAACTGAGAGGTAGGGGTGAATCATTTTAGTCCATTCATGGAAATTAAAATTATTTTCATTAAACTCATTAACTAAAATGTTACATGAGCATATTAACAAATAATGATCATCAAACTGAATATGTGAGCATCAAGTAATAAGCAGACCAATACATCACATTAGCACATAATAACAATGCATATGGACACCTGTTACACAGCAATTTGTCACCGTTCCTACAATCCCCATCCCGCACAAATTGGAGGGCTCATTCCGTGACCTGTGAGCAGAGACAAGACTTGAAAATACTTTCATTGCATCCCTCTGAAGATGAGCTTTGATTTCCCTGAAAACATCTCCCTGCAAAAAACCCTAAAAATAGCTCTTTTTCCATTGGCGCGGTTCCACAGTTCAGCCCTCGCGCCAAGGGGGTCAAATCCTCCAAAGAGGGCGCACCAATTGGCGCTCTGTCATAGAGCCGCACCCGCGCCAACCATATTAAGAGGTGTTTTAAAAAAAATAAAAGGCGGAAGTTTCATCCTAACAAATTCCTGGACTGATTTCTATCTTGAGTTGGGAGGTTTGGCTACGGATTACCATAGAGAGGAAGTGGTTTTCCACCTCTCATGGAAGCTTCCTTGATGATAGGGCCAATCCCATAATTATAGGGATCCCAACTCCCCTTCCTCCTTCTATAAAAGCTTGCTCTTCTCCATGGCAAGCTAATCTCTAAGTTCCCAAGAGCTTTTATATCCTTATGCTGCAAGAGCCTTCTTGATTCCCTTAAGGCCAAATCCAAGCAAGGAGACTATTGCCAAGTATCCGGAGAGAGAGGCTTGTCCCATCCCTCACAGGCTTTATCAAGACATGCTGACGACCCACTAAAGGAGAGTGCTGCGTCGAAGTTATGGTTGTATTCTTCTTTTGACTCTTTAATGATAAGCGACAATCGATTATGGTTCCACTCTTGTTCTTGATCATGTTCATGAGTTATGTCCTCTTCGACTGACATATAGTTGTATATACTGGATTTTATGCTTGCGTTTGTGTTGTTTCTTGCATGTGCAGGTGTCCGATCATGGAGATCGTGAGGATTGTGATCTGCCAGGGCAAAGGAACAGGAGCACCACCTCTTTTACAAACGACAGCGTCGGATTCCAGGTAAGCCTTCCTCACAAGTCGGTTTATTTGCAATTAGGAACATGCACTGTAGCGTGTTTGATTGTTGCTAGACCCGATCTGGGCTAGTAGGGATCGCCTCTGTCCGCAGAGGGGATTTACCTCCTCAACAATTTGGCGACTCCACTGGGGACTTAGCTTGTTGTTTGATTTGTAAACTATAGACGGAGCCTGAAGCACAGCCAGATAGCCTTCGAAACGCTTTTGCTCTGCATTAGCAGAGTAGATCAATGCTGCTTCAGTCAATCTCCGGTTTGGTTTACGGACTGAACAACTTGGAGTTTTGTCTTCTCTTTCCGGTCAACTTCTTGGTCTTGCTTGCTTGGTCAGCTCTTTGGACTGGTTTTTCCTGTTTGTTTGGCTTTGTTTTAGCCTTGTCATCACTTGTCTGTGTCTGAGATTGCTTATTTCTCTCTTTCCCATAGTAAACTCGGCTGGCGCGCTTTTCAGCGTGATAGTTGCGCCCATTGGCGCAGGTTGCCTGTGTATCACCTGCGCCATTGCCTTTTTGGCGCTAATTTCAAGCTCACAATCGCGCCAATCCTGTGAGCTATTAGGGTTTGCTGTGTTTCATGCTTTCTGAGACTGACTTGTGATTTTGATCTTGTTTTTTCGGCTGTTTGAGTGCACTGGAGCTGAGTTTGACTAATTGTAACCTCCATCCTTTGGTTGTTTGCCTATTTCTTTTGATTTTTCATTTGAGCCCTAGGGCATCTAGGTGCTTTTGTGAGTCGAGCCTCCCTTGGGAGTTTTTGGTTTTCGTTCGTTCAGTCGGCTTTGGGATTGCTTCCTTGCATTCGTTTGACATTTGTCTATCATATTGTTGCACTTTTTGATTGACTGATTTCGTTTTCATTCGAATTTCGCTTTTTTTCATTTTGGGCCTAGATTACACGGCTCATTGGTGTCTTTAGGACTTTTCTTGGTTTTGAGAGACTTTTGGTCGATTTGAGATCTGATTGTTTGTGCCATTGAGTGAAACTTGCCTGTTTTTGCTCTCTTAATATCATTTCTCGAATTTCTTCTCATTTGTTTTCAGTTTGTTTAGTGCATCTAACTATCAAACATTGAAAATAAAAAAAAAATCTCTTTTGCTTTTGATTGATTAGTGCAAATTAAAATCTTTTCAGTTTTATTAGTAATTAGTAACTTTGGAGAAAAGTTTTTAGTTTCATTAGCTGCATTAGAGATATCACTGATTGTCTTCTAATCATTTTGTTTGTGTAAAAAGCTCTCAACTCTTCTGTAGCTAGCTTTCATCGAACGAAATGATGTACTGTGGCATGTAGTTTTGCATTTAGGAGTTTTTGAGACAGCACATTCGTTAGGGCCTGAAAACTGAAACGTAATTGAAGATCAACTTTAAAATCTACTCAATTTACACTAAGGCAGCATTGAAATCTAACGAAACACATTTAGAGGTCTAGGCTAGAGACGTGTTCCGACGTCTTTAAACCTAGTAGCTGTCGTTTGCCTTTTGGCTTTAGACAGCGCTAGTACGGACTTGTGCTCCCCGTACCATCGCGTATATAAAGGGAGACCCCTCTAGGTTTCAATCCTTTATCCATAGGAAGCCGAGTCTGCCGCCCTATACCCGTGATACACCGGACACAACATTCGGGGAGATTTCCTGCACGTACGGAAAGTCCTTGGTTGATTTCTTTTTCATTATTGAAACCAAGGTGTATATTGCAGTTCACGGTTATTTGGTACACCCTTTTTCCTAGTATTCCTGAGTAGTCATTTTGATCCTATCTGACTCCCTAAATTTGAAAGGATCACCAAGCGCTTGTCCTTTCACGCTTGTGTCAAATCTGAAAGAGATAGAGTCACCTTTTCAACCGTTTCTCGACTTTTAAAACATGAAACGGTGAAGTTTCTTATTTTTCAATGTGGTAAAAAATAATCACCCACGATTACACGCCTTGTTAGATTTTTCTTGTTGACCGTTTGATCGTGTGTCTTGACTCTTTTTCAGCCCGTGTGTGTGTTTGATCTTTTTCTCTTGTCGTCGCTGCCACAGTGGCGGAACCCTCGGTTTCGTCTATTGGTAGTCCTTACATGGACGATTCATCAGAGGTGTCCCAATCCTCTGCTGAACCACAACAGCCCTTTGTTTCTGAGTTTCCTGACGGGGGACCGGTTCTTTCTGAGCAACCCTTTGGGGGACCAGTTGAGTTCGATTGGCCCTTTTCGAACCCTATGTCTGAATTGAGATTAGGAGCTGATTTCCTTTCTCTTACATCGGGTTCGCCTTTTATAGCTGTTGTTTTTCCTCCTAGTCCTCGTCGTCTATTGCGAGATCTAGCGATAGGCTCAAGCATGAGTGATTCTGGTGAGGAAATCCCAACGTCTGGTGAATACTATTAGCTCTTCCCACGAAGATTATTTTCAGGAGACAACTCTGAAACAACTATCATGTCAACGTCCAGTCCCTCATTACCACTGGGGTACAGGTCCTTGGGTCAGATCATTTCCACCGCTGCCTCTATGGGAGTGTTAGCTCCTTCTCCGAGGCCAGCTGCTCCTTCACCGAGGGTGTCTCCTTAGACGCCTGTTACTTCTGTACCCGTTCGACCCACTATCTGTGTGGCCGCCTCTACACCCGTTGTCACGGCATCCTCCGCCAGGGCTATGCCGTCTCCTGAAGACATTTATTTAGCGACTGTTATACCAGAGAACATCTCTCCGGAGGAGTATCGGTTGTCCCTGCAACAGCCGAACCCCGAGGTTGGACCATCCTCCCAAGATCCCAACCGCTCTTAATTTTCGCACTATGCATAGGATGGTACGCCCGTGTATGCTTTTCCAGGTCAGTATGATGAGCACGGGGACATTTTGCATCTACCCGCTCCTGAGGCTTACCTCCATGCTCAAGGTTTACCTTATAACCATGCTTATAACCCGCAAGGGCAACCTTTCCAAGGCCAACCTTCGGGCCCACCCAGCTATCCTTATGACCCACAAGGGCAGCCCGTGCAAGGCTATCCTGCGGGCCAGCAAGGGCCATCATACAGTCCGCAAGGACAGTATTACAGCCCTTCCGTTCAACCTGTGCAGCCTCAGCCGGGGTACCAACCAGGACCGGTCTATGGTCCTGGGGGGCAAATACAGCCTTCTCAGCCTATGCAACCGCAGTATCCTGTTGTTTCTAACATTGCATATCAGCCAGGACCACCCTTTGGTTTTGCTCCAGGTCAAACCGGTTACCAGCAACCACCTGGCCCTATTCCTCCACCAGGCCAACCGGCCCATCCGGTACAACCTGGTGTTCCGCCTCCAGGCCAACCGGCCCATCTGGTACAACCTGGGGCTCCTTTATAGCCAGGTCAACCTGCGCAACCGGCGCAGCCTGTCTATCCGGGTCAACCTGTTCACCCAGGGTAGCCCTCTCAGCCTGGTCAACCTATTCATTCAGGGTAGCCCGCTCATTCCATTAACCCTTCCCAGTAGCCGATTCATTCGATGCCGCAGCCAAATCAACAGTTGCGCCCTAGTTATCAGGCTCCGCAGGGTTCCACCTATCAGCAGCCGACTCATCCTCAGGGCGGTTATTATCCTCATGGTCAATCTGAACCGAATTATAATCAGCCTCGAGGCTCTCTGTATTATCCTCCTCCACCCGGTTCTACCTATACTCAGCAGCCAAATCCAAATGCTGCTTACACTGGGCCGACACATAATCAGGGTCCATACTCTGGTTATCAAGCCCCACACACTGGTTACCAGCAGCCAAATCAGTCTGGTTATACAACCTACACCCCCTACGGTCAGAATCCTACGGGACAGAACCCATGGGGGCAAGGATATTCACAACCATTGTGGAGTACGGGTACCGGTCGTCATCCCGGGCCTGGCATGCCTGTCAATCCGCCATTGCCGTTCCTGGCTACCTTGGAGTTTTCGGATGTTTCAAAACTGACCAATGATCTGATTTTGCATAATCCGTATTGGCCTTTGGTTCCTACCAA
This sequence comes from Pinus albicaulis, assembly GCA_034641835.2. NCBI lineage: Eukaryota > Viridiplantae > Streptophyta > Pinopsida > Pinales > Pinaceae > Pinus > Pinus albicaulis. The sequence goes on from JAXQQM020058204.1 coordinate 17,729, forward strand.
GATACCAGGTGATTGCCCCAAGTTTGAGGGAAAAGTTGGAGAGGACCCCCAAGCGCATGTGATGACGTATCATCTTTGGTGTTCGTCTAACTCTTGGGTCGATGATTCAATTCGTCTGCGCCTCTTCCAGCGCACTTCGACTGGAGCTGCTGCTAAGTGGTACATCGAGTTATCCCGTGGCATCTTCCAAGATTTCAATTCCTTAGCCATGGCTTTTCTGACGCACTTTCAGTTACCGGTTCGCTATGAAGTCGGGATGCACCTCCTGACTTCTCTGAAGCAGGATAAAGCCACTCACATTTCTGATCACATTCATGAGTGGCGACGCCGTCGTAGGCTGATCAAGTTTCATATACCTGATCAAATACTAACTCACTGGTTCACTACCTCCTTTGTGAATAAAATCGCCCAAGATATTGCGATGGGAGCGTGTGTGACGGAGGAACAAGCCATTGCGCGTGCCCAATACTTGGATCTTGTGTATTCTCAGTCCGGCACGCTTTATGATATCTTGCCTGATGCCCCACGGTCCAGAACCTCTAAGGCTCCACCTACCCCCGCAGTGGATGGTGCCATTGGTTCTGTGTCTCAGAATTCGAAGAAATCTTCGAATGGGAAGCAGAAGTATAATTCTTCCAACCATACTCCTGCTCATCCTGCCCCATAAGATTCTGGCAAAACCGCGGAGGTGAACGCTGTTCAGGCCAATCCTACGGAGAAAGCCTCCAAGGGGAAAAAGAAGGGCAAAGGTAAATCTAAATCCGATGCCCCAAAGCCAGAATCCAAATCTCGTATTGAGGATGGTTCTCAACGTAAACCGAAGTACCCCTGCCTCATTTGTGAAGGAGACCATTATACTAAGGATTGTCCACGACGATCCGAAGTTATTCAACTTCTCAAAAGCTCCAAAGGGACTCCAGCAGTTCTAAAAGAGTCATTCCCGTCTCAACAGACCCAGATGGTTGAACAGTTGTCACCATCTGCACCATTTGGGTCCCAAGTTTTTATGATGAATGGTGCTGCACCTATCTCTGTCGCTACGCGTTCGAAGGATTACAACGAATCACGGCAGGCACCCGGGAAGGCAGTTGCGGATGGACCACCTACCCCACCTGTCTCCGGTTCGTTGGAAATCGAGAAGCCTACTCCTGAACCTGTTGTGAAGCCACCTTCTAAAGGTGTTCTTCGAAGATCTTCTTATAATCCAAATGCTCGTGCTGCTCAACACTACAGCATTGTTGAGGATTTGGCACAAGCACCTTCTGCTATGTCTGCACTAGAAGTTCTTCAAATATGTCCTTCGCAACAGAAGGCTTTACTGTCTGCAATCAGTGGCATTGATCCCGCCGATTCGAGTCTTCTCACCTTCGATTTAGAGAATTTCACCCCCCGACTTCCACATCAGATCGCTCTTGTTATTCAAGTCGGGATCAACGGTCTGAACATCCATAGGGCCGTTCTGGATGAAGGTGCTTCTACCTGCGTCATGTCATCCTCTTGCTGGAAGGCCATTGGCTCTCCAGCCCTTTCGTCCTCTCCCAATGCCCTCGAGGCATTTGATGGTCGGGAATCGAAACCCCTGGGTGTTCTCGAGAGTTTAGCGATCACTTTACAGGGGAAGACTGTCAACGTGGAAGTAGAAGTAGTCAACGCCAGGCTCAACTACAATATAATTCTTGGCCGCAGCTGGACCCATGCCATGCTATGCATGCCTTCCATCGTCTTTCGACTTCTTAAGTTCCCTCACGAGGGAAAAATCGTCACGGTGGATCAGTTGTCCTTCTTCACCTCCACCTCCGAGAACAACGTCCCATACGTGGATCAGATTCTGAATCCCCCTAATAGTGTAGGACCTGGTCTCTTCAAAGACCTCGTCCTCATGGGTATATTTCCCGCACCACCACTGCACACCGCTCAAGTTAACATGATTTCCAGGTCTGACGACCCCTGGCTCATTCCTATGCCTGAGCAGGTGTTTGAGTTTGGAGAATCCATGCCCTTGACTCCAGTAGAGATTAGCTACTATGAAATTGTTGCTGCATCCGATCCTCCACCTCCTCAGCATGCTCCTTTGAGCATGGCTCTAGATGTTTACTCTTAATCCCCCTGGCTTAGTCAGGCCGATTCACCTGATCCTCTCAAAGAGACTTTTCCTTCCGATGAAGCCATCATTGAAACTATGTCTTTGGAGGAGCTGCCTTGGGGCGATGGACATCATCGCTCCTCTTTTATGCCTAGCTTGGGGGCAATGTCAAATTTTCTAGAGCGTTATGCATCTCAGGTTCCTACTCCTCCTCTCCAAACGCCAATTTTGACGCACGAGGTTTTTTCAGAGGGAAACCTGAGTAATATCACTCAAACCATCCCGATCAACATCTCCGTTAAACCGGGGATCGTTGAGAATATACACGTGGGAGTGACTTGTTCTCCTGATGAGATTCAAGTCTATACTGATCTTTTTAAAGAATTCAGAGATGTGTTCGCCTGGTCCTACGAGGAAATGTCGGGGATTGATCCTAGTATCATAGTGCATGAGATTCCAACCTACCCTGGTGCGAAGCCCGTGCGCCAACGCTTACGCCCGATGCATTCTCGTAAAGCCGCTGCAATTAAGGCAGAAGTTGAAAAACTTCTGAACGCGGGCTTTATTTATCCCATCCCCCTCACAGAATGGGTTTCCAACATTGTCCCTGTTGATAAAAAGCAGGGTACTATTAGGGTCTGTGTTGATTACCGCGACATCAATCGCGCCTGTCCAAAAGATAACTATCCCACTCCGTTCATAGATCAGATTATCGACGAATGTGCCGGAAGTGAGATTTATTCCTTGATGGACGGTTTCTCAGGGTATAATCAGATCAATATTGCACCTGAGGATCAACACAAGACTACATTCATCTGTCCGTGGGGTACTTTCGCGTATAAAAAACTCCCGTTCGGCTTGAAGAACGCTGGAGCCACTTTTCAGCGTGCGATGTCTTACGCTTTCCATGACATTCGCCATATCGTTCAGCCTTATCTGGACGACTTGCCAGCTCATTCAGCTAGGCGAGAGGATCACCCTGAACACTTCCGCCAGATTTTTCTCCGCTGTAGGCGCTACAATATTAGGCTTAATCCTCATAAATGCGTCTTCTGCGTGGATTCTGGCCGTCTTTTGGGATTCATAGTCTCCAAAGACGGAATTCGCCTTGACCCTTTTTAATTCGAGGCTATCATCAATCTCCCATCACCCTCCTCGTTATATCAGTTGCAGAGTCTGTAGGGAAAAGCGAACTTCCTTCGACGCTTTATCCCGAACTACGCCGAGGTGGCCAAAGGATTCACACGCCTATTAAAGCAGAATGTTCCCTTCCATTGGGATGAAATTGCTCAACAATCCTTTGAGAAGCTGAAGACGTTACTCGTTAATGCTCCTTTGCTTCGTCCTCCGGACTATCGTCGTGATTTCACTTTGTATCTCGCCGCCGCGTTTAGCACCATAGCTATGGTTCTGGTGCAGTATGATGACGATGGTAATGAACATGTTGTTTATTATCTCTCACGGAACCTTCTCGATACAGAAACGCGTTATGCTCACGTCGAGAAGTTGGCGTTAGCCGCAGTACACGTTGTGCAACGTTTTCGCCATTACATCTTGTTGCGTACGATAACAGTGGTTTCGGATTGCAACCCCATGACATATATTCTCTCTAGACAATTGCTGGGGGGAAAATAATCCAAATGGATCGTTATCCTACAGGAGTTTGACTTAGAGTTCACTACCGCTAAGTCGACGAAATCACTTGTTTTCGCAGATCTTATATGCTCGCTCCCGACAGAATCCACTCCTTCACTTTCCGAGGATCATATCCCGAACGAAACTCTTTTCCTCATCAGTACTCGTGACCCTTGGTATGGCGACATAATCGTGTATCTTCAGACCCCACATTTCGGTCTAAGTTGACTAAAGATGCCTGACGTCGGATTCGGCATCAGTCTCAATCCTACCGCATCGTAGGAGATACCTTATACCGTGTTGGAGTAGATTCGGTGCTCCGTCGGTGCCTAACCTTGGAAGAGGCTGAAAGGTTCCTGAATGACTGCCACAGTGGCGCCTATGGTGGACATATGTCCGGATATGCTACTGCCCAGAAAATTCTGCGAGCAGGTTACTTCTGGCCGTCCATATTCAAAGACTGTATCGTTGCAGTCCGTAAATGTCACGCGTGCCAGGTGTTTCAGCGCAAGATGCGCGCGCCGCCTCTCCCTTTGCATCCTGTTATTACCGTCGGCCCTTTTGCAAAATGGGGCGTGGATTTTATGAATTGTAACCCTCACTCGGCCGAGGGGCATGCGTATATCATTGTCGCTGTCGACTACTTCACCAAGTGGGCCGAAGCGATGCCTACACTAGCTGCCGACGGTAAGACAGCTGCCCAATTCATATTCAACCATATCATTGCACGTTTCGGGGTCCTGCAAGCCATCGTTACTGACCACGGTACTCATTTCCAGGATTATATGATGGCCGATCTGACTTCAAAGTTGGGCTTACGTCATGATAGCTCAATGTCGTATTACCCTCAGGCGAATGGCCAGGTTGAAGCAGTGAACAAGGTTCTGGTCACTATGCTTCAACAAATAGTTGGTATCCACAAATCCAATTGGCACCTCCAACTGTTCTCAGCTCTATGGGCATACCGGACGTCTGCAAAGAGTGCAACTAGATTCACACCATTTCAATTGGTATATGGTCTGGAAGCAACTCTTCCGGTTGAATGCGAGATTCCTTCGTTGAAATTAGCTGTAGAACTTCTACCCGACACTTCTACTGAGGAAGAGTGTCTTTTGTATCTGGAACAGTTAGATGAAACCCGTCACTTAGCTGCTTTAGTCATTGAAGCACAAAAGAAGCGGTTCAAAGCTCACTTTGATCAATCCGTTTCTCCACGTTCCTTTATCGAAGGAGACCTCGTCCTCCTATACGATCAAGCGCATGACAAGCTTGGGGCCGGTAAGTTCCAACCTATGTGGCATGGGCCCTACATAGTAAAATGTGTTTTGAAGAACAGGGCTTATGAGCTTATAGATTATGAAGGAGTTCCGCTGGCACAGCCCAGAAATGGGCTATACCTCAAAAAATACTACGCCTAAAGTTATTTTTGGTGTGGTGTGTGTACATAGATGTGTGTTTTTCATTTTTGTGCATGTGTGGTGTGGTGTTCGATGTAAACATCTTTCTGTTGATCGGGTCTTCCTGATTGTGCAGATGTCCATTCGTCTGTTTGTTGATTTCGGGGATGGTGCCTCCCGCAGTACCAGGAACCTGTCTTCGGCAGCCTGGGTAATCTATGATCCTGCTGGTGAGTTGGTCAACCTGCAAGGTGTGTGTCTGGGACGTACTACAAATAACATCGCGGAATATAGTGTTGTATTAGAATTATTAATTGAGGTTGTAAACCTTGGTATCCTTGAATTGCTTGTGTATCTAGACTCACAACTTGTAGTATTACAACTAAACGGTCATTATTCGATCAGAAACTCATCCATTTAACGTCTGTATCTGCGTATTCATTTACTGGAAAGAAATTTTGACTATATCACATATAAACATATACCCGGGCATATGAATACATTAACAGATGCAGTAGCTAATTTGGTGTTAGATATACATTTGCGCAATTTGTAAAACAACATCACATGAAAAAGAAAGATCCATCCATAAATAGATATGTATATATATATATCGAAATGTTTACATAGTGTGCGTCGCATAGAATCAAAAAAAATATATGTTCGTCTTAATACATCCGGAGACGACATGTCTCTCAAAAAATATGCATGATAAAAGTCCTAGGAGTCTAATCCGCATGGTGCTCATGATAACAAGTGACTGCACGCACTAAGCGTCTCAGAAGTTGGTGGAGGTGACTAGGCACTCCCACCGTATGTCTCTGGTACGCCATCGGTACATCTGCCAGCCGGGCGTAGTCTGGGATCCCTCGGGCGATGCCCTCGAGATTCTGGATTAACTCCCCCCCCCCCTCTGCACCCTCTGCCTGAGGATCAGGTGTGGGAAGAGTCCTCTGTGCGATAGGAGACATACAGGCTGGTCTCTCTGGACCCACGTCTGCATACATATAAAATGTGTCAGGAAGAACATGTATTAACAAAAAATCATAAAACATAAAAATCAAAAAGAGAAGAGGTCATACCCAACTCTTCGTCCCAATCATCTCCCTCCGGCAGTGGGAGATCTGGATCACCAGTGAAATCGGTACCTGCATATGGCCAGTCTTCCACTACAATCAACTGACTCCGCAACCACCCAAAAAACTCCGGCCTCCAGGACATCTGTTGGCCCCCTCCAGCTCTGGGCATCAGTCCTACCCAGCGAGCCATTCTTGGCTCTCGTGGAATCGGCTCAGCTACTATGGCCCCTTGGCCCTGGAAGATTGGTAATCGTTCCAGAATGAACGATACCAGGATAGAACCGTAGCCGAACTGTTTCAGTTTGGCTTGCTTGCAAATCGTGAGCTGTCTCTTCATGTTTATCATCACTGCTGTGGCCCATTCAAACAATAGGGGAGTCATACACTCTAAGGCTAGAAAAAGTTGGGCCTTTGTGGCCTTGTGTGGTGCCTGCGACCCCGCAACCCGCGTGATGGTATGCAACACCACTCTCAGTGCCAGATCAGGAATGGTGTGAATGTCTACTTTCCCACTTCCGGATCCCAGTTGTGCCCCTCGGCACACTCGTGCCATCACTTGCTCCATCTTCTCACCAAACGGTCTGCTCCCTGTCAATATGGGCACCGGACCTCTACGCGATAATCCGGTTATGAAGTACACGTCAGCAACTTCTAGTTCTAACACTTGATCCCGCAACTTGAATACTTGTTCATCTGCGTCCCACATATTGATCAAGTACTATAGAAGCTCAGGCTGAGCTCGTAAACAAGGCGTGAGGAAGAACTTTTTTAGCCCACAGTTCTTGAGGGCGTTCATGCAAGTTTCATTTTCCATGGCTTGTTCATCCTCTTCACCGTGCTACATCTCTTTCCACTCAATCACCATTTTGCTCGGTTTCCTGCATCAACATGGTCACAAACCCTTAATTAGATCTCTATTGAGCTTCAAAATTCATCCAAATTAATTAAAATCTCGAATTTTTAGGTGAAAATTGGGGTTTTGCCGCTGGCGCGGCTGTTTCTTGAACAGTCGCGCCAGCTGGCGCGAGCCCTTTGCATATAAAAGCCCATTGCTACGAGTTCGTGCCCGATACCCGCGCCTATGAGCGGAGCCCTAAAAATTTAAAAAGCTGCCACAGAAATCTAATGCATGATGGAAAACTATTAAAAAATGGATTGAAATGGAGTACGGAGAAATGCCTCTTACCTGGAACTCACGGAACTCTGAATGGTAGCCCGGATCGGTCGTAATCGCTGTCGGAAGTTTACACACCAAAATGGACCACTGCTGCTCTTTGGTGAGGTAAATAGTAAATAGTAATTCTATTTTTACCATTGGACATATTTTTAACTTTTTGAACTCAAAATAGGTTTTTGAAAGTTATTTTTCTAAATATTTTAATATATTTGTGTCGAAAATGGGTTTTACACTTGCTTTTTGTGCAGCAACAGGTCTTTTACGTGAATTAGACGGTGAAACAAGTTGTATTTTATACTTTTTTGGACTCGGTAAATACACGAAAAAGTCTCTCTGGAGTCATCTTTCAGCTCTTTTTTGACTCTCTAAACATGAAAAGATTGCCGAGGCCTTTGTCATTTCGATCTCGTTAAAATGGACATGAATCGACATCTACCCAGTATACGTTTACCCCTTTTTCGGGCTGGGACGGATTATTTACGAAAAATGAATACCCTAGCCTCTCGCGACTAGGAGGTTTTCTTGGATATTGTTTTCTACCTTTTCGGGTCCGAGGAACTATCTACGAAAAGGCACCGCTGGAGTTTACTTTTCTGCTGTCTTTTCAAACTCTCTAAACATGAAAAGACGCCGAGTTCACCCTTTGTCAGACTCGTTAAACCCTGATGACATTGGGTTCAATCGAAATGACGTTATTTGAGTCGCTCCTTCCTAGGGTAGTACCTTGAGGACCATCGTCATTATTGGTGGTTCCTCTCGCGTCTATTAACAGCTTTCATCATTGGCTGGTAATCAGACGATTTTCTTGCATGTTCGACTTCAGCTCACATATTCACATGCTTGAACTTGTACTTTTTTCAGGTCGAGATAGAGCGCAAGACCCTGGATTGTGTCTGTTATAATCCGAGCTACGATATTGTGGACTATTATGATTATTTACATGACTCACTGATTGGATGGCTGCGACCATACCTGAGTCTATTTATCAATTCTCACTGGATGGCTGTGTCCATGCCTTGGATCTAGATTACTGTATACTCTGTTATAGATGGCTGCGCCCATACCACGCATATATATCATGTATCTGAGACATCAGTTGTACTTCGCTCCGCAGGTTTTCCGATGACAGTGTTTTCAGTCGGCATGTTCTCGTAAAGCATTTCACCTCTCTCTCTCTCTCGGGCCTCACGCTTTAGGGGGCATCTGTTACACAGAAATTTGTCACCGTCCCTACAATTTCCATCCCACACATTGGAGGGCTTATTCCGTGACCTGTGAGCAGAGACAAGACTTGAAAATACTTTCATTGCATCCCTCTGAAGATGAGCTTTAATTGCCCTGAAGACATCTCCTGCAAAAAACCCTAAAAATAGCTCTTTTTCCATTGGCACAGTTCCACAGTTCAGCCCTCGCGCCAAGGGGGAAAATACTCCAAAGAGGGCGCGCCAATTGGCGCTCTGTCATAGAGCCGCACCCGCACCAACCATATGAAGAGGTGTTTTTTAAAAATAAAAGGCGGAAGTTTCATCCTAACAAATTCCTGGACTGATTTCTATCTTGAGTTGGGAGGTTTGGCTATGGATTTCCATAGAGAGGAAGTGGTTTGCCACCTCTCATGGAATATTCCTTGATGATAGGGCCAATCCCATAATTATAGGGATCCAAACTCCCCTTCCTCCTTCTATAAAAGCTTGCCCATCTTCATGGCAAGCTAATCTCCAAGTTCCCAAGAGCTTTTACATCCTTATGCTGCAAGAGCCTTCTTGATTCCCTTAAGTCCAAATCCAAGCAAGGAGACTATTGCCAAGTATCTGGAGAGAGAGGCTTGTCCCATCCCTGACAGGCTTTATCGAGACATGTTGTGCTGATGACCCGCTAAAGGAGAGTGCTGCGTCGAAGCTATGGTTGTATTCTTCTTCTGACTCTTTAATGATAAACGACTATCGGTTATGGTTCCACTCTTGTTCTTGATCATGTTCATGAGTTATATCCTCTTCGACTGACATATAGTTGTATGTACTGGATTTTATGCTTGCGTTTGTGTTGTTTCTCGCATGTGCAGGTATCCGATCACAGAGATTGTGAGGATTGTGATCTGCCAGGGCAAAGGAACAGGAGCACCACCTCTTCTACAAACAATAGCGTTGGATTCCAGGTAAGCCTTCCTCGCAAGTCGGTTTATTTGCAATTAGGAACTTGCACTGTAGCGTGTTTGATTGTTGCTAGACCCGATCTGGGCTAGTAGGGATCGCCTCTGTCCACAGAGGGGATTTACCTCCTCAACACCTCTTAACTCGAGAGGTATTCATAATGACATATACAAGTACAAGAAAGATTTCAAAACACATGAACCATAAAGAGTTTATGCACCGAAATGACATGGACTAGATTCTTTACCAGGGAAATCTATCCAAGTCCTTAAATAGTCTAGGCACTCTCAGTTCCAAAGACTAGATTCCTGACCAGAGAAATCTATCCAAGTGGGACTAAGATGGACTAAATATTTGAACCTCTCTAGGTACCATCAGGCTTACTTTCTAACCATCAACCCAAGGATTTAGGTGCATAATACAAGGTCAGAGCTCTATGACCAATGCCACCCTCCCTACTTTGAGATCCAGACATCAACACATAGTGTTGGCCAGATGGCCTCCCAACAAATGTGTATTACACACAAAGCCTCAACACTCCCTATTATTCAAATCGGTAGAAAATCCTCCCCAATCAAACAGATCAGTAACAACAAATATCTCCCGATCAAACATATCGATAACAACAAGCATGTGAAACATGCTACCAAAACTCTGAGATATTTACCTATACAAACACAAGCCCAATCAATAAAAATATTCATATATACATAAGAAAACATAAACCTCTGGGGTCTTCAAAACACTTGACGTTGCTTCTCATATTATCAAAGTAGGACTTAGATACTTTCAAGCAAACCTTAACAGAATATTCCTCAACCGTACATCTTCGTATGCAACAACATATTCTACAAGTAAATATTGCTTTCCTTCTTTCAGCAATACCTCAGAATTCATTCTCCAAATGATTCTTTCAAGGTTTTCATTATGACTATAATATTCCCTCCCTCTTAACTAGGGATATTTATTTTATCCAAGCTCCCTCTTAACTTAGGGAGATCAACTTCCTATTATGATCTTTCATGGCTTCCATCCTTCTTATCAAAGTTATCTAGATCATTTTATTTCATAGTTCTTATCATATCAACTTTATTTATGAACAACTTCACCATCTTGAAGATTATGTACTTGCACAACTTAGATAGCAAGTACAACCAAATCCATAGAAGCATGAAGTTAACTTTATCATAATCATATAATAATAGAAGAATTAGACTCTAAACACCAAATACCTTTAGTTAGGTTTATAATCAACAGGTGACGCATACTTCTATACTTCAACTTCTTGCTTGGTTTTCCTACAAATCCTAGATCACATCATTTAAAGTAAATCAAACAAGACATCGGTCTCATTATATCTAGGGTCTCAATATCTTCTTTCAGAGACATGGTAGACTTTACTATGATATATTTCAAAACCTAGAAGCAATTCAAACAAGTACAATTCCACAATGCTTCTAACAAATTTCATAATTCATATGTTAGACTTCTACTAGGATTTAATGCAAATACTAGATTCCATCAATGAGATACTCAACAATCAAAACCAATCACAACACAATCTAAAGTTTCAACAATATCACCAATCTTTTGTACACCCTAGATTTCATCATCACATTTGAAACAATATCGTCATATCCTAGAATATCAAACTTCTACTAGGGTTTAGTTACAAACCCTAAAACTTATGAACATCAACAATTAGGCTAGCACATATATACATATATAGGATTTAATAGTCATATAACTATTATATTATTACATTTTGATTAAAAATCTCGACAGTCGTCGAATATCCACATGAATTCCTTAACCATCAAATATTAAATGGTAAAGGACTCTAGTCAGATATCTAATGGTTAAGAAATCTCGTCGATTATCCAAAGATAAAGGAACTCTCGTCGAATATCCGACAATCATGTGCATTTAAAAATAAAAATAAAAACAAAAAAATAAATTCAACTTCTGATAGTTTTTGTAATTTTATATGTTCCATTAGATTTCGCTCTTGGATTTTCCGCCCATATGTATTAGTGAATAACTTCAAAAAAAAATGAGTCTTGTATTATAGATTACCCTTAACGAAGTGGCTTATATCTGAATCTCAAATTTCATTAATTTTCGAGTGTATTTATATAAAGGACTGTGATTATCTAATCTTATTTAAATCTCCTGGATGTCTAAGATTCTGGATTTGTTTTCACATGTAAACTTATATATACATATGGGTGTGGTTTATGAAGCCTTGATTAAGCTTCCTACTGGGTACCTAGATATCCAACTTTTTCATGCATATCTAGATTATTATAAATACACTTTATGACATCTACCAATTTTTTTTCCACGTCATATCTTACTACTTACTTTTACAAGAGTTGAGCTATTGGGTTTTTGGAGTTCATCATATGTGTTATCTCCTCAACATTGATGTGTCTCTGTTGATATGCAATCCAATCTCAATTTTTCAATATAATTACTCTTCATCGCTTCCAAATCCTGGATTTTTGTATATGGATATGATATCTAATCAAGGCTAAAAGAATACACAATATATTGCAGTTTATATTATATGTTACTATGCACACAAAATGAATTGACTAAGGAAACACATAAATATTTTATCATGAGCGTACCCAATCAATGTATCACTAATTATTGTAGTTGCGTGATGAGAAAATGATCGACCGCATAGCAGCTCACATCCCTTCTAGCAATTTTGAATCAGATCTTACATTTTTGGAAATCAAATCAAACGTAGTAAAATAAAATCATTAAACCAAATTTATAGTCAATTGTTTAGTAATGAATTTGTATAAATAATTTTTTCATTAAAAAAATTTATATGCATGATGACTGTCATTTTGTATATTTATTGTAGATTTATAGGAAACAAGAATAATCCTAATGATTTGGATACCAATCCGAACAACTGGATTAAGGAAGAAGTGGACAAATAAGGAGAAGATAATTTTTTTTGAATGAATAAATAATACTGCATGTTCCAAATCTTTAATCAAACGTAATTAAGTGAATAAAAAAACTTAAATATTTTATGCAATGATAATTTCTTAAAAAAAACTTGTATTAATAATGTTTCTTGTAAGGACTAATAGTATGAATTTTCTAACGATTGTGAGTTGGAAAATAGAAACTGTTATAAGATAAGGAATTTCTTTACATAGAGAAGGATTGGAAGATTGTGTTGAATTTTTATATGGTTAGGTCAAATATTTTTTCAGAATTTTTTGTGTAAATATATTATTGTTCAATTTGTATTGATGTAAGTTATGCAATTGCATTTTCATTTTAATATGTTAATTTCTTTTTATATTTCAATTATTTCTTTAATCTATATTTTTTATACTAAATATGTTTGACATTTTTCAAATAGTTATTTATTTGAAAAATATTCATGTATATATTTGTGCTTAAAAATTCACTAAACTCTATGAATTATTTTCTTGAATTCAATAATTAATCACTCTTCTTTTGTATAATTCAAATAGACTTGTTCCTATCTATCTAGGATATATTAGTTAAACATGATACTAATTATAGTTAGTATATATAATATATATAGTATGTTTTAAAAACGTTTGATTTAATATCGATCCAATTGATATTAAATCACATCCAAGCCTTTAGCAACAACCATGCCCACATATTGATGGACATTGTTACTTCAAATGAGTGTAGGTCTAATTAGGACCTTCCATCAGGGGATTAGAGGAATTTTTTTACTATAAACACAATGTTACTAAACTTTGACTTGGAATGATAATCAATATATGTAATAACTTTGTCGAAGAGTTTATCCAATTGAAGTTGGAGGTTGAAACTCTGCATAGAAAGTTTGTGACGTTCAAATTGAATTCGGAACTCTTCCTAGGAGTTTCTCTAATTGAAAGGAAAGGATGAAGGACACATCTAGTGAGTTTATCTAGTATTCAAAATCCATGTCTCCAAACCTGTAAAAGAGAAAATCTTGGTCCAATAAAAGGTTGTGTCAAATTTAATGAATTTCATATATTGCATGGTGGATAGTGATCTAAATAAAAGATAACATCTTGATCTCTCATTTTCTCTTGAATCACCAACTCTAAAATATATTCATGCAAATGGCATCCAATCATATGGAATGAACATTGTGGTGTAGATGAATCAAGCACTAGATTTCATGGTCATGGTTATATGAGCATAACCCTATAGGCATTGTTTTACCATAATATAGGGGTTTTACTTAAAATAAAACTAACCCCAAAAAATGGTGATCATATGTTATAAAGGAAAAAAATGCAATTACAACAGAGCTATAATACCATAAGTTTTATTCAGATTTTGTTTAATGTTTTCATTTGATGGATGATATATATAGATTTATAGATTAAATCATTACATAACTAGAACAATAAAAATATCTTATACAGATTGTCCAAAAGAAAAAATGCCTCTATATCTCAAGGACCTAAAATATAGATATATTCGTGGAAAAATATTGGAGAAATCCACTCCCATCTACTTGAAAACCTATTGGACATGATCAGAGATAAAGCTAGTATAAAAATTTGATTCATATACTATAAGATATGATACTAAGAGGAAGAGCCAACAAGGACTAAGTTGAGGAGAGTGCGTGATTAAAAATTACTCAGAGGAAATTCTCACACAGTACCCATGAAGATTTCCTAGTTTGCATAAGGAGGTGTGCCTCAGTCAAGAAAAGTCCACAAAAATAATGGCTCACAAACATGTTTCTTTGATACCACTATTAGAACACTTAGTAAATGAGATAAGCATAATATGCATATTGTATTAATATAATACACATATAAATACATAATTTATGACCTTTGGATTCATTTTCCAAGAGGTATCTTAGACTCTCATTCGTTGTTTCTATTCACTTGTGTCTTTCCATATTCTTTCTCGAGAGAACATTACAAAATATCATAACCCTAATGTATTAGGTTTCCAATGGGCTATGATCCACATAGATTTCATGATATTAGTGATGAGGGTCCTTGAAGGACCATCCTTCATCCCATGAGCCACTTTCTCATGATATTTCAAACTTTGAAGAAGAGAGGGGTGATAATCTCACTGAATAACATTTTGCAGCCTTAGATGCAAAATATATTAGTTATGAAAACATACATGTATCCACTACATCTATTCAATATTACAAGGCTTTGGTAAGTAATAGTACCTCTTAGAATTATAATTTTTATGGTGCATTTTTTTTAAGAAGTTTAATTTTGAAGACAAATCCTTAGAAGAATAGAAATGTTTAAATCTATTTAACAATAGCCAAGAAGATGGGATTATTCACCATAGTAATCATCATTAGGATGAGGATTGTTGGAATTTAAATGGAGACCCTATTTATGATAGTAATTGTGAATTTTCTAAAGATGTTATAGATTATGGGGCCCTTGGACAACATTATATTGTGGATGAGTTAGCTCAAAAAGAGGTAGTAAACTTGGAAGTTTTTTAGCCTTGCTATCCCATGCATAGCATTAATTGAAAAACATATTTAGTAGTTGCATATTCAAAATTTTCATAGATTTATTTATATCCATGCTTGCATCTAAATATTTTTAAAAAATTCCAAATTGTGTAAGCTAAGATGAAAAAGAAAAAAAACCATTTTCTCCCACACATAATCTTGAAAATTCTTAGATTTTGGAGTGTGTTAGTGTTGATGAAGGTGTTGGAATTCTTTAGGAATTTTATTCTTCAAATTTTGGTGAAAATTCATGTTATTTTTTAATGGGGAAGTATTTTTGGGTGCTAGAAATTGTGTGGAACAATGATTTTTGAATAGTCCACTTAGCACTCATTGAGTATCAGCCCGACTGCCATGTATCCTTGCAAATTTTCACTGGTTACAAAATTCAACACAAGAGAGTAATACACAAGAATTTTGGATCAACAAGTGATTATTCCTTGTGAAATGTTCAGCTGCGGAAAGTATCAAGGTCCTTCTATCGAAAGGGAAGAGAAAAGTGGGCCCTTTAAAGACAAGTAATAGTACTAATCTAGAAAAGGCACATGAGCATATACATATGAATGAATCATTGATCAAACAGCAAAATAGTTCACAAGGAAGCAATGATTGTTAAAGAAAATACAACACACCTTACACAAGATAAGTACCAAAGCCATCGAAATAGTTCGATTTCCTTAATATAGATGAAAACAACATACATCGAAAACATTCAAAGAATAGTTTTACAATATTCATGACATATTCATGAAAGTGTGATTGCTCAATGAGCTTCTGAATTAAGTAAAATTCTCAAGTTACATCAATATGATGAACACCTCTAGCCCCAATAGTGGAGCATTAGAGCAATCACTCGCTCCTCCAAAATAATTATCTTCCTCTCCAATGTCTAGTAGGAGGAGCCAGGGTGAAAAATTCCCTTGCATGGATAATGAGGGTGTATATATAACAAATGGGGTGATCATTCACCTCCCTTGTGACCCTTGGACTACCCTCATGATTATTTTACTTCTCTATAACCTTTCGACTCCCACATGACTTTTCATATTACATGGATGATTCTTGGACTTCCACTTTACATTACATTTTCCAATATATAATTTACATAATCCAAAAATGATGCCGCACATGATGACTCATGACATCACATGACATGACATTGATGACATGGAATGCATGATGACATTTAAATGTAAATTCAGTCTTTGTTTCTACTATATTTTAGTCTTCTTGAGAGATATTGCATGGTCTTCTTCTTCCTCCTCCTCGTGATTTGAAGATAAGGAGTCTTCAATGTGATCTTGATATTCTGTCTTCATGAGAGATATTCTTTGTTCTTCATATATCCCCTCTAAAGGGTAGTGAATCATATGGAGTCTTCATGCAGTCTTGATCTTTGGTATTCTATTGTAATCGATTGTTCCTTTATCTTCTTGCATATTGATAATATTATCTCCTAGGCTCCTTAGGTGTCTTCTAGCATTTTCTATTTCTACATCTCCTCCATCATCATCATGTCATGGCATAATAGAACACCTACGACTAAAATCCACCCATGACAGGATGACATCAGTCTGACAAGCCCCTAGCCTAAGATGCTTCATGAAATCACTTGTTAGGGTTGGAACCAGTCACTAGTTGAGTGGCTAACTTAGGAATTGCACAGTTCCAGAGGCCAAGGTCTGGTAGTGAGGCTTAGTACTATGCAATGCGTAGTTCAGGATGGCCATGGCCAAAGGATTGTTCAGTTGAGGGACTCAAGGACTCAAGTTGGAGGCTTGAGCCTTGAGACTGCAAAGTTTTGTAGGCCTTGGCAGAGGCATTATGCGGTTAAGGGACTTAAGGGATCAAGTTGGAGGCTTAAGGCTTTAGAATATTTATTTTGCAGTTATGAAGGCTTGGGCTGAGTGTCTGCACAATTGAGGAACTTAAGAGGTCAAGCTTAAGGCTCGAAGTTTCCCAATGCACAGTTCAGACATGAGAACAGATTTGGAGATTTCACAATGGAGAGAATCAATGCATTAAGCTTGATGCTTGAGGATTTAATTTTCTCATTGTGTAGTTTTGGAGGGAGAGAGGACAAGTAATTACACAGTTATGTAGTTCAATAAATCAAGCCTAAGGCTTGATGCTTCACAATGCGTAGAGAAGGTTGGATGGAGGCAAGGATTGTACAGTTCTGGAGCTCAAAGACTAGGACTGAGCACTGAGGTTGCGCGGTGTGCAGTTCCAAGAGGAAAAGTTATGGATTTAGGGTTGATACTATGAAATGCATAGTTTAGGAAGGTTGATTGAATTCAAGTTTCCCAAGAATGAAATTTTCTGGATAACGCTAAGTGTGATATCAGTGAGGCTCAAGTGAGCAGAGACAAAAATAGATCATGATCACACAATCTGAACAATCGAAGACAAAGCATTGGTCACTCAAAAAAAAAAAACAACATGATGCCCTCAATGTGACAACAATGCACCATACCT
The DNA here is from genome assembly GCA_034641835.2 of Pinus albicaulis. Taxonomy (NCBI): domain Eukaryota; kingdom Viridiplantae; phylum Streptophyta; class Pinopsida; order Pinales; family Pinaceae; genus Pinus; species Pinus albicaulis. Next base: position 35,237 of record JAXQQM020058204.1, read on the forward strand.
CTCTAAGTGCGACACAAAAGATACACTTTGCAAAGAAAGTGACAAAAATTGTACGGCAATGCATGAAACTTTGGGAATGAGTGTAAAACATGTCTACATGAATAGTAAGACTCATCAACACCAAAATTACCCCTTAAAATAAGCCAAAACTCCACTTTACATGATAAGTGCCACTTCCCATGCCAAAATATGACATTTTCTATATAAAGAGAAAAGTGTGAATGACACTTGTGATATGCGAAAGACGGTGAAATAACACATGTTAGAGCCATGATAACCTGAAAATGACACTAATTAACATGAAATAAATCAAAGGAGATAGTAAAAAAACATGAAAGAAACACTCGGGAATCTGAAGGTGCGCAAAAGCGACAATTTGGAAAACTCACTGAAACAAAAGTACAATCACATCCAAAATTGAGAGACTATCAATGAAAGGGTGCACTGACTGTCAACATGGGTTGATAATTGCACAAGAACAGTCTTGATGGACTATGTTATGCCTATACAAGCTTGCGTAAAAGAATGTGCTCATGAACTTATTATAGACTGAGCATGTGCAAGAAGGTTACTTCGACACTTATAACCCAAGAGAAAGATCAAAGACTTAACAAGGCATCAGCTGACCAAGAAGTGAATATGGAACAACCAATCTCAAGATACTTAATAGACTCCAAAATTCAAGTTTAGGAAAAATTTTGGAGATGTTTGTCATAGTGACAACACTTGGCAACACACTAGTGGAACTCCAACTTCTCTACCTTGGTCAAACATTTCGTGCAGGGTCTAGTTCCTCATGGGGTGTTGATTCATCTTTTAGATCACTTTGGTTCCCAACCTACCCCATGCATTAGCATAGTCTCATTTTTTATTCCTCGGTTGAACAAAATTATAAGGCCAACCATATCACAAATTTGTTTCAAAATAGGAAAGGGTAGTATAGTTTGCAAGCTATAGATTTTCATAGTATATTTTTTCATTTCTGGTGTTGCTCCACTACCAGCAAGCTTGGATAGTACCCCAATGGATTTTCTTGCTTCACATCCCTACGCAAGAATCATTTCTATTATTTTTCCCTTTATTTACGTATTTAATATAGGACTATTCATAAGAACTTATTCATTTTATGGGCTGAAGAGGGATACCGACTGATTGAGAGCATAAGAGGTTGCTCTTTCAAAGAAGCATACAAGACCTATAATATTATTTTTCTCGTTTCGATTTTCCCCTTATCCTTCTCTACTTGATCAGATCAGTGTGAAAAGCACTGAAATATAAAGAACCGAGTGTAGGCATATTTTTTCTAAAATAGACATGTAAATCATGGTTCGAAACAAAGGTTGCCTTATAACGCAAGAATCACATTTTCCATCATAACATCATCAACCAAAAGGTGTAACAAAGACAGAGAAGCATGACTGAAGGTTAGCCAAATGTTGCAGTGTCACAAAGCCCTTTTCTTTTCTACCACATTTTCTTTGAGCCAAATGGAACATCCTTCATGCGAAGTCTTATTAAAAAAAACACAAATAAGAGTCAAGACACAACAAGAAAACCAAAATAAAAAGGAAACAACAAATGGAGGCTAAACCAATCAACAAAATGCGAGATAAGAGCTACAAAAAAAATGAAAGGCTGGGAAATCGAGTCCAATATGATTGAAAGGGAAACTAAGATGCAGCTAGACCTACTCCTAATGTAACTAGCTAGAAGGTCAGGGTTTTGTATAATGAAATTTCCAGTGTAGCCACTGTAGTTTCTCCCGACATGCATACACAAAGATATGGCCAATTAAAATCAATATAAAGTAATTTGCAACAGAAATATACTTCTTAGAAAGCGTGAGGAAAGATTGAAATTTTTTATTTGTGGTGGAGATTTCCAAGTAGGATTTCTCCAACCCTTTAGTGATTGGATCGTAAAATTCAAAATAGTCCTCTTGAGCACCCTAAAATCTTTGAAAAGATGGTTTTTCAATTAAAAGTGCAGTATCAAAATGAGAATATTGTGAGGGAAAATGGATCTGATCATATTCAAAGGGGTTATCAAAATAGTGAGGACCTAACATAACTATCAGTGAAGGATGAAGTGCCTCAATTTCTTGACAAGTACCCGAATAGTGAGAAGTTAAACCATAAGGATCAAAGGATGTAGGAAAATTGTCATCGGATGTGCTGATGGGAAAATTGTAAGTTGAATGACAGTCATCGGAGTCAGAATCGTGATCAGATGATTTGACTAAAGCATAAGATTCCCAATTAGTAGCTAACAAAGATAAATCCATTTGAACAGCTTTATGAATGCTCTAAGCAATAGAACCAACTTCCTCGCATGTTGAATATGACAAATTGTTTTCCTATAACTGGTGGCAAAATATACAAGCATCATAATCATTGAAAGAATTGAAAAGGAATGCTAGTATAGAAAATATACGAAACCAATCAAGATGTAATGGATGAAAAAGAGGAACTTGATTCAAAAAATAACTCAAGCAGTTTCTAACACTCAAGAGTATTTTTGGTTTCATGAAGACATTCACAATAAAAACTAGGAGTTGATTATTCACCATAGCACTCAACAGATATGAACTCTTCGGCCAAAGGTAATCTTAAAATTGATTGGCTTCGTGATTCTTCACATTCATGAAAGGTGTACACACCAAACCCGAATTCGACACAAGATATTTGTATGGGGATAAATTCACTACAACAAAATGATTAGAAACTCGATCTTGAGAAATAGGAAAGTTATAACGAGGAATCCTAAAATCCATCAAGAATGATTTTACATCCAGAGAAACAATATGAATTAAAGAATTTTGGAGCATCCAGATCTGACATGGTTTAGGAATTTCACCTAGATTGCGAAAACCTGACATAACCATCAACGAGGTTGCAGTGCCTCGACTACCTAACAAGTTTTGAAACTTTAAAAATACAGGTAACAAAATTTTGTAAACTAAGTCAAACCGCAAATTGCATGTGGAGAGTTTTTATTGGTTAATTCAAAAGGATCACATCTATCTAGATGGAATCTATCTACTTCATTGGTCTGATCAGATCCTTCAACTTCAACAAACATATTACTTAAGTCATAATATTCTTCTAATCACAAGTCTTAGAATGTATGCATTAGAAAAATATCATGATCACACCGATTCGAAGAGTTTCCCCATACAAAGAAAGAGATCATAAGGGATGGAATGGATGCTCTATAATTTTATTGTCTTCTCCTTCATCATGGATAATCTCACTATCCTGTTTCATTTCAAGCTTCAACTCATCAAATAACAAACTTCAAGAATGTGAACAATTTCCATAGCAAGTTGATGCATTACAAACAGTAGAGCACAAAGGAGAGGGAGCTGAAGATGAAGAAGTGTTCATACTTGAATCTTCTTTTACCAAAACAAATTTGAGATCTAAATCTTTCAAAAAAAAATATTCTTGAGAAACTGAAATATTAGATGTTTCAATTGGGAATTCATCATCACATGCATCAACGAAGTCATCCTTAGGAAAACTGATCGCATTTGATTGACTACCAAGATTACCATATTCATTGTCAACCAAGAATGAGGAAACACCATCTTCACGTGGAGGATTTTGAAAAAGATAATAAATATTGAAAGAATCGTCATCTTTCTGCTCCTCTACCTATGAAATGTGACTACCTTGCACCTTTTCAATACTTGGATTTGAAATATACCAATTTGGCAGGTCAAGGGACAAGGGGTCATGAAAAATAGATGATAAAAGATGATAGGTATCTGAATCAGATTTAAGACTTAATTTATGAGCAGTAATATCATCTTGTGGAATGGAGGAGTTCGTATTTACCATAGGCTCCATGAACCATTCCAACATTTCCTCTATAGGATATGAATCATGAAAAATGGAAGGAGGATGAGAAGATGGATTCATAATTTTATTTATAGATCTCCCAACTTTATTATCATCACAAGGAGGCACCCCCATTGGAAATTTAAAATGAGGAGGACAAGGAAAAAATGAATGGCAGGTTCCTCCTATGAAATTAGGGGTGTATCGTGACTTATAGGAGTTCGGGAAATAGAAACATCAGGTGGTTTGGGTTCATCGTGAAAATAGATATGAACAAAATGCTCAATTTTTTTTTAAATAAATCCCAATATGTCTCTTCTTCAGGAAATTCATAAAAAAGGTGAAGGAATCTATTAAACAAATCCTTAATTGATTCATCAGGCTTCATTATAAGTTGATTGATTATTTTATAAACATTATGGTAGTCACCTATCGAAGGCTTGATAAATCTCCTGGAGGAAATGATGAAAATAATGGAAGGAAGAAAATGGTAAGGTATGACACCATCAATTAACACGACCTTCAAGGGTGAGGAAGAATAGAACACAAGAAAAACCGTCATCATTGATTTTGTAAGATTCACAAAACTTAAGGAAATCAGAATATGCTCAGGTATGGATGTTCCATCCTCACCGTCAAACTTCATTTGAGACAAGTGATAAAGAGGTTCATATGGAATTGAAAATTGAAAAATGGATAAATTAGAGAAACACCCTAGGAGTATGTTTTGAGAATGAGGCATTAAATATAAGAGATTGAGAACAAACTCAACAGACATAGCTTGTCATCTAGCCCTCCTTCTAGTGCCATTTTGTTGATGGTGTTGTAAACCCATCAACCAAGAGGATCTCCCTGATGTGAAGTCCCAATTAGACCTCACACTATTTGGAATAGGGTACCCATCTAAAGTATCGACCCGACTGCCATGTATCCTTGTATATTTTCCTTGGCTACATATTTCAACACAAGAGAGTAATACACATGTATTTTTGGATCAACAAGTGAGTATGCCTTGTGAAATTTTTAGCTGCGAAAAGTATCAAGGTCCTTCCTGTTGTCGACTAATATTGTCGCCCCTAGAGACAGCCTAGAGTTGCCATAGACCAGTGCCTAGGACATCTTATCATAGCAAGGAGCACATAATATAACTTGAGTGTCAATCCAAAAGGCTCTCCTGTTATCTCTTGTAAAGCAAGGAAATGGATTTAAATGGGACCAGAAATTACAGAAACTGCCACAGAGAAGGTAATTTTGCAGAGGCAAGATGCAAAGCCCCAATATAAAAGCATCAGACAGTTAAGAGACAATTTACTGTAAAGAGGGCCAATTCAAATAATATATCACAGAGATCAAATATCAGAAGGAGTGCCGAGTGAAAGAAACATTAAGAGGATACTAGTTAACCTTGGACTGATACCCATATACACAACAGAACCGTATATGGGCTTATCAATCTAAGAATCCATACATGACAATGGCGTTTTAAAAGCACCTTCCCAAGGCAACTAATATAGCAGAAAATATGGATGAAGTGAATATGAAACAGTATATCATGCCTGAGCCTATTTAAAGCGCTTGACTGATTCAAGTATGGGCATCAGCTAGGATGAATCCTCACTTAAAACCAGTGAGCCACTCGCATTCCAGTAACATGATACAAGAAGATGTATGAAATGAAATATTGTATTAAACACATAAGAAAGGGTTACATACTGTGAGATATCAAAGACAAGAATCCTCTAAAACAGACATAATTCCTCCTCACTGAGACCCTACGGGCTCTGAGCCTTCATACAACAGCCTTTACAAAATGTATACAAAAATATCTTTCATAGCACAGCTTTCTGATAAAAATCTGGAACCATCTAAAATCATTTTCCTTGTTTTACAAGAGATAGCAGGAGAGCTTTTGGATTGACACCCCAGCTTTAATATATGCTCCTTGCTATGCTAAGATGTCCTAGGCACTGGTCTATGACAACTCTAGACTATCTCTAGGAGAGACAACAATTGTCGACAACATCTTTCTAGCGCCGTTGCTGGGGGCGAATTTAAGAATATTAGTTTCCCTGGGCCTCGACAAATCATATTCACTCTCTAATCAGGTGAGCACAGAGAGTTGAAGAGTTGCATATCTCTCACCTTGGCGACTCCACTGTTGTTTATTTGATAAACCTATTGGTAGTCCTGGCTCCTCGTAAGCCACATTTGAGGTCAGATACATCACAGTCAAAGATACCTTCAGTGTCTGACCCAGAGAAGATTAATCATAGAAGAGTTTGGAAAGAGAAGAAATCAGTCCGTGCTGAAATCCCTGAATATTCTGTAGAAGATTATCCATCCTCTTCTTCTCAATAAATCCAAATAGAAAATCCTGACTCCACTGAGGAAAATCTCGAATATTACTGAGATAGCCCACCTCGGGGAAGTGCTAGAGCTAAAGTGAACTTTCATCCTACCCCTGAGGCTGAGGAAGTTAAAGAAGTTACAGAAGTAGCCCCTGTTAATCGTGAATTGTTTCCATCTACACCTCAGGCTTCTGTACAATATATTCCTGTTGTTATCCATACTCCACTTCCTCCTCCTCCTCTTCCTCCATTTGTACATCAGATTGTTGAATAAATATGCTCCCCTGGCATTACCACAAGTGTTAAATGATATGCCGCAAGATTATTTGAAAATTCTGCCTAGATTTAATGGAGAAAATGAAATTGATGCTCAGAAACACCTTGAGGTCTTCTGCTCTTTTGCAAAAAACTTAAATGTAGAACATTTGGATGTGGTCTTAAGGTTGTTCATGCAATCTCTTGAGGGTGAAGCCAGAAAATGGTTTAAAACATTAGCAGACCGCTCAGTCAATACCTGGGATAGAATGAAAGAGTTTTTTCTAAGGAAGTGGGGAGAAAAGAAAGATCATGGTCAGTGTCTTACTGAATTCAATACTTTGAAGAAGAAACATAATGAAGGGGTGTCAGAGTTTATTAAGAGATTTAATAAGTTGTATTTGAGTTTGCCTCCTGATATGAAGCCACATCAAACTGCAGCTAAAGTGGTCTTCATAGCAGCCTTTGATTCAGATTTTGGTTTCTCCCTGAGGGAAAGGAAACCTTCCACTCTAGATGATGCTCAATCAGATGCTCTTGAATTGGAAGCAAACTTTGCCTTCACTGGAAAATTGAAAGGAAAAGCTGAACAGGACACCAGGAGAAGAGGCAAAGAAGAGGTTTCCACCTCTAATCAAGACAAGGATGCAGACGGAATCGAGGAAATGAGCAAAATGATCAAAAATATTTCTAATAAATTGGGAAAACTTGAATTGGAGACCAAGAATTTAGCCTCCAAGAATTTTTATAACGCTCCAAACAGAGGATACAATCCCCAGTACAAGAGACCACCTCTGCAGATATTTCCAAGGGAAGCAAAAGAACAACAAGATCAGGTACCACATCCATTGTACCTGGAAGGTCCAGTAGATGATTCTTCTGAAGATGCTGCTTATGAACTAGAGGATTCAAATCTTTCTTTTTCAAACAATGATGAAATAGAATGCCCGTTGCAAGAAGAAGAAGAAGCAGAAATTGATCATTATTGTAAACAATTTGTTGATTTCATGCAAGCACACTTCAATAGAAAATATGATCTCAGGTCTTCCCGAAAGAGGACATGTACTAAAGATCAAGAATAAGAGCCACCTCAGAAGGAGGTACCCGCCCAGAAGGAGTCAGAAATGAAGAAAAACACAGAAAAAGGTAAGAGTCCTCTTAACGAACCTCTGCAGTCTAATGATCAAATTTCCTCTTCTTCCAAAACAATTAGTCCTCCTAATGTCTAGTCTGTGTCCAAAGAATCAAAACCCCTAATTGAAAATAGAGAATCAAAAGAAGTTGTAATAGAAAAGTCCCCCCCTGCTTTTAGTTTGCAAAAAGAACTTGAGAAAATTAAAATTCCAGTCCCCTTGACTGAGCTGATGAAGCAACCTGCATACCAATCTCAAGTTACTTCTTTTATGTTCCCTCATGAAGCACCAATTATTCCTGATAGTCTAAATCTTCAAGAAGAAATACCCATGGTATTGTTTGGCCCACATGTTGAGGAGATAGACCCCTCTACTCCTCCTTTTTATGTTTCTCTAGTGATCCATGACCTGATTTCACACAATTGTATGCTAGATTCTGGAGCTTCCCATAATCTAATGCCTCTGTTAGTCATGGAGCAACTAGGACTTCAAATCACACGACCATATAAATATCTATATTAATTTGATTCCAAAAGAGTTAAATGCTTGGGGATGATTAAAGATTTAGCGGTCAATTTGGCCCAAATCCCAGCAAAAAGTATAATAATGGACATTGTGGTGGCTGACATCCCAGCTCGCTTTGGCATGCTATTGTCAAGGTCCTGGGGTACAAAAATTTGTGGGTCACTCAAATTGGATTTAACCTGTGCCACTATCCCAGTCTTTGGTGGCTAGGAGAGGAGATTGTACAGAGAAACCAAATTTGTCAAGATGGTTACAAAGGCTGAAAGCTCTGACAATTCCCCAGTTTACAGTAGAGAAGGAGATTTTTCATGCTTGATGCTAGAAGAAGATAAATATTATTCCCATGAACCCTCCTTCTGCCATATCAAGGCTGAGCAGCCTTCAGAAAATCATAAAGAAGGAATCTGGACATTGCATTTTGATGGAGCAAATTCAAAGGAAGATAATGGAGCTGGAGTATTATTAATTTCTCCTGCAGGAAAATGGATCCCACTGTCTTTTAAATTAGAATATGAAGCTACTAATAATGTGGCTGAATATGAAGCACTTCTATTAGGATTACAAACAGCCAGGAGCATGGGTTTACAAAGTTTGAAAGCTCTGGGAGATTCAGAATTGGTGGTCAGACAGGTCAGAAATCAATGCCAAACTAAACACCCTCGGCTGAAAGCGTACAGGAATGAAGTGTGGGACATGGTGGAGAAATTCTTCTCAGCATTCAATATCCATTTCATGCCTCGGGAACGGAACAGAATGGCATAATCTCTTGTTGTGGCTGCAAGTACATTTCGTCCTCCTCAGAACCCAATTTCTGATAAAAGTCTGGAACCATCTAAAATCATTTTCCTTGTTTTACAAGAGATAGCAGGAGAGCTTTTGGATTGACACCCCAGCTTTAATATATGCTCCTTGCTATGTTAAGATGTCCTAGGCACTGGCCTATGACAACTCTAGACTGTCTCTAGGAGAGACAACAATTGTCGACAACACTTCCACTAAAAGGGAAGAGAAAAGTGGGCCCTTTAAATACAGGTAATAGTATTAATGTAGAAGAGGAACACAAGCATATACATATGAATGAATCGTTGATCAACCAGTGAAATGGTTCATAAGGAAGCCACAATTGTTAAATTAAATACAAAACACCTTCAAAAAGATAAGTACCAAAGCCAACGAAATAGTTCAATTTCCTTAGTACAAATGAAAACAACATACATCACAAACATTCAAATAATACTCTTACAATATTCATGAAATATGCAGGAAAGCATGCTAACTCAATGAGATTTTGAATTAAGTAAAAGTCTCAATATACATGAATACAATGAAAATGACTAAGCCCAATAGAGGAGCATTAGAGTAGTCACTTGCTCCTCCAAAATAACCATCTTCCTCTCTAATGCCTCATAGGAGGAGCCAAGGTGAAAAATTCCTTTGCATGGAAAATGAGGGTGTATATATAACAAATGGGTTGATCATTCATCTCCCTTGAGACCCTTGGACTACCCGCATGACTGTTTGACTTCTCTATACCATTTCAACTCCCACATCACTTTTCACATTACATGGATGACCCTTGGACTTCCACTTTACATTACATTTTCTAATATAGAATTTACATAATCCACAAATGATGTGGCACATGATGACTCATGACATGACATGACATAGATGACATGGCAATGCCAAGTCACTCTTTGGTGTTTTTATATTTGAGTATTCTTATGATATAGTGCTTATTCTTCTTCTTCCTCCTCCTCATGACTTGAAGATAAATATTCTTCAATATGATCTTGATCTTCTTTCTTCATGAGAAATATTCTTTGTTCTTCATATCTTCCTCCAAAGGGTTGTGAATCAGATGGATTCTTCATGTGGTCCTGATCTTTGGTATTCTATTATAATCCACTCTTCCTTCATCTTCTTTCCTGGTGATCATATTATATCCTCAACTCCTTAGGTGTCTTCTAGCATGGTCTCTTTCTACATCAACTCATCATCATCTTGTCATGACATAATAGAATACCTGTGACTGTAATCCACCCATGACAAGATGACATCAATCTGATAAACCGCTATCCTAATATGCTTCATTAAATCACTTTTTATGGTTAGAACTGGTGATTGGTTGAGTTACTAACTCATGGATTTCACAATTCCATAGGCCAGGTCCAGGACTGAGGCTTGATACTGCACAATACGTGATTTAGGATGCCCAAGTTCAAAGGATTGCACAGTTGAGGGACTCAAGTGCACTGGTTGGAGGCTTGAGCCTTGAGACTGTGCAATGTGCAGTTATGGAGGCCTGGGTATAGGTATTGCATAGTTGAGGGACTCAAGGGCTCATGCTAGAAACTTGAGGCTTGAGACTACGTATGCAGAGTTCTGAAGCTTGGGTTGAGTGACTACATAGTTTTGGGCTGAAGAGGTCAAGCTTGAGGCTTGAATTTTCCCACTTCACATTTTAGACGGGAGAACAGGCTGGTATATTATGTAGTTTAGGGGATCAAGGCCTCAATCTTGAGTCTCGAGGCTTGAATTTTCCCAATGCGCATTTTTGGAGGGAGAGAGACAATTCAAGAGCTCAAGGTTGATGCTTTGTGCTTGAGACTTCATAGTGCACATAGAAGTTTGGTTGGGGGCAAGGATTGTGTAGTTATAGAGCTCAAGGATTAGGACTGAACACTAAGACTGCAGAGTGGATAGTTCCAAGAGGCAAGGTCAGGGTCTTGGTGTCAAAGTGTGAATGATTATTCAAACCCTTTCCCACATTAGTTATCAATCCGAGTGTGTTGGTTATTGCAAGACTAATGCACAAAATATATGCAAATGACAATAGCATAATTCTATATTAATCATGGATTCGGTGAACTAAGTAAAGAAAAAAATCGTTGTAACAACAATGAATTGGAAAAATTGCAATAAATTAACAGTAAATAAGGATTTCAGCAATTACATCTACTGCCACAACAATTAAGAAATATACAAAATAGAAAATGAAATTAGCACACACACACAAAAAGCACATAGAACCTGGTCAGGAGAGTGGGCCCAACTCCCTGATCAGGTCTGTGATGTATTCATGAACTCAAAAGAAGGACAGAAAGATAACTTGCATTAACTTAATGAAATGTTATGTGACAGATCTCCATTCCCTGCATAGCCAACCTTATATGTGTTATATCTCTCTTCTCTCTGATTATTGTCTTTTTAAATATACAAAAAACAAAGGGAAATAAATTGATTACAAAATCTCAATAATCAAGATGAGATCTGAAATATCTTTCCATCATGATTCAGCTGCCACAAGTCGAATCTAGTAATTACAATTGGGGAAATTTGGAAAATGGTCACAATAGAAAATCGATGAATATGTCCTTCGAATAACCTTTATTTTCTCTCAATAAAGGCCGAATTTGGGAAAAATAGTAATTATAAAATGAATTTGGTCCATTCTGCACAAAACCCATGTTTCGGATTTTTAGGATTCTTCTTTGTTTGCCCGAAACATTCAACGCAAAATTGTCTCTTGTTATCCTAGCGAATTTCCGAGTTGGAAGATTTAATTATCAGTTGAAGATCAAATATGCAATCTAGAAGAAATATTGGAGGCTAAAATTGTGAGTGATATTATAACAAATTCAGTAATAAACCATCATTGGAAAAATCATGCATAATAATCATTAATTTATTAAAATAAAGGAGAACAAATATTACTTATCCTAAAGAGCATAAATAATTATGAAATGGAATTATATAATAAATTATGATAAATAATGTGATAAAATAACATTATAAATGGATGAAATGGATGTTAAGAATTGATAATAATAATACAAATTAGTGGCCCAACATAGGGCTTGAGGGTTGAGACTGAGCAATGCACAATTCAAGAAGACTGAGTGAAGTTAAGTTGCCCGGGAACGAAATTTTATGGATAAGACTAAGTGTGGGATCAGTGAGGCTCAAGTGCTCATGATCACACACTCAGAATATTCGATGACACAACATTGATAACTCAAAAAAAACAAGAACATCATGATGCCCTCAATGCAACAACAATGCACCATACCTCTCCAAGTGCGACACAAAAGATACACTTTACAATGAAAATGACGACACTTATGCAATAGTGCATGAAACTTTGGGAATTAATGTAAAAAGTTTCTACATTATTAGTAGGATTCATTAACACTAAAGTTACCCCTTGAAACAAGCCAAAATTCCACTTTACATGAAAAGCACCACTTCCCATGCCAAAATACAACATTTTCTATATAAATAGAAAAGTGCCAATGACACTTGTGATATGCGAACAATTGTAAAAAAACACATGCCAAATCCAATATAACATGAAAACGACACTAATTAAGACAAAATAAAGTGAAGATGAAAGTTGAAAACATGAAATCAACACTCGATAAAATAAAGGCGCGCAAAAGCGACAGTTTGGAAAACTCACCGAAATAAAAGTACAATCACAACTGATATCACTCAAAAATATCCTCTTGGTTGTGAAAGAGAAATTCCTAAGGTAATATTTTCAAATCAGGCTTATAGATTGAAGGCTATCCCCTTCAATCCAGAGATGGATCTCTCTGAAATTTTAATCACTAATTGTATCTCCAAATAGTGGCTAGATCTTAAGTAAGGTGGTATCAAAATAGGGTTTGGTTCAGTAGGGTTGCAGAAATCTCAACTATTGGGAAAATGGAGACAGATCTGAGTATCTATAAATATTATTAGTGACTGATTAGAATTCTCCAGGAAACAGAAGCAAGGTAAATGATGTCTACCTATGAATATAATCGTTACAGTATGAAATTGGAAAAAAGGATTAACAATCCATCATATTTAAAGCATCTAATAGAGGATTAATTTCAAATGTAACTTCAGAGGAAAATGTGATTATATAACTTTATGTAATGGAGCATCTAACAAAGGATGAGTTCCACAACATTTAATTTCAGCTTAAATACTTAGAAGATTTACACATAAATGAAAAATTGAGAAATGAGTTTCATACACATAAGAAAGGGGATATCCTTCAAAACATCATCGTCATGAATTTTTGGTATGAAAAAACTCTTTAATTTTGCAATTGACATATTTAATACTCGGGAAATATTACAAAACAGAGAAATAGTTTCTTCTTCAAAACTTGAAAAACCAATCATTGTCCCTACTTTTACAGTTAATTTATAGAAATACTACATATGCTTCAAATACACAATTTGTGGAAAGTATTTATTACAATAATTGTCAAGATCCAAAAGAAATTGATCTGAAAAAAATTTCATTATTGTTTGAAATAATAAAGGAGGCAATAATATCTGGTCCCCAAGTTCAAATTATGAGGTGGCCTGCATCTGTTGACTTGCCATTTTTATAGGAAACAAAATTTCGAAAAAACTAGAAAAATAAGCCTAAAAGATACATATGAATTTATCAAATCATGATAGATGTTATAAAACTGAGGAAGGTTTTTGTTATTTGGTTTGTTCTCGCAAAAAACCTCTTTTTGTTTCTAAAATTCATCTCCATATATTTGTAAACATCATTTGAAAAATATTACTAAAACAAGAAAAAATAGAATTACAAAATCTGGTAAAATAAGCTTCAAAGATTTATTTGTATTTTCCAAACCATGATGATTGCGTTAAATATGAAAGAGGTTTTTTAACGCAGCCCATTTCCAAAAAATTAATATTTTTTATTTTTTTTAATTAATCACCACCAGTTTGGAATCTTTGTTGAACATGGTGACTAAAACAAGAAAATTAAAACCAAGTATTGTCATTTCTTCTTAAACCGCTTATCTCCTTTAGTTGGTAAACTTGTTACATTTGCAACTTTTGTCAATTGAAATTGCTTGTCCCTAAACCTAGTTGTGATTCCATCAAAGTATTTGATGAAATATGCCATACACTATAAATATTACTAATAACTCCTATGTCTACTGCAAATTGGTTTCCTGGGTATGTTGGAAATGGTTCTTTTAAACATAGTTTCAATTTTCAGGTTTTACCTCTAAAACCTTTTTTTAACGCCTGGAAACCCTTCCAAATGTCTCATCAACTTTTAACATGAGTTAGACTTCTTCAAAAAGTGTTTGAGTGTTTGATATGATTAAAAGGGAGGTTAGAAAAACTTTATTTTTAAAATTCTTGTAGGCGCTACAAAAATATTCGTAGCGACACCTATTTTTGGTATACTTCATTCGATTGGCTGAAATACTTAGTTAAAACATTAAGCATGACATAATAGACCTATTTGACATGATCCTAACCCTCATGCCATCATTTCACACAAAATTTTAATATAGTCCAACACTTAAGCCTTCACTCTTTCTAAATGAAGTTGTCAATTGATTCTCAAAACATTTGGACCCTTTGTGAATATACAAACCGAATTCTAACAACATCCAAAAGTGACAGACTCACAATGAAAGCATGCACTGACTATCAATATGGGTTGATCATTACACAGGCATTGTCTTGATGGAATGTGTTATTCATGTACAAGCTTACATAAAATAATGTGCTCATGAACTTGTTGCAAACTAAGCATGTGTGAGTAGGTGACTTCAACACTTATAATCCAAGAGGGAGCTCAAATACTTAACAAGGCATCATCCTATGAAGAAGTGATTGCAAATGACCTATCGCAAGATCCTCAGTAGGCTCCAAAAATCAAGTGTAGGAAAAAAATTGGAGGGTATTTGTCGTAACCACAACAGGTTCTCATGTACTCCCAAGAATAGTATATATCTCCATGTTGGAGCTTATAGTTACAACCTATTTTGTATGGGGTGTCTAAGGATAATTTTATGACAACTTATAGGATTAAAATTATGGACTTTATATGTACTAATTGTAGATAAGGGGCATTAGCATTATGCACATATTATCATTAGTGCTACCCTTTTGATTTATCTAATCCTCGGCCAACCAATGGGAAAGTGTCACTCATGAAGGATGACTTTTCATGACTCATTTGTCATCCCCTTTTAACTTTCATTAGTATATAAAATAAATTGGTTATGTTGGTACCATTGGTGGTGGTTTCCTCAACTGCATATTATGTATCTTTCAGCTTGTTGGAGGTGCATTTTTTTGGTTAATCATTTTTAAGAATATCATATTGTTATTTCCCCTTGCTTTTGATTTTTTACTCACTGCCTTCACTAAGTTTTTGTATGGTCAATTCAAGTCTTATTACTAGTTGTTGTGTCTTTTAGCATGGTGTGGTACTTTCCTAGTGATTTATCTACATATTATTCACATTTCACTACCATCCATTCATTTTTCCTTGGTATCTTATATATTTCACCACATTACAACTTTGTACCTTGGTACAATCCCCATCACTTACACATTTCATCATATTCCCATTCTTGGAGGTTGCATACTTTAAGGGGATTTCGAGGTAAAAATTGGGCCTCCTAGTGATAATAATAATAAAATATGAGTTATGATTTTTTAAAGGTGTTGAGCCCTAGAATTGCCTTCTCTTTTACAAACCTTCACTTCATTTCATCATTATTTTATCACTTCATAAGCCTAAAATTAATGAAGAATGATTATGATTGCTTAAAGGTTACATGAAATCGATTAACATATTGTATTTTCATGATTTTTTCTATTTTAACAATTTTCTGCAAAATAGCTACAGAATACAGGCATTCCGTAGCTGATCACGCGTTCCGTAGCTGATCCCGCATTCCGCAGCTGTTTTAGAGTTTAAGTGGGTTACAGGTGTCGTCTCAAAGAAAGGCGCATATGGGAAAATTCCAGACTTCATCCACATCATTCCTTGCTCCCTACAAAGTCTGAGCACAATTCTACATGTGGTTATGCATGTGGGAAACCAAAACCAAGAGGTAGAGTTCTACCGGGACACAAACTCTACAGCTGTCTGCAGCAAAGTAAGCAACCTTCAATAAGAGTTTTAATTCGAATAGGAATGTGAAAGACAGTAATCCCTACATTATCTCAAGTTCTGTTATGTAATTTCATTATAAATATGACTTGGGAGACCAAGCAATGTTGGTTAGATCTTGGTTAGTTTTTGGCTTTTGTTGTTAAGTTTCAGAACCGTGAATACTCTATTTTTCAGTCATTTTCTCCTTTAATGAAAGAAACATCATTTATGTGAACGTGTTGAGTCAATTTTGAGTTAGATTGCATGCTACCAGATGATGGAGGGCCCCTGCCTCCTGTGCAGCTCTGTTTTATAATTTAGATAAGTATCTCAGTTTCGTTTTTAAGTTTTTGAAGTTTATGTTCATAGTTGATTTCGTTAATCATTACAGCTACACTTGTTCTAATAAAATTTTCCAACATATCATTCATGATGAACAAGATGGACTGTGTAATTTCATAGATTAATGGCATGTCAATTTCAATAGAATACTCCAGAGGTAGAATGCATGTGGTTCAGCTTTGTCCTTTCTTTTCAAGTATGATAATGGCTCTTTAGTTTGATATTGTTCATTGTAGATTAATAGCATCTTAGTTTAGTTTTAACTCAATGCTTTAACACTTCAAGTTTAGCTGTTGTCCATTGTAGCTTACTTTGTCTTAGTTGATAAATTCAATCTCACAGGCTTAATTATTTATAAAACTTCTTTTGTTCAAAATTCATACTCATACACAATTATCTGGACAAAAGATAGTATTATTATAAGGTCTAGAGTATTTTGCAGCTTCTTTATCATTTCACAAACAAGCCTCTTTCTCAAAGACTATTTTTGAAAGGAAATCTATAACTTTTGAGATAGGTTTAGTGGTGTTAAATTGAGTTGCAGAACAGAAGTAGAAACTAGTTTAGAGTAGAAACTTTACCTTGTTACAAATATTCTTTTCCACATATTTTCCAACAAATCTTTATTCATGGATGAGATGTTGTACATTGTAAGTTATCTGTTTGATTAGTGATTTAGGAGAAAACTTCATTTCCACTTAGCTTGTTCATTTTTCAGGTTCATTTCAATTTCATGTTGTGAGTTTACAATAGAGTCATTATCAAGCTTTGTATTTGTTGGTTGCTAGTCATAGTTAGACTCTGTTTTGTTTCAGCATTTGCATTTATTTACCATCATAATTTAGGCTTTACTCTATTTTGACATAATCAATAGCTTCTTTGCACCAGTATTTAGTTCCTTCCCTTTTCAAACATAAAACCATAAAACCAAAAACATTAGAAAACACTAAACACAACGAAGTAGGAAGAGGTTACTTAGGCACATATGGTGCACTTCACTTCAGCAGTTTACTAACCCTGGTTGACAATTAAATGAACTCAATTTAGGAGACTAGTTTGAGCACAAACATTTTGGCGCCGTTGTCAGGGAAGTGTAACTAGGTATCCTGATTTCCTACATCCACAAAAACAAAAACAAAAACTTCAATCACCTACCACACCCACTATATCAAGTGGTGCAGTAAGAGCCACACATCCACATCATGAATTCATATTTTTCTAGGTAGAAGAAGAGGTGACAAAGCAGGTTGAAGAAATGGATGGAGATGATGACAATGAGGAAGATCCTTTTGGATTTCCCATTCAAGAAACTGATATCAATATTCAAATGAAGAACATCCATCCATCTGTACTTCCTAACTTCAAAGGTATGAGATCAGAAGACCCGGAAACCTTTCTTTTTGAATTTGAAATAATTTGTAGATCTTATGGCTACTCATTGCACATGCAAAAATTGAATTTGTTTTCGGTAACATTGAAGGATAGAGCTCTTAGATGGTTCATGACTTTAGGAACAAATTCTATAGGGACATGGGATGATATGAAAAGAGTATTTTTGGAAAAATATAAAGGTTATTGCATGCACCATGACCTTAGAAATGAAGTCTTTAAGATGAACCAAAAAGAGGATGAAAGCCTAGAAGATTTAGTGGAGAGATTTACTTATAATACCAAAAGATCTAAATTGTATAATTTAGGATCAGATGCATTAAAAACTCTCCTGCTAAATGCTATAAAGGATGAATGGATTGATCTTCTTAATATTGTGGGAAAAGGAGATGTCTATCGATTTTCATTTCAAGAAATTTGTGAACTATGCAAGAACATATCAAGAGGAAAAGCAAAGTGTGTAAGATCCCTTCAAGGTCCATTTATGGCAAGAGTAAGTAAGTCAACATCAAGATTGGTAAGTCAAACTGAACCTAACAATTTGCTAAACATTCTTGGTAATTTAAATGAACAAACTGACATGCTAAGAATGCAAAACAAGCAAAAAGTTGCTTCATTTATATTTTTCCCTAAATGTAGAAAGAAATATGTTTTGCATGAATGTCCACTTGATAACATTAAAATGTGTAAAATTTGTGCAGGATCACATACTACTGAAGATTTCCCATCATTACCAGGGTTGAAGGCAATTTACCAGAAGGATAATGGAGCAAATCAAGCATAAGAGCAACTTTGTTATGTAGCTCCAAGAGGACTATGGCAGCCTCATCAACCCAATATGATGCAATATCCTTATGCACAGTTTCAAGGTTATGCACAATAACCTCAAGGTAATTGGAAAACACCCTTGCCTTGGAAACCTTTGCCATATTAATCCCAACTTCAAAATCAACCTTGGAAACCTTGGCCATCTCAATCCCAACCTCAAAACCAATCTTGGCAACAAAGCTGGCAAAGGCCCTATAAAGGAAATCCACCATATCCTTAATCTTTCCCTCTCTATCCTCAATATCATCATCAATGTTATTCATACCATTTGCCTCCACCACAATATCAATATCACCCTCATTTGACCTCAATTCAACCTTTCCCATTATCATCCACACAAGCACCCCAAAGATTCCCCACTCCACTACCTCCACAACCATTTCATATCCCCAACAATAAAACACCTCAATCAACTTACAATTCCGAGGTATTGCAAAATGATTCACCAGCTGTCATTGAAGAACAAAAAATAGAAGAAGAAGACTCAGATAAGGTCCAAGAATCAGGGATGTCTATTGATAAAGAGGAGATATTGGAACCAGAGATTGAAAAGTCTCATGCATGCCTATCACTAGATTCTATGAATGAAGATCACATCTCCGATTTCATGATAGAGGAAAGACAAGGAAGACAAGATTACATTGAATCTTGGTTCAATTCAGTCATCGGATCCCAATGTTCAATTATTCAATATCTTCTGACATCATGTAAATCAAGACAGTTGGCATCTCATATACAGGTACATGTCAAAGAATATCTTTCAAACCTGCATATGAGTTTATCTATCATCTTGTTACAGACATGGTTCCAATGGAAGTATTCATATACTTGAACAAGATTTTCTTTTTCAAGTAGAGTAGGACATAAAAAAAAAAAAAAAAAAAGTAAAGAGAAAAATAAGTCGTATTGTGAAAACCAACTTGCTGGCGCAATTGGACATGAGCTTTGTTTGAAAACCAGGCAACTGGCGGGAAAATTTCACAATAAGTTCTGCAATTTCATGATGGTTTCAATCTTTCATGGTTCTTCAAATCATTTTTGGTTCTATGCTCGAGTTGGATGATGTGGAAGTCCTTAAGGTCCACCTTCCAACAGATCTTGTCCCATCGACCTCAACACTTTATCTGGGATCAAGATTAGAGATTATTTGAAGTTCCTTGGAGCTTGCATTCATCAATGGCAAGCCTCCTCATTGATAACAATGGGAATACAACAATGTCTCTTGATTGTCAAATCTTGCAGGCGACTCGACTTCGACACATTCATTCGTCCCTGTCAAGATGCACTAAGGTACCTTGACACTCATTTACATTATCGGTGAGTTGTCTCGCATTGGTTAACGATTTTCATTATTGATCGGTAATCCAATGATTTCTTCCTATGCTCGACTTCGACACATTTATTCGCATGGTAAGAATTGTACCATGAATGTTGGCTTTGATGAAGACTAATGGTTTTATGGAATCAACAACAACTTGCAGCAGTACATTTTATTAGTTTCTTGTAGCAGCATGTTCATATTTTTTTCAATTCAATAACAGTTGCGGAAAGTGGCAGTTTCTGCAGCTATTGCTGTAGCAGCTTGTTGTTGTTTTTTTGCAACTTTTTCCAGAAGGCAGTTTTGGCGCAAATGTTGCAAGAGATTGGAGCAGAAATAAAAAATTATGAGCTTCTGGGTTTTCTCAGAATATGATAAATTGAGTAAATTGCGGACAGAATTTGGAAAAAAACAATTTTTAATGGCATTTCAGAAGGGTTTTTCAGGCAGATTTTCAATTTTCAGCATTATGGACAGAATAGGACAGATTTGAGTATTTTTGCACAACAGCGCCTTTTCTTCATCAAAATGGAATTATGGAAGCATGTGGCAGTAGATAGGGTAAAAATACACAATTTCCCTTTGGAATCACTCAATTTGACCTTAAAATGAGTCAGTGGCGTACCTTTTTGTTGCAACATTGGGCAAAATGAAGGGTGAAACAGGGCAGAAATTGATTTTATCATAACTTTCAAACCGTGCATCCGTTGGTCCTGAAATTTTTATGGAAAATGAATTGAGAAAGGGTGAATAAACACAGAAAAATTCAGAAAATTTCAGTGTGTCTTTTTCAAGAAATTGGCCACTTTCACCTACAGCCATTTCTCATTTTTTGGGAGATCCGTGCAACCAATGGGAGAGATTTTTCGTCAGAAGATGCATAATAATATTGGTAACAACCTCAAAAAATTTCAGGGAAGTCTGATGTACCATTTGAGAGAAATTGCAAAATTCATTTCATTCTACAATTCCACTCCATCTCACTCCACTTTCACTCCATCTCACGCCATTTTCATTTCATTTCACAAGTCCATTCCACTTTCACTCCATCTCACACCATTTTCATTTCATTTCACAAGTCCTACTCCACTTTCACTCCATTACATTTCACATCCATCTTCCATATTCATACTTCATTTCTTTTTACAGATTGCATGTTGCAGCCACATCTTATTCAGCAGTTCTGACATAATTGTACATCCTACAAAGAGATGATGATTACAGGAAATTGAAGGATTCTGTTTTGAAGACCAACATGCTCAAAGAGGACCAAAGGAACAACATCAAGCACATCAATTAACAAGGTCAAAATTCTGAGGTAAATTGTGAAAATTATTTTAATAGCAAAAAGTCAAAACATGAAATAGATACAATGTGTATGATCATATGTTTCCTAAAACAACCTATCATTCGAATTGATTAACATATCTTGGCCATATCCCTTATCCAACATTCCAACCTACTATTCCACATCTCCTTAAGATTGTATCATTCACTTATTTCACCTTCCATCAGATCCATAGCCACCTCATTTTCCCTTATAGCTTAATTACCTCCATCCATTCACCTCCATTACACTTTACATCCAATCCATCTCTAAATGCAGAAAGGTAATTCTAAGGGTGAAGCATCATTCTTCAACTAATCCATCTTCAGACACAGAGATACAGTTTCAAAATAAAGCATTAGACTCTGTAGTCAATCTAGCTTCAACCATAGAAAAGTAATTTTGAAAGGAAGATAATCTGCATAGAGGAGGAATGTGGCTAATTGTCAAGACAGAATCAGTTGAAGTCAAGTATTTTGAAGGATATCCACAAGTCAAGGAGGTTAAATTTTATAGAGAAATTTGATGGCTTCCATAAGGAGATTACAAAATCTTTTGCCAAATATTTTGATGGAGCAGAAGAAGAAAAACTGACATGGTTATTGAAAATAAACTCGACACTCCACTACAAGAGGAAGATGAAGAACTAATCTCTGAAAAGTTAACAGAGATTAGAAAATAGATTAGGGCCAAAAGAAGTAGAAAGATAAGGTTGGATGTTCTAACAGAGGTTTCAAAGCACATGGAATAAGTTTTGATGAAATTGCATGAGGACATGCAATAGTCTTGCAGTGGGGGTATGTTGAGCCTTAGAATTGCCTTCTCTTTTACAAACCTTCACATCATTTCATCATTATTTTATCACTTCATAAGCCTAAAATCAATGAAGAATGATTAGGATTGCTTAAAGGTTACATGAAATTGATTAACATATTGTATTTTCATGATTTTTGCTATTTTAACAATTTTCTGCAAAATAGCTACAGAATACAGGCATTCCGTAGCCGATCGCGAATTCCGTAGCCGATCTCATTTTCCGCAACTGTTTTAGAGTTTAAGTGGGTTACAGGTGTCGTATCAAAGAAAGGCGCATATGGGAAAATTCCAGACTTCATCCACATCATTCCTTGCTCCCTGCAAAGTCTGAGCACAATTCTACATGTGGTTATGCACGTGGGAAACCAAAACCAAGAGGTAGAGTTCTACAGGGACACAAACTCTACAGCTGTCTGCAGAAAAGTACGCAACCTTCAATAAGAGTTTTAATTCGAATAGGAATGGGAAAGATAGTAATCCATATATTATCTCAAGTTCTGTTATGTAATTTCATTATAAATATGACTTGGGAGACCAAGCAACGCTGGTTAGATCTTGGTTAGTTTTTGGCTTTTTCTGTTAACTTTCAAAACCGTGAATACTCTGTTTTTCAGTCATTTTCTCCTTTAATGAAAGAAGCATCATTTCTGTGAACGTGTTGAGTCAATTTTGAGTTAGATTGCGTGCTACCAGGTGGTGGAGGGCCCCTGCCTCCTGTGCAGCTCTGTTTTATAATTTAGATAAGTATCTCAGTTTCGTTTTTAAGTTTTTGAAGTTTATGTTCATAGTTAATTTCATTAATCATTACAGCTACACTTGTTCTAATAAACTTTTCCAACATATCATTCATGATGAACAAGATGGACTATGTAATTTCATAGATTAATGGCATGTCAATTTCAATAGAATACTCCGGAGGTAGAATGCATGTGGTTCAGCTTTGTCCTTTCTTTTCAAGTATGATAATGGCTCTTTATTTTAATACTGTTCATTGTAGATTAATAGCATCTTAGTTTAGTTTTAACTCATTGCTTTAACACTTCAAGTTTAGCTTTTGTCCATTGTAGCTTACTTTGTCTTAGTTGATAAATTCAATCTCACAGGCTTAATTATTTACAAAACTTCTTTTGTTCAAAATTCATACTCATACACAATTATCTGGACAAAAGATAGTATTATTATAAGGTCTGGAGTATTTTGCAGCTTCTTTATCATTTCACAAACAAGCCTCTTTCTCAAAGACTATTTTTGAAAGGAAATCTATAACTTTTGAGATAGGTTTAGTGGTGTTAAATTGAGTTGCAGAACAGAAGTAGAAACTAGTTTAGAGTAGAAACTTTACCTTGTTACAAATATTATTTTCCACATATTTTCCAACAAATATTTATTCATGGATGAGATGTTGTACATTGTAATTTATCTGTTTGATTAGTGATTTAGGAGAAAACTTCATTTACACTTAGCTTGTTCATTTCTCAGGTTCATTTCAATTTCATGTTGTGAGTTTACAATAGAGTCATTATCAAGCTTTGTATTTGTTGGTTGCTAGTCATAGTTAGACTCTGTTTTGTTTCAGCATTTGCATTTATTTACCATCATAATTTAGGCTTTACTCTGTTTTGACATAGTCAATAGCTTCTTTACACCAGTATTTAGTTCCTTCCCTTTTCAAACATAAAACCATAAAACCAAAAACATCAGAAAACACTAAACACAACGAAGTAGGAAGAGGTTACTTAGGCACATATGGTGCACTTCACTTCAGCAGTTTACTAACCCTGGTTGACAATTAAATGAACTCAATTTAGGAGACTAGTTTGAGCACAAACAGACCGTACAACAGTCCAGGTTGATACCCCGGTTGGCCTGTGGGTCCTTGAGGTTGCCCTAGTTGGACCATAGAGTGAGGCTATAAAGGTTGACCTTGAGGGTTGTAGGATTTCCCTTGCGGACCATACAACAACCCCTGCTGGCCCGAAGTTTGGCTCTGTAAGGGTTGTCCTTGCCGGTCATATAGATAACTAGGCTGGCCCGAAGGTTGGCCCTGGAAGGGTTGTCCGTGCGGGTTAGAAGGTTTCCCAGCCTGGGAAAATAAAAAATCTTGAACATACTGATAAGCGTCTGGAGTAGGAAAACGTAGAGGGTTTCCCTACTCATCATACTGATATGGAAAAACATAAAGAGGGGTACCATCCGGTCCATAATGGGAAAAATAAGGATGGTTGGGATCTTGGGAGGACTAACCAACATCGGAGTTCGACGGCTGTAAAGACAACTGATACTCCTCAAAAGAAATATTCCCCGGAATAGCAGATGCTATGTAGACGTCTTCAGGAAGTGACACAGTCCTGATGGACTGAGTAGTAATAGCGGGTGTAGATGTGGCTATGCAGACGGTAGGCCTAACAGGTATTGATGTGACCTGAGGGGATGACGTGATAGGTGTCGATGGCGACATCCCTAGAGAAGGTATAACGAGCCTCATGGATGGATTTGACACTCCCATGGAGGCCACAGCGGCCACAATCTGATTTAAGGACCTATATCCCATTGGAAGCGAAGGACCAGGCGAAGACATGATAGAAGACTCGAGGTTGTTTTCTGGGAAAAGCTGGTAATCTTCACCAAATGTAGGAATTTCCTCACTAGGAGAAGGACTGGGTGATTCCATATCTGACCCTGCCGCAAGATCTTCCAAAAGACAGCGAGGACTAGGAGGTATAACAACAGCTAAAAAAGGCGAACCTGATGTAAGAGGAGGCAAATATTCCCCTACTCCAAATCCAAACCAAGTGTTGGATAAGGGCCAATTGAACTCAACTAGTCCTCCAAAGGGAAGCTCAGATAGAACTGGTCCCCCGTCAAGAAACTCAGAGACAATAGACTGCTAAGATTCAACTGAGGACTGAGAGACCTCTGACGAATCGTCTGTGTAAGGACTACTAGTAGACGAAACTGAGGGTTCCGCCACTATGACAGTAATGAAAAGAGGTAGAGATCAAAACTAAAGCACACGGGCTAAACCCAAGCCAAACAATCAAACGGCCAACAAACAATCTCTAAAAGGGTGTGTGATCGTAAGTGATTAATTTTACCACATTGAAATATGAAAATTTTACCGTTTCATGTTTTAAGAGTCGAGAAACGAGTAAAAGGTGACTTTATCTCTTTCAATTCGGAAACAAGTGTGAAAGGACAAGCGCTTGATGATCCTTTCAAATTTAATGAGTCAGAAAATATCGAAATGACTACTTTGGAGCTCTAGGAAAGAGGGTGTACCAGATATCTGTGAACTGCAATATACACCTTGGTTCAAAAATGAAAGATAAATCAACCAAGGACTTGACTTATGTGCAGGAAATCTCCCTGAATGCTGTGTCCGGTGTATCACGGGTATAAGGTGGCAGACTTGGCTTCCTATGGATAAATGATAGCAACCTAGTGGGGTCTCCCTTTATATATGCGATGGTACGGGGAGCACAAGTCCATACTAGTGTTTTCTACAGCCAAGAGGCGAATGACATCTACTAGGTTTAATGACGCCAGAACACGTCACTAGCCTAGACCTCTAAATATTTCATTAATGTTTCAATGCAGCCTTAAGGTAAATTGAATAAATTTTAGAGTTGATCTTCAATTATGTTTCAATTTCAGGCCCTACCAAATGTTATGTCTCAAATATGCTCTAAATGCACACTACATGCCACTACAAATCACTTTGTTCAATGAATAGCTAACTACGGGAAGGTTGAGAGCTTTTTAAAACAATAACAAAATGGTCACAAAACAACCACTAGTGTCTATAATGCACGCTAATGAAACTAAAATCTTTTCCTTTAGATTTATACAACACTAATAATGCAGAAAAGTTTTCAATTTTAACTAACTAATTGAAACCGAAAGAATGTTTTTTTTTTTGTATTTTCAATGTTTTAGAGAAAAATGCACCAAACGAAATGAAAACTAATAAGAGACCAATTTGAGGAATGATAACGAAAGAGTAACAAGCAAGTTCACTGAACACCCAATAAAACCTCAAATTGACAGAGAAATCCTTCAAATCAAAGAAGAATCCCAACAAGAACTCATACGAACTGTATGATCTAGGCTCGAAATGAGATGAAGAGAAAAATAGAAATCACTCAAATAGCGCAATGATACAATAAAAATCAACCAAATGAATGCAAGGAAGTAAAAATTAAGTTGACTGCACAAGCGAAAACCAAAAAATCCTACGGGAGGCTTAACACACAATAGCAACTAGATGCCCTAGGGCTAGAATGTAAAACTGAAGGTAGAGGGAAAACAACTGGAGGATGGAGGTTAAACACAGTCAAAAAGGACTTCAAGGCACCTAGACAGTCAGAAAAACAACACAAAACCAAACTTCATACTCAGAGGTCTCAGAAACATGTAAATCCTAGCACCAAACAGGGTTGGCGCGACTATTTGGCTGCATCTAGCGCCAAAACAGGGTTGGCACGGGCGCCTAACTAGCAACAGGCACCAATTGGCATGATTGTCAAGCTAAAAAGAGCGCCAATCAAGTTTACTGATGACAAGAATGAGAAAGAGAAAGCAAAGATTAGATCAGGTATGGTGGGAGCTGAATAGAGGTTCAAC
Source organism: Pinus albicaulis (assembly GCA_034641835.2). Lineage (NCBI taxonomy): Eukaryota > Viridiplantae > Streptophyta > Pinopsida > Pinales > Pinaceae > Pinus > Pinus albicaulis. The sequence continues at coordinate 61,906 of JAXQQM020058204.1, forward strand.
ACCAGAAAGAGACAGACTAGAAGAGAAACTCAAGCAGACAGAAGCCAAAAGCAACCGAAAGAGACAAGACAAACTCCAACCAAACTCCCCAGTAGAGTCGCTAGTTTTTTGGAGAGGTAAATCCCCTCTACAGACAGAGGCGATCCCTACTAGCCCAGAACGAGTCTAGCAATAATCAGACACACAGTGACGCAGGTCTCTAGTTACAAAAACGACAAAATATAACAAGTTTCCTACCTCAGGTCTTACGCAATCGTCGTTGAGAAAAGGATGACGCTTCCCGTCCTCCACTTTGGAAGATCATGATCCTTCTGCTTAACACGTCCAAATACCTGCACACAAGCGAAGAAACACAATGATACACAGCATAGAATCTAAATCTTGTAACCATACATCAGACAGAGAGGATGTAATTCATTTCATCAAAAACAAAAACACATGAATGAAACTATAACCAAAGTCGTTTATCATTGATAATAACAAAGAAAGATACAACCCAAGGCTCTGACGCTGGATCTTCCTTCAGCAGGTCGACAGTGGAGCATGTGTCAATGAAGCTCGTCGGGAACAGGACAAAGCTCTCTCTCTTGGCCTTGGCTCTCAAAGGCTGTCTGGTGATAGTCTCCTTGCTATAGATTCAACTCTTGCTTCTATCTTGCTAAGGGAAAATGGAAAGCTTATATAGATGGTGGAAGGGGAGTTTCGATCCCTTCAATTGTGGGATTGGCCCTATCCTCAAGGAAGCTTCCATGATAGGTGGAAAACCACCTCCCATACATGGAGATCCGGAGCCAAAACTCCCAACTCATTTTAGAGACTCGTTCAGGAGTTGGTTGCAATCAAACTTTCACCATTTATTTTTAAAAAACAATCCTTATTAAGCTTGGCGCAGGTAATAAAATGGGACAGAGCGCCAGTTGGCGTGCCCTCTTTGGTGGATTTTCCCCATTGGCGCGAGGGCTGAACTGGCTAGTCACTCCAAGGCCAAAAGATATGTTTTTATGGTTTTTCCAAGGAAACTTTCTTCAGAGTAATGATTGTCCTTATCAAGGGGGATGTCATGAAAGTGGTTTCAGGTTATGTCACTTCTCACAGGTCATGGAAAAGGCCCTCCAATGTGTGGGAGGGGGGATTGCAGGGATGGTGACAAATTATTGTGTAACAGGTGGTCTCCTAGGTGCTTTACCACAAGATAACGATGTCTCATGGTTGTTTTTTGTGTGGAAGTCCCATGGTAATGTAGTATCACTCTTAAAGATACAAGGGTGCTTCTGATTGGAGCATTTGCTCCATTCTTTCTTCCATGAAAAAGTGGGTCATCCTTTGATATGTCAGTGTTGTGACACCTCCTTTGTTTTGTCTCATTTTCTAACATCCTAGACACATGCTGCTCATGTTCTCCATATGTAAGATTCCTTGTAATTTCTTGCAAAGATGCAAGAGCCCCTCTAGTGGAAGCAATTGCGTCATCTCCATTTCCCCATAGAAATAGATCTCCTCCTACTGTCACAATGCTAGAGGGTCTTCTCTTCTCTCCCTTCCCCTTCTCCTTATCAATGGAGAGTGCATCATCATTAAGAAACCCTTTTCCTTGAACTCCCATTGAAGAAGGAACCCTCATGTCTTCTCCTTGAGAAAAGAGTTCTTGCTGAAGTGGGGATTTTTCCTTTGGAAAAACATGCAATGGATCTTCAACCCTTTCAAAAATGTTTAGAAGTGGGGTTGGCTTTATGGATTCTTCCAACTCATGCAAGGATTCAAATTTCTTGGGCTTGATTTTCTTCCTCAAGGAAGTTTTAGAATATTTCAAATCAAATCTTTTCACTAATCTCCTAGTGAACTTTGCATAAGAAGAGATATTTACATTTTTCAAGGAAGAGGACTCAAGTATCCATGAGGCATAAGCCTTACCTTGAAGATGTAGTGCTGCTACACTCATGTCTTCTTCTTATAAAACTTGGTGCAGCTGGAAATATGTGTCAATCTTTATTACCCAAGACTTGGTTGAGCTCTCAGGTGATCCATCAAAAGTAGGTAGAGAAAATCTACCCAAAGTGTGTTGCATGCACCCTCTTCTTCTACTATAGCTGTTGGATCTCCTTTCTTCTTTAAGTTGATATAAATCTGGTAAAATGATATGCTCCTTGAATCTCTCTGACTGAGACTCATAATCTTGGAGATATTCACCAAGATTTTCCTCCTTTGGTGCTCCTCCTTCTCCTTCTTCCTTTGACAAGAAAGTAGGCATGTTACATCCTTGTAGATCTGGTTGTGTGGCTAAATGCTCACACTCATAATAAGAAATACCGGGGATTTCTTGATGTGGAAATATTCTTTAATCATTTGCAAGTCTTTCCCTCCTCATTCCCCGGATTTCCTCTTTCAGCTCATGCATAGCTTGAGAAAGAGTGTTACAAAACTCTTCTCTTTTTAACCTTCCAGATAAACGGGTTTTACCCTTGTTTTCTTTGTCTTCTATGTAATCATATTTATTATGTCTTATTCTTTGATACCTCTTCTCTTTTTCATTAAGAGACTCATCTTCTTCTGTAGAAATATTGGCTCTTCAATAAAAGCACAGGCTGTGCCAAGATGATTGCTCTGATACCACTGTATTATCCCCAAATTGGGATTGTCAGCAATGCATGCTAGAATAACACATTTTTCAGAAGTATGTGTAATTAAATGTCAATGCAGCTCTTGGATCCCTTAGATATGGAGATATAGCATCTAAATCTAAGAGGAGAGCAAAAACAAACCAAACTAGGTGAGGTAAACAAACCTCCCACACCTAGTATAGCTGGAAAACACCCAAGGGTGGGGCTGCAACAATATGCAACAATACTGCAGGAAAATAACGTAGTTTGGCTAAACAGCAGTGAGAGGCCAACATGGAGGCTCATTTTTTACTTATAAATCATAAAATCAGATTTACAATGAGGCCCATACAATGTATAACAGGAGATAGAAGACAAAATAGAAGAAATCCCTCAAAAAGAGGTGCTACAACACATGTATTGACTGCAAAAAGGCTTGACAATGTTATTTTATAGAGAATACAATAGCTGATGATTACAATTTAGATCTAGGAGAAGATAATGCATGAACAGTCAAATCTATGACAGATCCATACACTATAATGTCTCTACTTTACATACACCTTAGGGTTTTTAGCATTACATGAAGCATAAAGAGTAGATATGAGATTCTATGCAGCAGATCTGTAGATCTATTTAGAATTTCTGAAGCATATATAGGAGTATTTAGATCAGATCTGAATATGACATGGAATAGAACATAGTGAAGGGCAGATCCCCAACACTAGAGATAATTCCTCAATAGTTGCCAAAAACACCCTGCAACTTTCCTCTTGCAAATAACACAGTCCTGGAAGATAAAATGCATTGTAGAATTGATGAACAGTTTGGCCTAATGACAAGATGTAGATCTGAAGCTCCAAAGGTCCAGGACACTCCTGCCAATGGGATAGAAGACTTTCCCACTGAAAAGGGGCTCTAGATTGGCCTAGATCTTAGTAGATCTAGCCTCCACTTTCTACAACTTACAAGGACAACCAAACCCTCAATAATATTTAAGTTGTAGTTGGAATATGAAGTTTGGCCAAATGCCTAATAGTGGAAAAGATGTACAAGACTCCTCCAAGAGCTACTCAATGGAAGAGGTGGGATTCCCGATCAAGAACACCCAGTGCTAAACAACACTATTATCTGCTAAACAGCCAAGAGAATGATATATGTCTAAACAGACAATATATTCATAAATATAATACAATCAGCAACCCTTCTCTTGATGTCCTCCTCTTCCTTTTATAAGATAGAAACCTTGCCAAACCCTAAACCATCTCAATGATTTGGCTCCATTCACATGTGTAGCCTCCAACTAAAACTGCGTTGTACATAAAGGAGAATCAATGTATCTAGACATTGTTGTTGATTTGGTCCTGTTTACCCAGTCAAATGTCTCAATCCCATTCACACAAAAGGGTGTTTTATTAATGCAGCACAAATTTAGCCTTGTTCACATGAGGCATTGATTTGTTTTGTTGTTTTAGGAGTTTTAAGGATCCTCCTTTACAATTTTATTCATACAATAAGAAAATGAAACAAAATTGTATATTCCCATTAGGTTGGGCTAATTGGTAATATTACACCTATGTTAAAACTAAACCTAGGTAGAGTCAACAAAACTGGCAGGAATCTGAAATCAACAGTGAGGATTAAGCAACGTGTCACCTTTTAGCTAGATAGTGGGCTTACTGGTGACAATTTTCACCTGGTACGATGGGAATCTCATCAACGTGGGGAGAATTTTTCACCCCTCATGGCTGAAAAAGTTTTAATTTGTACGAAAAATGGAAGGAATGTGTTATTTGTAGGACATATAGTGCAAAATTTGCATAGAGAATAACTCATTCAGTTTTTATCCTTTCTGGGAGCAGGAAGATACTAGATAGGGCTCTTTTATTGTTTTGGAGCCATTATTGAAGCCATTTTAACAATGTAACTTGATTTCAACACCATTTATTGAGCATAATTAAATAGGCCCAACCATTGGAAGATGGACTAGGAGATGTATCCCAGGAGGGGTTAACTCCTTCATCACTTTTTGTTTTGTGTTTACTGTTATGGTGGTGTTGTCTTTTATTTTCTGCAAAAATTGAAATTTTAATGCATTTTTATGTGCTTATGAATTTTAGATAAGAGGCTCAAAAACCCTAATTCTATTCACTTGCAAAACATAACATAATCCTCCAGCTATCATAAACATGTCACTCTCCCATACTGAGTTTCCTCAGGGCCTTTCAGCATAATAATCATTTTGTGGTTCTAGTTATATCTCGTAATTTTATTCATCTATTTTGGTGTAAAACTTCCACAAAGTGGTCTTTGAAATCTTTTGGAAAACTAGATATTAAAAATGTATGCCTTATTCTATGTGAAATTTAGAATGTGGTACATGTTAAAACTTGGAAGTATTTCTTCCATGTGTATTACATGTTATTACGAGTTGTAATCGTGAGTTTCTAGGTTAATTTTTTTAGCTAATGAGATCCACCTTCTTAGCATCTAGATTGATAAAATTCCACAAACCATAAGATATATATGTAACCTCTACTTTCCTATGAAATATAATATGATTTATGTTTTTAATGTGAACAATATTCTCTCTCGCATTTCAATCTTCTATGTTAGTATAAAAGTTGGAGCTCTAGGATTAACTCCCTCACGGGAGGACACATGAATATGAGATAAATGTGACAATAATTTGTTTTAATAATAGGTTATTTTATATCTGTGTATTTGTGTGAATAATGAATTTGTGTGTGGATTGTGGATAGTTGCATGCAAAGGAAAATTGCGAAGATATAATTTTGTTGTTTTTGTGTGAAGTTTTATTGTGGAGAAATATGTGTGTGAATAAGTCAAATAACCATATATCTTGTCATTTTTGGTGTGGATATATAGTTTACAACGTGTGTTGAAATTTTTTTTTCCATATAAACCGTAACCGCACCATGTGAGATCTATGGAAGACTGCAGAGATATTCATACATTTCTCAAAGATCTAGAATAATGTGCATTCAATGTGGAGAACTTGTCATCAAGAATGTCGGGGAGCCCTCATTTCTCTCTCATATTTTAGAAAAATATTTTGCAAAAAATTATTGTTAATCATATATGCAATTTTATTATGTGGTGCTTGAAAGAAGTGGCAACTAGAAATTAGTAGTATATGATCACCTTTTTTGAAAAAATTATCTAATGAAGAATCAATTATTGACTATAGTGGGATAATTTAAGTTAATGGTTCTTGACATTCTTCATTGTTGAGAGAGACATCATAAACTCAGTTATTTCTAGTCTATATCTGTTCGTGATACTTGTTGTTCTTTGATGCTTTAAGATCAAGAGTTACAAATTTTTTATGTGTTTTTAAGTGTGTATATGAAAATGTAAATTTATATGATTGGCATATGAATACACTCTTTAAAGACACCACTTACCCATATGGCTATCAAAATTATAGTTCATTACATTTTGATAAATGGAAATAAGGCCATAGAGTGGTTCAATATCGAGACTATTTTGGGGTAGTCAAGAATTGTTGATCCTACACATATGTCATCAATGGTCAGAAGTAAGTTATATTTTAAATGGGTCAAATGGTAGCTCAAATATGGTCGTTGAAGAGGGAGTGTTGTCTATAAAATTCTAGACTGGGTGTAATTGGCCATGAAGGCCAACCAGAAAAAGATCAATATCATTATTGTAATTTGTGATTTTAATATAATCTGGCATATAAGCATTAAGGGACGAACTTGAAGTAATTATTTCATGTGTGTTACATGTGTATTACATGTTGTAATTGTGAGTTTTTAGATTACTATATTAGCTAATCAAATATGCTTTGTTAGGATATTCATTACTAGAAATATATAATATATAAGCTATATATTTAGCCTCCACTTGTCTAAGAAAGATAATGTGATTTTTAATTAGCAGTGAATGGTTCTCACTCTATGATTTTATCTTTCTAGGTTTAAACTCCCTTAAAAAATTGGTATAGTGATATTTTTTTTAACATAATAGAGCACTTGGTTTTATATTAACCCGTGCCCAGATCACGACTAAAACTGGGTGATTACAATTTAGAGCATTGCCAAAAGTTGGGCATGTTGATTTCCTCTGTTACAGGACTAACCCAATTTCTTTTCAAAATTACAAAATTCAGCACCACTATTGTCGATTTTATACCATATGCTTTACATTATTGGCCGAGAAACAAAACATATTTAAAACTATACATATAAAATTAATAGGAAATTAACCAATGGGATTAGTAGGTTTATTTACATCAATTCCATCTATCTCTTCTTTAGTGATGAGATTTTCTTCTTAAGTGATGACATATTTCTCATCAAGCTAGATTTTGAGATCCTCTATCTAGTTGTGGAGAAGGTATATTTCATCCTGCATTTATCTGATTTTTCGGCTCTTCTCCACATTTCTCTCGACCATTGCACGGGCCTCCTGTTGTTACAAATGAAAATTCCTCTTCATCTATGCAATTCCCCTTCTTATCTCATAGTGTTCCCTTTTCCAAGGAGTGCATGTCTGAGGTGTGAGTGTAGTTAAGGAAGGAACCCTTTCATATCTATAAATCACTTTCCCAGAGTGCTTTCACTGAGAACCCTAGTGCTCATGTTCCATTTATCCTTTCTCAAGATGAAAACCCAACTCAGAGGTCAAATGTCTAGGTGTTCCACCATCACGAGATCCACTTCTCAGAATATTTCTCTAGTTGACTCCAAAAATACACCCATAATTACATCCATTTCCCACACCTAATTCCCAACTCCATATTATCTTGTTCTTAAAAATTTCCACACACTTGAAATGAAAAATCAGAGATAGAAGGACCAACCAAGGAAGGAAACACTTCACACTAAGTCTACCACCAATATCTCTGAAGCCCAACTTCAAATTTACAACATGCACCCTATGAACTTCAATATAACAAATTATTTCTCAAACATACAAAGAGAAAACATACCTCCCAAACTTAAAATTTGACTTTACAATTTCCCATTCAAAACCTATATCAGAGCCATAAAACATGTTTCCACCTGACTGTAGGGTCTCAACCTTCTCACGACAAATAATTAGGATAAAAATTCTTAATTTATAGAAAAATTTGAAGTTGTCGAGTGGGTTGTTCCCACCAGGGTCCCAAAAATATCCCATGTTTTCTTCTCTACAAGAAACAACCTTCTGCTGGTGAAAATTAATTCCCCCATGTGTGAGCCATCCGATTGATCACAACAAAATTAATTTAGGCCTTGTCTCTATGGTTGAATACATTCCTCTAATTAGTCGGATCATAGGACTAATTTGAACTTTGGGCTGATATCCAAGCCTTCTCATGCAGGAACCCAATATAATGCCATGTGTCTTGCACCATTATATACTATTTCCACTAATTTTCTTAACAATATTGCATGGACCCAACAAGTTTACCACACTAATCCCCTTACACAATTTCCTACGTGTCTTTATTTTGATGTGTGAGTGGGAGCCATTAGAGAAATTTTGAGGTCTAAAATGGGCCTCCTAAGAAAAATGTAGAACCAAAATAAGCTTTATAAGAAAAAATAGGACTCAAGTTGCTGATGTCAACCATGGGGGATGATTCATCGGTTTTTGGGTAAAAAAGTAAAAAGATTATAAAATAATAAAATAATAAAACTACTTTTTCAACTTGTATTTTCAACTTATCTCCTTAAGGTTTTATTCAAATTTCGAGCGAGACTACTCGTTGGATGAAAAATTTAATTCTTCATCCAAGGAGTACCCATGTTGCATACTGTTGATGGACTCTACTACATGAAAAATGAGAAGTATATGAAAAATTTGATTGCGATCGCGTTTTTTCATGCATTTCTCATTTTTTCTTCAGAAAATTCCATCGAAATAGTTCAACATGGGTACTCCTTGGATGAGGAATAAAATATGGCATCCAACGAGTATTCCTACTATAAATTTGAGTAAACCCTTAGAGAGATAAGTAGAAAATACAAATTGAAAAAGTATTTTTTTCTTTTTTTCACTCTAGAATTTTATGATGTAATATAATATTATTTTATTATTTCCACTATTATTTTATAATATCCATAGGAGGGCCATTTTAGACCTCAAAATTATTCTAATGCACAGATGGATTATGAGGTGGTCAGGAGGAGGAAAGGTGATGCAGGGATGGAGGGTGAGGGGACCAACAAAAGGGGAGGAAGAGCAAGGGTGGAAGGGAAAAAAGGATAGGGAAGATGAATGAGGGGAAGGGTTCCAGCGAAGGAGGGGAGAAAAGGAGGAGAGGGGCGGGGGTTCAAAATGGGAGCCATGGTCACTTTCCTAGAGATGAGAATGTCCAACTTTGTCCATGCCTTCTTTTTCCAAGTGTTGTTGTTCCTATTAAGAGTGGGGACCTTTTCCCATATCCAATTTCTCTCAAATATGAGAGACACTTTATTTTGAGACTTCACATAGCGGGCACCTGGAAGGTCCTATGTAGCCTCTCCTTTGGATATTTTATGTCAATAGAATTATTTTTTGAGCCAGCATCCAACTGAAAAAATTAACTTTTGGGATAACATTATAAGCCCACATATTTTTCCCAATAGAGGATTTTTGGGGAATTTTTCCCTCAAACAAAATTTTTCCATAACCCTCTCTTATTGTGTAAACTGAATTGTTCCACCCCCATCTGTCTTTTAAACAAAAATATATTAGAGCACGTCCCCTAATTTTTCCGAAGAAATTTTATTTTTCCTGCATCAAATTTTATGGTATTTTATCCATTCTCCAACTCGAACAGTTACCGAAAGCATCACACTTAGAGATCTGAGACAAGAAAACCACATCCCTCTAGGATATAAAATATTGAAGTCGAGAGAGAGAGGGGTCCTCTCCTAGAGGGGAGAGGTCAAGAATTTGATCCTTCCATATATTTATAGTTGCTCCATTTCCAGGTCTTTTGTAGATATGGTCTTTTATTAGGGGGGAAGACGCCTTCAATAGCCTCTAGATGGAGGAAACTTATGATGCCTAAAGATGCACTTCTCGATGAAACATGCTACTTATATAATTTTCTATGATGAATTTAACCCACCATAATTCTCTCTTTGTTTCCACTATCCACCACAATTTTTCTCCACTTGCCATATTAGCCAAAGTAGGGTCACGGATTCCATGCCCTACATGTAACTTGGGAGATATGAAGTCTTCCAATTTAGTAAGTGAATTTTTTTATTCTCTTGCTTTCCTCCTCCCCATAGGATTTTTATAATGTAAATTTGGAGATGATGCAACATGTATTTCGAGGTCTGGGGGTGGAGAACTGATAAAACGGGAGAGATGACAACTATGACTTCACCAAAATTGTTCTTCGAACAATATTTAACTAGATTCCACCCCATATTTTTATTTTTGTTTTTATTTTATCAAGAAAATTCTACCATGATACCATATTTTATCTTTTGAGGAAAATGGCTATCCCCAGGTAGTTGAATTCCTTCCATTCGTTAACCATTTTTAAGCCAAAGATTTCTTCTATCTTTTTCTCTTTTTGGAGCGAGATGTTCCAAGTGTAAAATATATTTTTTATTATCATTTCTGGCTCCCACTGAAGCTTGTGGAAATTTATCTTGGTTAGATTTGAAGTGCTTATAAACTTCTAGGGAGGTCTGACCAAGGGAGACAGTGTCATCAATGAAATATCTGTGATTTATGCTTATGATTCCTTCTTGAAATCTTATAGCTGGGAGAAGTTGCACCTGAAGATCCACCTCCAAACAATAGCTCAGAGCATCCCCCATTATGATATAGAGGAAGGGGGAGAGGGGGCACCCTTGACGCAATCTGCTAGTGGCCTTGAAGAATCCTAAATCATAGTCGTTTATCAGAGGGGAAATCCATGGATAGGTGATGCATAAATCAATCCATCTTATGAATTTCATATCAAATTCCATTTTCATCATAAATTTAAAAATAAAGCCATGTTAAACTCTATAGAAAATTTTTTCGATGTCTGACTTTACTACCATACCCTTATCTCCTCTTTTCTAAATAGAGTCTATAATTTTCTATATTAGGGTAATATTATCAAATATTTCACGCCCCAACACAAATCCCCCTTGGTTAATAGAAATCAAAGCAGGGAGGATATCTTTAAGTATAGAATCTAGGACATTCGAAATTACTTTATAAGACACATTAAAAAGTGATATTTCTTTGAATAAGGAAAAAGGGGAAGGGTATGACTCTTTGGGTATGAGGGCCAGAAAGGAAGAGTTCATACTTCCACCTGTTATGAAATTTTTGAAAGAATAACCAATAATTATGCATAAATATTTGTGGATTAACTCCCAAAAGGAATGATAGAATCTTGCAGAAAATCCATCCAAAAGAGGAGCCATATCTGGGGAGAAGGATTAGACCGTAGACTTTATTTCCTCTAGGGATGAGGGGTAGGTGAGGGAATTATTTATTTCTGAAGATATAGAATCGGGGATGGAGTGCAGGAAAAAATGCTCATAGGTATGATCACACAATGGATCCTCCTCATATAGGCACATAAAATGATCCACTGTTGCGCTCTTTATTTCTTCAAATTTTGTTATCATATTTCCTTCATGTTAAATTTGCATTATATTATTTTTTATTTCCCTATACTTTGTGTGTTTGTGATTTTTTTTTTGTATTTTTATCCCTGGCCCTTAGCAAATTGTTTCTAGAATTTAGACACCAATACTCTTCCTCTCTTCTTATATGGTTATGGAGATATTTGAATGTCTTCACTTCTTTTTGAAAATAAAATGTTCCTATTGTGGTTTGTCTCCATTTGTCCCTAAAGAGAGGCCAATTGGAATTCCATGTCGATAATATCATATTTCCTTTCATTATTTCTTTCTTTTATCCAAATTTTGATGACTGATTTTATCCTTTTTATTTTAGTTTCCAAAAATAGATGCGGGACTTCCATCAACCCACCCAACCCAAGAATTCGAAACCATAGGAGAAAAACCTGATGAATCAAGCCAATGGGGGGGGGGGGGGGCATATCAAGGGAATAGGGACGAAGTTAATGGAATAAGAAAAAACAAGGCTAATAGGACAATGTTTAGAGGCACACCAGAGGAGGATGGAGGATTTAATATAGAGTATTTTCAAGAACAGAGAGTCTGAGGCGAGGAACCGGTCAAGTCGCGCTGCAATATGCCAAGAACCGATGTGCTTATTATTCCAAGTGTAATGAAATGTAGGTGGTTTTACATCAAAAATACTAAAGCTCAGGATTAAGTCCTCTATATCTTTTTGGGAGGCATCTCTGGCAAATGAGACGACTCTTTTCTCAATTTTCCACTGGATAGTGTTGAATTCACCCCCAAGAATACAATTTTCCCATTATTCTAAGTCTTTCAACTCCAATAGTGACTTATTGCACTCTTTTTTGTCTCTCTCTCTCTCTCTTTATATATATATATATATATATATATATACAACAATTTAATTTAATTCTAAACTCTGGAAAGAGGTAGCAATCCACTGAGTTTTTTTCAGGGAGCATAAAAATTTTAATTGTTTTGGATTCCACATTGTACAGAGACCTCCCAAAGCTCCTCTCAAACTGGTAGATTCTATTTTACTGAAACCCCACATAGAAGGGTGACTCAAAGAAATGTCTGTCTCACTCAATTTAGTCTCCTAGAGCATGGATACACCTGATTTTTCCTTTTGAATTAAGGAAATTACTTCCATTATTAATTTTCTTAAAAAAACACCCCGACAATTTGAGGAGACGAACTTCATTACTCACATTTGTAGGCTTTGGCCCCTTTTTCATGGCCAGTTGTATTTCATTTCTTTATTCCTTTGGTTCCAAAATCTACTAATTTCCATGGGATTTTGTGTTGGTAGCCAAGTTCCTTGACCTTCTCTATCTTTTCTTTCCTTATCTATTTATTTTTCTTTTGTCCTGGTCATTTTTTCCTCCTCTATGTATTCCTTATATGTTCTCCATCAAAATTTTATTCTTCCAAGCTCACCGGCATTAATATTACTGCTATTTATTTTGAGGATAGGAAGACTTCGTCATATTCCGCTTCCTCTATGGACTCTTTAGCATTTTGAGAGGACTATGGGATCATAGGCTGGACTAGCTTCAGAACCGAGGTTGAATTAGGGAGGGGAACCTCCTCCCCACCCATTTTCCCACCATCTTCCTACATCGTGATCATGACTGCAAACTGATATGGATTTTTACCTTATTCATTTCTTGGGGTCTCTATTCCCAAAGGAGGGGGTGGGTTGCTTTGGGTTTGATAGTCATTCTTAGGAATTGAGGCTGAGGAAGTTCTAGGTCAATTATTTTTCTTATTGTTCCTTTTATTCCTCTTCACATTCTTCCATTTCTCAGATGCTTCTCTTTGTTGTTCATAGTGTTACTGCTGCTTGGGACAATATTTTGGAAAGTTCCCATACTTATGGAACAAATTTCATTTAAAGGGGAGCTGTTAATATCAACTTCCTGAAAATGGGACCAATTATCCATATAAATATTTACCAACACAGGAATACCTTTTTCAAGGTCAACTTCTACATTGATCTGAGCACAAGAGAATATACTTCTTTTGTTTCGACATAGTCAACATATTTTCCGAAAGCATTCCCTATCAGGAGAAAAGTAGCAACATTCTAAAAATGGAGGAGTAAAAAGACAATTTTAACCCAAACTATAATGGAGGATGGAACATCACATTTTAGGTTGAAACTGAGGCTCCAACAGTCAAGGTAAAGCCCTTGCACACCCATGCAATAAGTCTCGCTTCTGAACACCAGATCCTTGTCCAACCTATTCTAATAAACAAAGGTGTAGAAACATTTCCCACATAAGGTGGACATAACATCACCTTGAATGAGAGGCTTCCAATTATTTTAAATCCAAGTGCACACAGAATGGGGTGAAGGTAATAGGCCCATAAATTTCCCAATAAGACCATGGTCTGTGAGTTGTAGAGCTCTTGAGCGGGCCTGCGGAGCACAAATAGAAATATTTGGAATATCTTTAGCTTTTTTCACGAACCCATAGGGTCCATGAATATGAAAGCGGGGAGTCTTCGTGACAAAAGTGTTGAGTGCAACAATTTCTGCATCAATGTCACTGTTCAAGGCCATCACATCTATGGGGTTTTCCAATGAGATAATGGAGTGAAAACAAGGGGGGGAACTAGCTGGAAGGATGGTAACAAGGGGGAAGGAAGAAGGGAGGGGGGGAGGGTGGAGCGCTCAGTAGGAGGTCGAGCCATAGGGCGAGCCCACTACGCAAATATCAGGTGCTACTAGTTCAAATGTTGATATAGTTGGATAAGCTAGGTATACGATGAGAAAATTGGTATAGTGATCTTAAGGTGTACAATTTTGTCACATAATGTCTCCCCTAATTAGATATTTGTAGTAGTAATATCTAAGTTTAGTATAATATAAACCATTGAGCTTCTGGTAGGAGTAACCCTCACTTGATACAAATCTCAATAAATTCATATAAGTGTAAGTGCATATCTAGAGTAAACATGTATTATGCATGATCCCAATATCCTTTTACTTACAATTGTAATGTATGTTTTTCAACGGTGAAATAATATTCACATGATTTTGGCATATATATTTATTCAAGTATATAATTAAAGTTATGTTTGATTTAATGTATATTATTATAATCTTACGAAACCTTGTTGGGAGAATTTTTATGTCTCAAGTAAAGAGATTAATTTCATAATATTTGTACCTAAAATTATGTAAAGAATTTCATAAACTATAGTGTAAATTAACCTCTTGTAAGTTATGCATTTTTATGTATTATTCTTACTTATCACCATGTTCAAAAATGCATAAATTTTTGTAGGTAGTAACTCATAGTAAGTATGCTCATTTACGTATGAATCCAATCTATTTTAGTTTGGTGCAAGACTTTCTTAAATTATGGTGGATAGTAACTCTTGGTAATTATTTTCATTTATTTAGGGTTATATGTTACCCAATCTATGACCATTAAAGCTCAACCCAGACAATGTTGTTAGTAAATTAGAAAATTTCTTCAATACAGATAAGAATATTTAATGTCTAATGAAAACTATCCTAATTTGTTGCAGAGCTTAACAAAATTTTCCAAAATGTATTGCATTAGTGATCGCGAGAAGTAGGTGAAAATGTTAATTGGTTGAAAATTCCCTCGGGGTTTGCTTGATTTGGAAATTTTATCTAAAGTCGATAGATAACAGTCGAAAATTCCATTTCAAATTTATAAAATTATACATAGTTTCGTTTAACCTATTGCAAAGAGTATTTTGATACTACACTCATTCATCAACAATCAAAAACCCATTAGCAATTTATTTTACAAGGTTACTCAAATTGACACATAAAATTTCACTAGCAATAAAAAATTCCATTGGAAGTGGGACATACTCAAATTGACACATAAAATTTCACTAGCAATAAAAAAATTTAGGTTACTAAAATTTGACACATAAATTCAATTGTTTGTTGAAAATTCCATTTGATGGTCCACTAGAGGGTCAAATAATTTGGAAGGGTTTCTAAAAGTTAACATAAAAAAAAAAAAAACGGAAAATGAACCAAAGTTCCATGGGGAGTTTGAAATATTTGGAAAGGATAATAAAATTTACATGTTAAATCTTAACGATAGGTAATGGGCTCTTTGCATCTCAACAAAGATTTAGAGATAACCAAATGAAACCTTGACAATTTTTAATTGTGCATGTAAGTAATATACCACCATAATCATCATGTTACTTAATTATATAATTTATTATTATTTTAATATCCTAGTGAAATTATATGATTGTTGACAAATTAAATTATCAACTAATCTTAATATTTTTAAATCTAAGGAGATTAACTTCTGGCTCAACCATGGAAATATATACATGATTACATCTCAATGAAAGACACTCTATTTTTAACAAGATTTATATTGTTTGAAATATCACAATGCGTAATAGGTGATTACCATCTCAAAAAAGAGTTTTGAGATTAACCAAAAAAAAACTAAAAATTTGATACCCCAAACCATCAACAAGAAACAAAGGGGTTGGGTATGCTACACACTAATTTTATTTGTTGGGAAAAAATATGATTTCCACATGAATTATCTAGAAATATTATAATTACATTATATGAATATGTAATGCAATGACTATTTCCTTTTAATTTATATAATATGCAGCTGAACATGCTCAAATGATTGACTATGTGATGATATTGGAATCCCATTTAGTGATCATTATAATTTTGTATTGAAATAATTTTATGCATGATAAATTAACATTTCTTTTTATCCAAGTGGATATTGGTGTTCACTCACCTGTTCAACTCGCTTAGAGTGCAATTTTCCTATTTTTTTTAGTTTTCTATTTATGGAGGTTTTTAAGTCCTCAACATCCTAAGATGTTTTGAGGCCTAAATGATGTTTCTTAGGCGAATAAGCCAAAATAGCCTTGGAATAATATTGATATTTTTTTTTTGTGCTCCTTGGGTAGACATGTTTAACGGGTTATTGTGCACACCAAATAGAGATAATATGCCAAAGTTACGACACCAAAAATTTGATGTTCCAACTTACTCCAGTGGAGCCCTTAAGTTTTCACATCCATCTGATGAATGCGCCAGCCCATCTACGCTGAGAGTGCAAGGATGGATCTTATGGAAGAGTACCTTACAACAAGTGCAAAAGTATCATCAGAATATATTCCCTCTATTTGTGAGAATCACCGAGCCACAAATATGGCCTTTTATTTCTCCACACTCCCATCATCATCTTGCTTTACCATGTATATCCATCTCAATCCAACCACTGATTTGTCGACTGGTCTTGGGACTATCTCCCATGCATTGTTCTTGACAATGCAGTCATACTCCTCCACCATTGCATCAACCCAAGTTGTTTTTTGCACTACTTCTGGAAAGGAAGATGGCTGAGTCACAATATATTTTCTTATAAGATCGATGTATCGAGTAAATCGGTTAGGATACTTTCTCAGTCTGTGCTATGAGGTAAGGGCTCCTACATTTTCCACAACATCAAGTCTCAATCTATTAGCTTCTGTGGTGTGCCTTCTGCCATTTCTGATGGATGGTTCTACATGAGCATTTTCCTCCACTCCATTAACCTCCCCATGTAGCTGATCCATATCTTAAGACCAATCCTTGGGAACCAATAGTTCCTCCTCTACATGCATGTCCAACTCCCTCTCAAGGGACAACTACATGGATTTCTCCTCATCAAATTTTATATCTCGTCACACAACAATAATTCTGTTGTTTGGAAAATACACACGATAACTATGGGGTGTTTCAATGTACCCCACAAAAATCCCAACCTCATCTGTTTGTTCCAGCTTCCTCTTGTCATCCTTGGTCAGATGCACATAAACAGATGAGCTAAAAATCTTAAAGTGTGAAATAATAGGTTTCTTACTAGTGAGAGGCTCTTTAGGTGTACTCATGCCAAGTATCTATGAGGAAAATAATTTTGCACATGTACTAATGCATTGCATGCTTCCACCCACAGATTCATTGGTAGGACTTGATCATGCAACATCACTCATGTTGCACCAACAATATTCCTCTTCTTCCTCTTCGCGACCCCATTCGGCTATGGATTATGAGGCACTATGAGTTATCTTCGAATTCCTTCTTTGTTGTAGAATTTTTTGAATTCATTAGAGATGTATTCTCCACCATTATCGCTCCTAAGAGCCTTCATGTGCTTCCTCGACCGTTTCTCCACGAGTGTCTTAAACTCCAAGAACTTAGAGAATTTCTGATATTTCTTCGGCATGAAGAATATCCAACGCTTACGAGAATATTCATCTACAAATATGACATAGTACTTATTTTTTTCTATCGAAGAAACAAAGAAAGGACCACACACGACTGTGTGAACTCTCTCAAGGATCCCCAAATCTCGGTTTTCCTTCTCATGAAAGGTGGCCTTTACATATTTTCGCATAGTACATCCCTTGCATGTGTCAGACTGCACAAGTGTACCCCTGGGAAGACCAATAGAAATCTGTTGCATGACTTTCAAGGCTCCATGGTGAAGATGGCCCAATCTCCTGTGCCATAATTCGCCCTCATCCCAGCTCACCACTTCATCTGCCTTACCCATCATTGTTGCGTAACCATTTACCTCTAGCTTGTAGAGATTCTTAACTTGAATCCATATCCTCTTGTATTTTCCTGTTGTTTTATGTCGTAGGAAGGATTTTTCTTCACTAAAAACAACATCATAGCCTCTATCCTCCAACATTGCGACTGAGACTAAATTTTTCTTTGGACCTAGTACATGCATTACATATTTTAATTGAAAGGGCTTACTTGACTGCCTCTGAGAGGTAATGGTACCAATCCCAGTAGCACTATACCGTCAGTCATCACCCATTTGAGTATGCATTTGGAGATCATTCTCATCCAAGTCACTGAAAATTTCCTTGTATCCCATCATGTGAAAGAAAGTGCCACTATCCAAATACCACACAGATCCCAATGCACTCGACACCATGCATGCATTCAATGAGAAGTCAAGCTCCAATTGCGAGGCAAGGGCCTCACCAGCTACAGATCCTCCAACCTTCTTGTTCTTCTTCTTTTGTGGATAGTTAGTAGCAAAATTCCCATGCTCATGACAGTGAAAACACCTCACCTTGGACATGTCCTTCATCTTGCCATTCTTGGACTAAGATTTTGAATGGAATTTATTACCCTTCCATTTTCTCGCCTTGGAATCCAAATCACAATCCTTTTCATCTTCATTCTTAGATGAATATCCATCTTTGGCATGATGCCTGAACTCCTCCTGCACTAAATCCGACCACAGTCGTTCCCAATATGGAAATTTTTCCCTTCCATTGACAAAATCTTGATAACTGTGCCAAATCTGGGGAATTCCAATGGGAGCCAAGCTCACCAAATCATCATCAATGACTCCAGACCAGAAGAAGGATCAAGCTAACGGAGTCGTGCCGATCTCATCGAGAATAAGAAAGATTAGTTCATAGAATAGGGTTCAATAGGTTCTACCCACTTTACTCCTTTCGAGAGCTGTGGACAGGAGCGGCGATGTGAGCGAGGTTGAGGCCCTCCACTGAAAATGTTTTACCATGTTTTACTGTGTGGTTGCTAGGTGTGTGGAGGGTGGTTCCCCGAACCTGACCGAGGAGAACGATTCTTCCCAACTTGTTTCTCCTGAACCCGCTCGGTTTGCCGGAGTATCCATGGAAGCCCTTTCCGCGGGAGGGATTATCTATCCTTTTTGAAGGGCTGCGAACCTCGAGCAGCAGGTTTGGTGTATATCCTCGCCTTTACTTGCACGGGATTATATCGCCGTGCCAACCTTTAGAGTATGCGCCATTCATCTGATCCTTATGCGCCAATTGAGGTTGCGGCCGACATGGCCGACATGATTATTCGATGCAGGAGTGTTTGAAACTTCCCGTTCATCGTGGGTCAATGCGTTATGTGAGTAATTCGATATATTATATATGTAATTATGAATAGTGAGTCCCTCTCCTACTGTCGAGAGTTCGTCCCTCACCCTAACAGGCCTTATGGTCGAGCCTGCTTACGCATCCTAATGAAATCAGCCAATTTCTTATATATGATGCGCCTCTCTCGACCTCGCTTAAGAATAGATAGTGAAATCTCCTTATCCTTTTCCATAGTTTCTCTACTTATTATATGAGATTATGCCGAAGGCCATATACCCTAAAGAAATGAAATGGTTATGGTATGGTGCCGAAGGCCCTTTCCCTTTGGTCAAGCCTGCTTACGCATTCTTAGAGAGTGAAAGGCCAGCTCTCATGAAGAAATCAATCTCTCATAAAGTGCCGAAGGCCTTCTGCGGAATTTTCATGGGGAAAAAATCCCGTTTTCTCACTGAAAAACCCGGTCAAATTCCCCCCCCCCAAAAAAGGGGGGGGTAAACTGAATTTTAGTTTAAAGAAAGTCTTCGACTTGGGCCTTCAGCCATATAAAATCACTGGTGTTTTCTCGCTCATCATACGGGGCAAGAATATTCCGTTTTATAGAGAGAAAAGGGCCAGTTCTCCCCTTATAGGTCCGGTAGGTCCGGTAGGGCCGGTAGTGTAGTTTTCTACCGGTTTTTCCTCCTTGATTGAATGCTGAATGCATGTTTCAATGATGCATGTAGACCTAAAAAATAGACATATATTTGACCATTTTCCAACCCGGAAAGCCGGGGCTAGGCCGCCCTAAGGACACAATTTGTTTAAGGATTTTTGCCACTTTGGCCACCCGTTAGATAGATTTTACATTTGGGTCCGTTTTGCGACGTTTTGTATTTTTGTCTTCAAGACCTTTTTTGGCCCAAATTCCCAAAAGAGTCCCCGTTTGCTCCGATGGGAAGAAAAGTGATTGGAGCCTTCAAGCTCATTCTTCCAATGATCCCCATTTCATCCTGACATTGGACAAAATTTGTTATATATTTTGGAATATTTTCGCCCTATTCCAACTTGATCTTCCTGAGTTTATCTTTGAGCACCAATTTCCTATGGTCGCTGCTTCTTTGGAATAGATCTGAAAAATCCTTCCACATTGTGCATGGTGTGGCTTTCCCATGGAGGCTTGAGACAATGTGGTCTCGTACTCCCTCCAATAGGGTCCTCCTCTCCTTTTCCACCTTCTTTTTCCATGCATCAAGATTTGCAGCATCTGTCAAAGCAGGTTTAGGAACATCATTGTTAATGAATTCCTACAAGTGATTGTCTTTAAGTATTTCCTCCATCCTGTCCTTCTAAGAAATATAGTTTGAGTTGCCCTCGAGTTCATACGCCAACCTCAATTCATTGAAAGACATCTCGATCTTGAATTGGCTGTAGCAGCAAGAAAGTCTTTCTGCAAATTCGAATTCTATCCAGTCACAAACTCAACTCCTACTTCACTTCTACAATTTCCTGTCCTCTCATACCATGTAGAAATTATACAACATGCATGTATATCATGGATTCACCTGATTTAACAATGTACTAAAGTTAAATACTAAATCGCTTCTACAAATATTTTGCGGAATAAAAAACACAATCGCTAATCACATGAAAATGAAGAAGAATCAAATCAACCACAACAAAGATAATTTCCCAGGGAAAGCTTAGAGATAAAAACCCCACTATCTTCTATTGTATATTCAGCATGAATCATGAAACAATTACATACAAAACTCTTCTCACAAGAGCCCTCCAGTACTTAGCTAATTGTCTCACACTGTCATGAACAAACTGACCAATACTTAGCCAATTTACTGCCTCGAGACAGCCTGCCTTTCTTGCACAATCCCTAATGAATGCAATCTCTAAAAGATAGGAATTTTTTCCTTCCTTTACTGCGCAAGTATCATGGGCACTCTAATGGGTGTTTGGTTGCATGTGCGCAACCCAATAATCCTACAACTGATAGTCAACTTCCCTTTCACCTAGAATGCAACTAGGTCTCCACTGGATCTGACATTCATGTAGCTAATAATAGTAAATCCTCAGTTGCATGTGAGATCAATTTTTGAATTAATAGATATTTAATTCACCTGATCTCTCACTAGTGTATCTTCAGTTACAAATAGCACAACTCATTTTAACTCACTTAAATGAGTTAAATGGATTACAACCTGCATTAACTAATGTGCCACTGCACTTCCAACTCTGTTACAACTAGAATTACTCTACATGGCTCACCAACTAACTCTAACTCGAAATCCACTAGCTAATTGAGTTTATCACTCTCAATTAACTATTTCAAGTCATCATTGAAAATAGATTATAGTTTATTTTCCATCTTAATTAAGGGATAACCAAAATAGACATGCACCGAAAAATAGCACTGTGGGCCCCAACCTAGTTTGGGTGCTTAATGCAACTAGGCGTGGGTGATGAAATTTTCTTGTTGAATCTCAACATTCCAGGAAGGCCTCACTCCATAATCTACTTACTTTAGGTAAAATCATTGGGTTCCCCATCTCTCTATTTTTCTAGGTTGAACACCAACTGTAGGAGTGATAACTTTTTCCATAATCGTAAATCTCATATAAAAAATTGGTGACTCTGTCATTGAATGAATTATTCCCTTAGTCGTTTTCCTTGTCCTTTGGTTTTTAGTACCTCCTTGAAAAACCTTTTTTGCATCATCCAACCAAGAACAGACCTTTGAAGTGGCTTCATTCAACATTTTTTTTGCCAAAACCTCTTTCCCAAGCCCAATGCTTCCTCAGTGCCTATGAAAGAGCGTTGCCCCTCACCCTAGCCCACTTTGTCCCAACGTTGGAAAGAACTTGTTCCCTCTCGGCACCACCGTTGGTCCTTATTTTTCCACAAGTTTTTCCTTTATTTTTTAGCCTCTCATTCATCAACATGATTTCAGATGATCTTCCTTGATTCTTCAGTTCCTTGTGTTCTCTCTAAAACCTCCATTAAATTTGCATTTTTTTTTGTTTTCCTTTGATAAGAATTGGTTTGAATTTTTCTTTGTTCTTATCGTTGGGTGCTTGAAAACTGGTGTTCTTTGATATTTTATTGCTAGGATGAATTGTTGTTTGAGTTCCCCTTATGAAAAATGTAAATGAATTAGTAATTGAAAATTTTCATTTTAGTTTTCCTCATTTTGAAAATTAAGTGTGGTGAAAAGGAAAAAAAATCATTTAGGGTTTTTCATGTACATATATTAGGTACAGTTGAATCGAAAAGGGAAACAACATCTTACATCTTGTTTGGCATATATTCTATGTTTCATATTGATTGTTTTTTCCCTTCCTTAGCAAGATTTTCATTGAAATAGAAAAGATCCTTATTTTCTCATGCTAGATTTGCATTTTAGGATATTTAGGTGAAATTTTTGGTGATCTTTGAAATTGTAACGTAATTAAAGATAAATAGTAAAATATACTTAATCGACCTAAGGATAATTTGTAACATTAATTAAAACATGTATAGGTCTGGGTTAGATATGGGTTTCGACATTGTTAAACATAGGATCTATCATTGTTTTCCAGCGTTGGATCTAGGAGGTGAACTCCAATTCCACATATGTAAGTGTATAAGATTGTTTTCCATGTACCTTTGGGTATATTAGATGGCACTCCACACATGAAAAGTATATTGGAACACTCTCATCAAATTGCTATGCATTAAAAAACACTACTACAATATGTACTCCCACGTATCGTCAATTATATTTTTGGAGTCCCCAATAAGTTTCTATCCATCCATAGGTAACCAATTATGCTGCCTTGCACCCTGTGATACACCGAACACAACATTCAGGGATATTTATTATCATATGTTAATTCCTTGGTTCACCAAGTTGTATATTGCAGTTCATGGTTGCTTCGTAATCATTTATGCCTATATTACCCTCTTTTTTATCTATTTATTTTTGTGTTAATAAAATTTATTTTCTGACGTGGGAGAGTAAAATCCCCCTCCCTGTCATTCTTGTAGAATGAAAAAGAAGTATATTATACCTACATAGGCTACTCCTACCTGACGTCCAAGAAATAAGAAAATGTAAACTATAGAATCAGGAAGCTTAGGCATTGTTTCTAGCCCTCCTTCTGATACTGAATTTCCATAATCATCTATCCCTTTGAGTTCCAAACCTGAGAATACATAAATCCCTGTTGGTGACACTAACAAAATTGAAAGAAAAGTCCCTGAAAATTTATTACATGAGGTCCTCGAACTTGACCTTCCTGAGTCAGACACTTTATTTCCTATGGTCATTGAACTTAAGGAATCTCATCCATCCTCACCTGGTTGAACGAGACCTTCCTCTTCTCGTCCTTTTTCTCAAACAAATAAATTTACATTATTGAAGAGATCCTTCAAGAAGTTCCTTGTCCTTCTACTCCTATTCATTGGGAAGGACTTCATTTTTATCAAAATGAGACTTTTCGACCTCTTCAAACTTTGACATAATATCCTTCACCTGATTCTTTGGAATTACCCAAAGATTTTTGGCAACAATCTTCATTGGGATTTTCAACCATGTATGGATTCAATTCAAGCTCCAAACCCATCTACGACTATGGTTGACACATCAAGTGTCACTTACATCACCAGAAAATCATTTTTATGTTGGCCCATCCATCCCACCTGGTTATTAGTCATTATCGGGTACCTTTTCAAATGATGCTTATAGTTTTAAGACATCTCCCATCTCATTTAATTCGGGAATAATTTATGGTACTTTTCTTATGAATGTCACACATTCTTCTCCTCTTCATCCGGATACACCTGCAACACAATAGTAGGTTGGTTCTTATGTTAGTGTAAAAAGCTACCCGCAACAACCTAACTCTCCTTATGTTGGGTACCATCCATCTGGATCGCAGTTGCATCCATTATCTTCTCCTCCTTATGCAGGCGGAAAACCTATTGTTGGTATGCCTTAATATGGTAATCCACCTAATAATGTTTTTACTTATCCTGGAATGGTTGTGAGTGTTTGGAAACCTACTTCCCCCGTTCAACCTAGTTCGCTTTGGGATCGATTTCTGAATCCTAGGGCTGCACCATCCTCATCACAAATTCCTACCTATCCATCAGCACCTAAACAAGCTAAAATACATGTGATCCAAACTTTACAACATATTCCTACAGTATATGGTTCTTCCCACGCACCTCTTAGTCAAACTTTACAAGGTTCCTCATCTTCTCAATCACTTGCGCAAAGTGGTCCTCAAGTTACAGTTGGTCAAATTATCCAAAATTTGGCGTAGTATAAACCAAATGGACCATACTAGGGAAAAACATAAAACCCTATTGGGCAAAAATATGGATCTCATCATGTGCCTTTTCAAGGCCAACAAATCCAGACCCAACCATTCCAGTAGCTTTATCATCATCCCGGGGTTGGGAAAGAAACTCACTTGTATCTTGGTTATCAGAATATTTCCTATCATGGTCACCAAGTTCCTTATTATCAGAACCCTCCTTATCTAGACATGAAAATGCCCATTACTCAGGCGATTCCTTCTTACTTAGGTCACCCTCCTCTAGAATTTAACCATCAGTTTCCTTTCGTGGCGACTCTCGTATTACCTAACCTAATTAAAATTACTAAACAACCCATCACTCATTCGCCATGGTCACTAATTATTCCCACTATGTTTCCATATGACATCCCAAAGTTAAATGGGAATCCTGGAGAAGACCCGTTGACGGATGTTATGAAATATCATCTATGGTGTTCATCCAACTCCCTTAACGATGATTCCATTCGACTGCATATTTTCCAAATAATGCTTACAGGTACAGTTAGTAAATGGTATACTGATTTACCTATAGTGTTGTTTCATGATTTTAGCACTTTAGTCACCACCTTCCTCACACATTTCTACTTTCCCATCAGATATGAAACTCGAAAGGAAATTTTAACTAACTTCAAACAATCAAATTCCACTCACATTTCAGATCACATTCATGAGTGGAGGCATTGCCACTGGTTGTTCAAGGTCTTTGTTCCTGATCACTTTTTGGAAGAATGGTTTGTCAAATCTATATTAGCTCCTATAATAGAAGATGTGGCCAAAGGTTGAGTCGTGACTAAAGAGAAATTCATTGCTCATGATCAATATTTAGATTTGTTTTATACCCAATTGGACATGATCTATGATAATATACCAAACACTTCACGACGTTCAAACATTGCTCCTCTTCTATCTGGTAAAGAATATCATGTCATTCATGGATTTATTGGTTATGTCAGTTCGCAATTGGCAAGTAAACCATTTGGTATATCTCTCACCCCTCCTGCTCAAAACCATCCATCCCACCTTCCTATGGGTTCTACTTCTGAGATAAATTCCATTTCATCTGATAAAGGAAAATCTCAAAAAAAAACTGGAAGCAAGATGAATGGTAAAGGTAAGAAAAATAAGTATTCCTCACCATCGGATAAACAAACAAATTTTCTTACGATGAGAAATGAAAGCCTTGATACCTATTCTTGATTTTCAACGAGGATCGCTTTACCCATGTTTGTCCACACCACACTGAAGTGAATCAGTTTATTAAATAATCAACTTATCATGATGTTTTGACCGACATGTTTCCAAATTAGGAGACTCATATGGTTTCCCGGGACCCACGTTCCTCTAACATGGTTTTGATGTTTTCCTCCTTAAAGCAGAGATCTACTATTTTGTTGGAAACTTGGAACAAAGACTATGGTAATGTGAATCCACCGAATGGTCAGGCTATCATTCAACTTCCCAGTTTAGCACAAAAATCATTTGATTTTGTTCCACCTCCAAAATTGAATATCAAGCCTCCAAAGGGTGATATCCATAAGTCTTCTTAAAACCCTCGTTCAAGAGCTGCCAAAAATTATAATGTGGTTGAATGCTTAGGTAAGTCTCCATCAGCTATGTCTACTCTTGAGGTGTTACAAAACTTCCCTACCCAAAATAAGGCCTTTTTTTTGGATATTAGATGTATGGACCCATAAGTTTCTACCCTAGTTATTTTCTCTCATGAAAACTATTCTCCTTAGCTTCCATCTCAGTTAGATTTTATGATTCATGTCACTATCTATGGTAAGAAAATTCATCACTCTATTTTTGACGAGGGAGACTCAACCTGCATCATGTATATGTCTTGCTGGAAGTTGATTGGTTCACCTAAATTGAATCAATCGACTACCTCATTAAAATCCTTTGATGGAAGGACATATAAACCCTATGGGATTTTGAATTCCCTCCAAGTGGAACTTGGGGGAAAAACCATGTCCATCAAAATATAAGTTATTGATGGACCTCTTGATTATAATATTCAACTGGCATGTACATGGGTTTATGTTATGGTTTCCATTGTTTTGACTTACTTCCAGATAATTTCCTCTCCTCATAAAAGAAAGATCTTAGCCATATATCAAATCAACTTATTTTCCTCTTATTTCAATGTTACTAGAAGCGTCCCTCTTGTAGGGGAAGCCCTACATTCATATCAACATGTTAGATTTGGATTATTGAAGGATTCATCACTTATGGGGACGTTTTCCCTCACCCCTCCTCTGCTCTCTAACTCCCCACCTTCGATTTATTATATCAATATGATACCATCCTCTATGATTTTGGCTGATCCATGTATTGTACCGGATGAAGCTGACATCCAAATTTTTGGCGATTGGATGTCACTTAGCCCTATTGAGAAATATTATGAATCCATCTACTCGGCTTATGCGACCCATAATTTTTGTTATATCAATTGGGTAGATCAATCCCTGGATTATGGCATGCCCTCTGATCCTCTCTCACGTATATTCTCAACTAACGAAAGCATCATGGAGATCATGATGTTAGAAGACGTGCTTTGGGATGAGCATCATCGCCGTTCCTCCCTTCCTGATTCTAGAAGATAAGAGAAGTAGCATGTATCTCCCTAATTTAATCCAACCCCCTATGAATTTTTTTTCCATTCATGAGATCGACTCTAAAAATAACCTCTCTAATATTGAGGAAACCATTCCTCTTGATATTTCGATCAAAGCAGGAATAGTCAGAAATATTTACATTAGAGCATATTGTTCTCCATCTGAAGTTGAGACCTATCGAGCCCTTTTTCATGAGTTTAGAGATGTATTTTCCTAGATGTATGAACAAATTCTAGGTATCAACCCAAACATAGCGGTGCAAAAAATTAAAATGTATCCTGATGTCAAACCCATCAGATCTATCCTAAGAAGGATGTTGGGATAAAATTTGAAGTTGAAAACCTTATTTGTTTGGTTTCATATGCCTCGTTCCTTTAATAGTTTGGTTTCAAATGTAGTCCCTATCATGACCAAACATGGCACGATTTGAGTATGCATCGATTATCAGGATGTCAATCGAGCTTGTCCAAAAGAAAACTACCCAACCCCATTTATTGGCTAGTTTTTTTATGATTGTGCTGGTTGTGATATCTATTCGTTTATGGATGTATTCTCGGGTTACAATCAAAACATTCTCTTGGTGAACCAACCCAAAACAACATTTATTTTTCCATGGGGTACTTTCTCTTATAAAAATATCTTATTCGATCTCAAGAATGAAGGGGCCACATTTGAACGTGTGATGGATTATGCTTTTAGTGACATTAAGCATATCGTGCAACCCTATTTGGTCGATTTTCATGCTCATTCTAAGAATTGGGTTGATCACCCTATTCATTTATGGGTCATTTTTCTCTTCTATAGGAAATATAATATTCGACTTAACCCACACAAATGTGTGTTTTTTGTTGGTTTTGGTCAACTCCTTTGTTTCGTTATTTCCAAGAAAATATTTACTATTGATCCTCTCAAAGTCCAGGAATTTTTTTATTTTCCTTCCCCCTCGTCCTTAGTTCAGTTACAAAGACTCCAAATGAAAGCTAAATTCTTGAGGATATTTGTCCATAATTGCGCTGAGATGACCAAAGGATTTACTCTCTTACTAAAGAAAGGGATTCCCTTCCATTGGAATAATGCTCTAGAGAAAGCGTTTGATGCCTTGAAATATGTACCATTTTAGGCATCTCTATTATATCCCCCTAACTATCAGCACAATTTCTTCCTATATCTCACTGCCACCATCTCTACTATAGCTATGGTGTTGGTCTAAGAAAAATAAATTTGTATTGAACATCCCATATACTATCAGAGTCGGAACCTCAATGATATCAAGATCCGGTATATTGATGTTGAGAAGTTGTCTTTTGTGTTCGTTCAATCCATTTAGAGATTTCGACACTACATGTTGCTTTGGAAAACTATGATCATTTCAGATTGCAACCCGCTGACATATATATGTTCACGCCAATTTCTAGGGGGGAAGTACACGAAATGGATATTTATTCTCCAATATTTTGACCTCTATTTAATCAAATCCAATTCAAAGAAATCCCTACTATTTGCTGAAATAATGTGCGGTATTCCCTCCCTTGATGTAGAATCTACATTTGAAGATTCCATTCCTGAGTCATTGTTTCTGATATCACCATCTGACCCATGCTATGGATATTTCCTAATTTATCTCAAGACCCAAAATTTTTGACCTAATACCTCTCGCTCTGAGCAACGACGTATCCAGTACCAGTCCGAAATTTTTTTGGTTATCGACAACACCTATTACTGTCATGGTATCGATACAATTTTACGGAGGTGCCTAACCCTCGAGGAGCCCAAGAAAGTTATGAATGATTTCCATTCATGAGCATATGGAAAACATTTATTTGGTTATGCTACCGTGCAAAACATATCATGTGTTGGTTATTTTTGACCCACCATTTTCTGTGACTATATCCTTGTAGTCCATAAGTGCCATGCATTTTTGATATACAATATAAAATTCTACGATACACCTGCTCCACCTCATCCCATTATCGCCATTTGTCCGTCTACGAAATGGAGTATCGACTTTATGACATCTAACCCTCTTTTGTCCAATGGGCATGGTTATATCATTTTTGTTTTTCACTACTTTACTAAGTGGGTCGAAGCGATTCCTAGATTTTATAACACCAGTGAAATGATAGCATACTTATTTTTCAACCATGTGATCGCTAGGTTTGGTGTTCCACAAGCGATAGTCATATATCACAGGAAGCATTTTCATAATCATATGATGACCAAACTAACTACCAAATTGGGATTTTCACATGAAAATTCCCCTCCCTATTATCCTCAGGCTAAAAAACAAGTTGAAGCTATCAACAAAGATCTTAAGATGATGCTTCAATGCATAGTCGGGGTGCATAAATCACACTGACATTCAATTTTATATGTTGCCTTGTGGGCATACCAAACCTAAATAAGGACTGCTACCAGATTCACATCATTTCAGTTGGTTTATGGCTTGGAAGTAATTCTTCCCATTGAGTGTGATATTCATCACTAAATCTAGCTATCGAGCTTCTCCCTACTACCTTTGCAGAAGAGGAGCGTATTTTACACCTAACTCTATTAGGTGAGACCCGCCGTGATGCTGCTTTTGCCAATGAAGCCCATAAAAGAAGCATAAAGGTGCAATATGACAAAAGTTTCAAGCCTAGAGTCTTCTCGGAAGGACATCGGGTACTCCTATATCATGAGGAGGCCAATAAGTTAGGGCCAGGAAATTTTCTCCCTATCTGGCTAGGCCCATACATTGTCAAAAATGTCCTAACAAAAGGGGATTACGAGTTAGTAGATCTTGATGGAATTCTACTCTCGCGGCCTAATCATGGGATGTATCACAACAAATACTATACTTTACCCCATGCATAGTACATTGTGTACATATTGTTTATAGTTATATTAAGTGTGTTTGCAGTGTGTTTTTCAGAGTTTCCCATGGTTTATGTTGATCCTTATTTACTTTGGTTTGCCAATGTCAACCTCTCTCGAACCATATATTGGTTATGTCGATGGTTCTAACCATAGTACTGAGAACTTATCCTTGACATCATGGGCCATATTTTCTTGAAATGGTGATCTAGTGAGCATGCAATAGATTTCATTAGCCACTCTACTAGTAACATCGTTGAGTATAGCACAATGATTGAAATCATATATGATGCAATTTCACATGGTATCGATTTTATAGTCATCAGATTTGACTCGTATCTCGTAGTACTACAGCTTGTGAATATCTATTTGGTCATCAATACCACCATCCTTAGCATGGTTTTGAGATTGCATATTCTGGAAAGGAATTTCAATTTCATACAAGATGAACACATTTATGTAAATCTAAACAATTTAGCAGATGTCAGAGTTAATTTAGCTTTAGAGACAAATTTTCAACGAATGTAAGTAGGTTTTAATTCACATCACATTATTAAGAAAGAATAATAGAAACTAGGAAACATTGAATATATATATGATAAGTTTAAATGTGTGCCTTGAGAAACATATGTCTACATTGCCCATATATAAAAACTACATGAAAACATATAACTAGATAATCAATGGTGCTCATGGTAGAACAACACTACACGAGCTATCTTGCGCAATAATCGGCCAATACGACTAGGTACCTCGATGGTATGTCATTGAAGTCTTAATGGAAATTGATCAAATATGGTCTTAACAACCCCGTGAGTCAATCCCTCCTTGTGGCACTCCACATACTCTAGGACCTCTACTACCTCAAGATCCCGTAACGCATCCCCTCCCACCCCAATGACTTGTACTGGTCCCACTACCTCCTCCTATGGTTTTCTCTGTATGCGGCAAAGATATGTAACACCCACTAGTCGAACTAGTCCAATGTCTGCATGAAAACATCAAATAGTTTAGTCCTAGGAACATGAAAGACAAAAAAAAATGTAAAACTTCTTAAAAAATTAAAGGAAAAAGTATCATACCTGTAGCATCTCATTGCTCACCCTCAAGTAGCACGATCTTGGGACCATCGTCGAAATACATCCTTGCATAAGGATACTCATCGATCACGATGAACTATCTGCGCAGCCATCCAAGGAAGGTTGGTGCAAAGATGATCGTCAATGGACCTGCATGTTTAGACATGTGGTATATCCACTTCCTCATCTATGGGACCCTCAGATCGAAGGGCTCGAGTAAAATGTGTTGAGGTGGCAGTAATGGTACCCGCTCTAAGGAAAATGAGACCAATATCACACAATGGCTGATTTTTTTCAACTTCCCCTCCTTTGATTTATTAATTTGTTCCTTCATTTTGACCAAGAAACCATTGCTCCAATTGAATAATGTCAGTGCTAGACATTCTACCCCGTACTTAATGTATGATCTTCTTGCCACATGTAATGTCGAGTTGCTTGCCAATATTTCTATCATGAACAATGTTAAGTCCTTATATTACTAGTATAGTCCGTTATTGTTGTTAGTGTAACCCCCTTATTGTTATTTTTGTACCCCTGTAACCCCCATATTGTTATTATTGTGCTCTTAAGTTATTATAATTAGGTCGTCTAGGATTACATTGTGGCCCCACTAGGATTACGTTATGGCCCCATGGACTCCTATATATAGAAAGGAGGTTTTTTATTTGTATCATCCAAGAATTTTTCATTTATTTAATGTATTATAGGTTTCCCCCTCAGAGTGGCTTATTTATAAGGCATTGATCTCTCTTTTCTTCTATTTTTGGAGTTGGTTTCACAACATTTGGTATTAGAGCTTTGGATTCTAGGATTTCGCTGCTCCAAACAGGTCATCATGGAATTTTTGCTATAAATTGTTTTCTATGAAGGTTCAGAAGCTGAAATATTTAGAGTGCAAAGCCAAAATCCTAAGGAACATCATCGCGAAATTTCAGAGCTTGTTTCGCAATAATTTCGGAGATATGATCTGTGGAAGTTAGGTCTTTTTGTAGGCTCCTGAATTTAACCTAAACAGGTCATCACGGAATTTTCGCTATAACTTGTTTTATACGAGGTATCAGAAGCTGACATTTTCACATAGAGAAGCCAAACTCCTGATGAACCTCCTGTAAAAATTTCAGATCTTGGTTCGTAATATTTTTGGAGATATGATCTGTGGAAGTTAGGATTTTTTTAGGCTCTCGAATTTCATTTCAAAGAGGCAACCGTGGGAAAAACATCATAACTCTCTCTCTTAGTGTCGGATTGGGATTCTATAAAAGTGGCCGCAAGTACACGAACTTTGGTTTTTGGTATATAAATTTCAGAGCCGAAGGAGGCATTAGGGGAATTTTTAGGTCTAAAATGGGCCTCCTAAGGAAATAATAAAATAATAGCTAAATTAATAAAATAGTATTTATGAATTTTCAATTCACTTTTTGCACCACAATCAATGTAACCATGATTAAATTAAATTCTAAATTTGTACCAAAATAAAATTAATAAAAAAATTGTATTGATGTGACTATAAATAAGAATGATTTTTTAAAGAAAAAGTCATTATCATTGAACAACTAATGCATTTTTCCTTTGTACTTAAATAACTTAAAATAAAATATAAATATAAATTCATAAATTATTAATTATATAATATGTTATTAATTAAAATTTATATTATTTAAATTGTATAATAACATGTAATTAATGTACTATATAAAAATAATATAATAAATATAATATATTATTTTATGTATGAATTTTATTGAAAAAATGTGAAATGGCATTTATTATCAGTACTTTACTTTGACTTTAAAAGTACTTAGAGCACTACCATGGTTAACCATGAAAATAATATAATAAATGTAACATATTATTTTATGTATGAATTTTATTCAAAAAATGTGAAATGAAATTTATTATGAGTACTTTACTTTGACTTTAAAAGTACTTAGAGCACTATCATGGTTAACCATGATTTTTTATCTACCATTGAGAATGTGACAAGTAAGTACCTTTAACTCAAGAAATTCCACCGCAACCATTAGGGATGATGCCATCCCCTAAAATGTGATTGGTTCTCATAAAGTGAATTTTGATTGTACATTTTCCTTAAGAGGCCCATTTTAGACCTCAAAATTCTCCTAATGAAACAGTGACATGTGGCAAGTCGTAAAATTTCGCTCTACTGAACGAGTCCATAATTAGGTCATCATGGGATATTGGGCATAACTTTATCTTGAAGAATCGAAATCAGATTAGACCTATGGCATTCAAAAGAATATTCATAGGGCTACTTCATGGCCAAATTTGAGATATTGAAGATCCAAAATCACATAGATAAATCAGTTTCAATATCGAGCTCCTGAAAAGCAAGAAAAAGGTGTGTATTTTTTCGAATTACATAAGTCTCGTTTGAAAAAAAAAATAGTTTGAATTTATTCCAAGGGAATATTAAAGAATAGAGATTAGTATTGAGTTCTAAAATTCCTCCTAAAAAGAATTCAACACCCATTAAGCCTTCAGAAGGCTCTACTATGAATCATGAAGAAGAAGAAACAAAACATGAGATATCAAAATTACAAGAGAAAGTGCACCAAATTTCGCTATCGCAAAGAGAAACAAAAAATGAAATGGAAGTTTTGAAGAAATGCATGGCAACTAAGATGGATGGTTTGAAAAAAGTTGTGGAAGCTAAGATGAACGCTTTATAAGCTAAGATGGATGGCATGGAAGTGGGCATGGAAGCTAAGATGGATCACATGGAAGCTAAGATCGATAAAAAAATGAAATACAAAATGGAAAACATGAAGAATGATCTAAAATTAGACATCAGAGGTTTGGAAAAGTTGATACAAGAAATGTTTCCTAATGGAAAAAAGATAGTAGAGGAAACTCATGATGAGAACAAAATAAATGTTAACTATGATTTCATAAACTCTAATGTTGGATGGAAGAACCACCATATTCCAAAGATGGATATGAGGAATTTTGATGGCAGGGACCACGTAACATGGATACTACAGATGGAGAAATGTTTTGATCTCAATAATGTGCAAAACACACAAAAGGTACGCATTACAACTTTACATTTAGAACAAAATACATTTGTATGGTATCGATGGCTTTGCTCCCCTAAAAACGTTTTCACTTGGTCAACTTTTACGGAGGAAATGATAGCACATTATGAGGATACAAAGAGCAACACCTTCTTTAGCCAATTGATAAATCTCAAAAAAAAGGGTTCAGTGGCGGAGCACATTGAGGATTTCAAAAAATTGAATATAAGGGTAACTGATATTCTAGAGGAACACATGACTGATGTATCCATAGGGAATTTAAAGGATAAAATCCAACATGCAGTTCGCGTTTGGGAACCTGATTCATTGGAGAAGGCATTCAAGTTGGCAAGATAAATTGAATGTAAAATTATGGTGACAAGGAAGCCTACCACTCACATCTATAAATATGCAAGTGTTGCTACTCCTAGACTTCCACAACCTACAAGGTTGACACCACAACAATTGGAAGAAAAAAGAGCAAAAGGGATTTGCTACATTTGTGATATAAAATACACTAAAGGTCATAAGTGTCCTGAGAAGAAATTATTTTACATAAATTGTGAAGAGGAGGAAGAAAATGAAGAAGAAACTTCAAAAGTAGAGGATACACACTAGGAAGAAACCCTAGAAGAAGAAGAAACGAGTCTGACCATATCATGTAATGCATTGGCAGGAATTACCACTCCTTAAACTCTCAAGATAGAAGAACATATCAAGAAGAAAAAGGTAATAGTGTTGATTGATTCGGGTAGTACCCATAATTTTATTCATTGTAAGGTAGCCAAGGAATTGAATTGTTTCCTATACCCAACACTAGAATGTCAAGTGATGGTTTCAAATGGAGGAACTATAAATTGGTCTAGAAAATTCCATAATATAAATCTAGCCATGGGGGAATATGTATTGAATAGTCCAATACTTTCCATTCCAATGGCAGGTGTTGATGTTTTAATAGGAGTACAATGGTTACAATCTTTGGGGACGGTAAATTTTAATTTTCTAGAACTTTTCTTGAATTTTTTGTCGGAAGGAAAGGAAATCGAATTACAGGGTATCATAGGGAAGCCAGGAAAGATAATAAGCTCTAATGCCATGACAAAGCTTCTGAAGAAAGAACAACGGGGTGTAATTGCACAATTATTCTCACTAGAAGTTCCAACATCAAAATCATCTATTTCTCCATATCTCCAAAAAAATTTGCACAATCATTCCAAGGTGTTTGATACTCCCAAAGGACTCCCACCTATTCGTTATCATGATCATGCTATTCATTTGATTCGAGGAAGTTTTCCTCCAAAAATGAAGCCTTATATATATCCTTACGTCTAAAAGAGCGAAATTGAATGTATGATTGCAGAAATGTTAGAGGCTGGTATAATTCAACCTAGTCAAAGTTCTTTCTCTGCTCCAGTAGTATTGGTGCACAAGAAAGATGGATCATGGTGCATGTGCCCGGATTATAGGGAGTTCAATAAGCTCACTATTAAAGATAAATTTTCCATTCCTGTGATTGATGAATTATTGGATGAATTACATGGAGCAATTTATTTTACCAAGTTGGATCTTCTTTCAGGATATCATCAAATTAGAATGAAGACTGAAGATATTTCGAAAACAACATTTCAAACTCATGAGGGTCATTATGAATTTTTGGTCATGCCTTTTGGCCTTACCAATGCACCTTATACCTTTCTAAGGTTTGATGAATTCCATTTTCAAAACCTTCCTTAGAAAATTTGTGCTAGTATTTTTTGATGATATACTAATCTACCACAGGTCTTGGAAAGATCATGTTCTACATGTTGACAGGGTGCTCAAACTATTGGAGGAGAAATAGTTATATGCAAAAACATCCAAATGTTTCTTTGGAGTACAAGAGGTGGAATATCTGGTCATATTTTATCTCACGAGGGTGTTAAGGTAGACCCTAACAAAATTAAAGCCATTAAGGAATAGAAAGTCCCCACAACCATAAAGCAGTTGCACAGATTTCTCGGGTTAACATGATATTATCGCAAGTTTTTTAAGAGTTATGGGAGAATAGCACCACCTCTAACAACATTATCGAAGAAATATGCATTTTCATGGACTCCTGAAGCAACTAATGCCTTTGAACATCTTAAAGAGGCAATGTGCCAAGAACTAGTCTTAGCTACACCAGACTTCACAAAAACCTTTATTATGGAATGTGATGCCTTAGGAAATGGAATTGGTGTTGTTTTAATGCAAGAAGCAAGACCCATTGCTTTTGAAAGTCGTTAAATCAAAGGAAATTATTTACAAAAGGCTATTTATTAGAAGGAAATGTTGGCAATACACTTACCTAATGGGAATACACTTCAAGGTAAAAACTGATCATGATAGTCTTAAACACTTTTTGGAACAAAGACTATCTTCAGAAGAGTAGAAAAAATGGGTCACAAAGATGTCGGATTATGACATTGAAATCGTTTATAAAAAATGGAAGCTAAATGTTGTTGCAGATGCACTCTCAAGAAAGGATGAAGAGGTGGAAGCATTGCTTTGTTCCATTTCAATTATCCAACTAGATTGGATAACCGAAGCAAGGGATGAATGGAAGGAGGATGAAGAAGTGTGGACTCTCATTCAAAAATTGCAGCAAGATCCTATTACATCTAACACATTTAGTTGGAAAAATTATTCCTTATGGTACAAATATTGCTTATATATTTGAAATAATTCCCAACTAAAACAAAATATTATTTTGGAATTGCACACTTTTCCTTTAGGAGGACACTCGGGATTTTTAAAAACTTACCACAGGGTGAAGAAATAATTTTTTTGGGATCTCCTTAAATTTGATATTCAAAAGTTAGTGGCAGAATGTTTGGTTTGCTAGAAAAATAAAGTGGAGACAATTAAGACCCCGGGTCTTCTACAACCTTTATCCATTCCAAGTCAACATTGGTAGGAGATTTCAATGGATTTTATCACATGTTTACCTAAGTCCGAAGGAAGGAGTTTCATCATGGTGGTGGTTGATAGACTTACCAAGTATGCACACTTTTGTGCATTATCTCATCCATTTAAAGTGAGTATAGTTGCTACTGCATTTATGAAAACAATTACAAAGCTACATGGAAACCCGAATATTATTGTAAGTGACAAAGATCCTATTTTTACAGGAAATTTTTGGATGGAATTATTTTCTTGTTTGGGTACTCAACTAGCTCATAGCTCATCTTATCATCCTCAATCCGATGGTCAAACAAAGAAAATGAATAAATTTTTGGAAGGATATCTTCATTGCTTTGTATCTGATAAGCAAGCACAATGGGTCAAGTGGCTACCTCTAGCTGAATGGTGGTATAACACTTCCTTCCATACTGCAGCAAAAATGACCCCATTTATGGCACTTTATGGATATCATCCACCATCCATCACATATTCTTTAAGGGAAAATGCTATGGTTCAGGTAGTGGAGGATCACATCTAGCATCAACAATAAGTTCTCCAACTCTTAAAGGATAACCTAAATTTGGCACGAAATCCACTGAAATAACAGGCAAATCAACATCGTAGTGAGAGAAGTTTTGATGTGGGAGACTGGGTATTTTTACGGCTACAAACATACAAGCAAATGTCCCTCAAGCAAGCTAATAAGGATAATAAATTATCACCAAAGTACTATGGTCCTTACAAGGTTTTGAAAAATATTCGTACTATGGCATACAAATTGGAGCTTCCTGCTTCTTACTGAGTGTATCCAGTTTTCCATGTTTCATGCTTAAAAAATGTTATAGGGGACAAACTTCTAGTTCAAACCATATTTCCAGAAGTTGATGAGGAAGGAAAAACCATATTGGAACCTGAAGCAGTCACGGAAACAAGAACTCAACAACTGCAAAATCGATCAATTTCAGAGTATCTCATCAAATGGAAGAACTTACCCACGGAAGAACTTACCCAAGAACTTATACAAAAGCACCCGGAGCTACTCAAGCGTTGAGGACAACAACGTTTTGAAGGAAAGGAGCATGTTAGGTCCTTATATTACTAGTATAGTCCCTTATTGTTGTTAGTGTAACCCCCTTATTGTTATTGCTGTACCCCTGTAACCCCCATATTGTTATTATTGTGCCCTTAAATTATTATTGTTAGGTCAGCTAGGATTACATTGTGGCCCCACTAGGATTAAATTTTGGCCCCATGGACTCCTATATATAGAAATGAGGTTTTGTCATTTTTATCATCCAAGAATTGTTCATTTATGTAATGTATTAGAGGTTGCGCCCTCGAAGTGGCTTATTTCCAAGGCGCCGATCTCTCTTTTCTTCTATTTTTGGAGCTGGTTTGACAACAAACAAGATGGTTCTTAAATTTATTTGGGTGACCTTTTTTATGTTAATATTTCTATCCCTAGTATGAATGACTCTAGCTCTACAATACGTAGCAATGTAATCTTTCACAATATCACCACCACTTCTTCCTTCTCGAAGAGAGACGGGGGCACCTCGCTTTGAACATCCTATTCGAAAGTAAATATCATCTACCTGTATCTCGAGTAGATTCTCCCCAAACCTGAATTTTTGTGCTTGAACATCCATTTAATGCACAAGGTACTTTAACAACTCCATTTTCTACCTCATATTGGGAAGGCAAAATAATTTCAAGAACGCGGAGTTTTTAAGTGCCCAGATGGTAGATTGGTCATTTGATGCAACCATGTATTGTGCTTCATGCTCTCTTTCTCTCTAGATAAATGATATTTTTTGATAATGGGTACCTGAAACATCAAAAAAGGAGTCATTAGACTCTTTCCCATGCAAAAAAAATGAAAAAATTTGAGGAAAAATTGAGAACAAACTTGGATAAATGCACCCAACGTACCTAAGAGGCTTAGA
This sequence comes from Pinus albicaulis, assembly GCA_034641835.2. Taxonomy (NCBI): domain Eukaryota; kingdom Viridiplantae; phylum Streptophyta; class Pinopsida; order Pinales; family Pinaceae; genus Pinus; species Pinus albicaulis. Next base: position 100,773 of record JAXQQM020058204.1, read on the forward strand.
AAAAGCATTGCACCTCTCTCTGTAGTGTTCCACTACCTATGTGCAACTCCATTTTGAACATAGAGGGGGTGCATTGATCCGAGGGTGTTTTTTATGAACCCCAGGGTCCTCAAAAACTTGAAAATTTTACATGAAAACACAAAGATGAACTGTGAGAAGATAGAGAAAGGCATTAGCTCCTACCTGGATCCAAAGACACTTGAAAATTTTCCCTGGGTTGGTCACAATAAGTTAAGGAAGATTAAGGGAAAAAGGGCTCCAAATACTCAACGGTGAAGGTAAAGTTTGAATCGTAAAAATCAAAAGTCACTTTATATATTTACGGCCATTTCCTCGTTATTTTAATCATTTTTAACATTTTGACCTAGATATGTTTCATTTTTACTATGAAACATGTATGTTTAATCCTTCTTATGGTGTTTTGAGCAGGCTAACAATTATTAGCAGCTTTTCACTATGTTGTGATATGTTACTTTGACCAAAGAGTACACTTTTATCTCTTTTTCGAACTCTATAAACCAATCAAAAAGCACAGGGGCTTCACTCGACGAACCTCTAACATATCACGTGCAATCATAACATATTAAACAATACCCTTAATTTGAGTACATATTGAAAAATTACTCTAAAAATCACATTATTTAACCCCTAAACAATATAAACCCAATACACCTTCCCAATTTAAAAAGCCCCTACTTTCACTATATATTGTAGGTATCCATTTTTTTGTTAACATTTTTTATACCGCTTTATATTTTTTCGTTAATTTTGAGCTCTAATTTTTATACCTTCCAATATAAAAACCCTTTACCCCCTATATATCCCCCAATATAAAATGTCATTTTTTCCTCATTATATATCCCCTTATATGAACCCACGTGCTATAGTATTGCTCCAGTAGTAAAGCCCCTGTGTCAAAAAGGAACCACTTGGAGTCCTCTTTCAACTCTTTTCAGACTCCCAAAATATTAAATTATTGTCAAGCACTTCTCCTGTCAAGCTTGTAAAAGTGAATGAAAAGAAGTCTACTCAGTATAAGTTTAACCCTTTTCCAGACTGAGATAGGCTAGCTATGAAAAAGGAATACCTTAGTCAAACATGGATAAGAGGTTCTCTTGAGTAATGTTTTCTCCATTTTCGGACTCGAGATAGAATCTACAAAAAGGAACATGTGGATTTTTATTTTCCATCTATTTTTCAAACTTAAACATGAAAAATATTATGAGTTTTACCTTCACTAGACTCGTTAAAATATCAAGCAATGATGGACTTGTCGAACATGACAAGGAAAAAAATCCCATTCTTAGGGTTCATTAAAAATACTTAGAGGTATCCATCCGAAGGATTAACTTATAGATCAAGCATACATTATCCTCATTAAGCTTATTAAAAAATAAGGAGGTACTGACGAGTATGGTTGGGAAATTGGAAAAACAAAGGTTTCCATTTTGCTAAATATTAGCGATTCAATCTTGAACAAGACACTTTGCACTTCATCTTCATGGTTTTTGGGTTAGGTAATCTAATTGTCTTTTGGTTATCATACCATTTTCAGAGCCTCCATTTCAGTTTTGGTTCAATTATGTCGAATCCATTCAGTATCGTTGGTGTTTAAGAGGATTCCTTTAGTTGATCTCTGCTACAATACTCTTAAACCTTCATTTCATGTCTACCTTTATTGATCCAGTTCCATATCAGTGTCTTTTTTGTCATTTTGTCTCAATCATTATAGTCATTTCGTGTCGGTGATGGGGGATAAACCAAGGCCCTCCTGCGATGGGTCGCTTGTTGTCGATATCAACACATTATCCAGGAAGTTGACTTAGAAACACCCCTTTGGTACCTCGGAGCTTACATACATCAATGGAAAATTTCCTTGCTGTTGGAGACATGTTTACATCAATGGGTTTTGACCTAAATATTTTGTGTGGTGTTTGACCTCATCTCATTTACTCGCACCATACCAATTGTACCATAGTACCTCTAGAGCCATTAACATCATAGGTGGTTTCTCTCACATTTGTTAATGACTTACATCATCAACCAATAATTAGATGGTGTATACCATGTTTGAGTCTTGTTCATTGATTCACATGGTTAGACTCATCCATTAGCTGGTCGTGGGAACGAGATAGAAGACCCCAGATTTAGTTTCATCCATCTGGCCTATGATTTCTAGAGTTATGCAGTGATCACAACTGCATGATGAATGTTATCATATAGAATATCGTCCAGACATGGGTTGACCAGTTACATAAATGGACACGTCTTTTGATCATTATACATGTTATGTTAGCTTATGAGCTGAGTATGGGTATGCCTCCCTAAACATCTAGATATCATGATAACTTTATTGTAACAGATGAAGCTCTCTTATTGTTCTTGATCCCTACTTGTCACAAGGTAAAGCACTCAGAGTCATCAGTCACCATCTCTGACCTTTCAATTTAGGGGGATTTTTGTTGTAGGCCATTTTTTCACATCCAATCAAAGCAAGCCTCCTAATGGGATCAATAAATATCATATTACCCTTTTGATCATATTGCACAAAGCCCTAAGAATGTACCTTTCATCCCTCAAAATTTCAACCCTAAATTTCCCTATATTAGCCAGTTTGACGACCAATTCTCCCTGCAAGCCTAATGGGGTGTGTTGACCTACAACTTTCTCCACTTTGGCCAGTGTTGGTCACCAACAGGTTGTCCTCCTTTGCACCTATGTTGGTTCTAAAATTTTGGGAGAATGAGAGGGGTTCTAGAAGCTTCAGCTTCTAGGAGTTTTAAGAATTTGTTTTAAATGCTTACCTTGGATTGAAATTTGGATCATATCCTACCCAACTTTGGAGTTTTCACCACTTATCCTTTGATCCCATCCCTTCATCAAAGGTGGATCTAAAGCCCTAGAATGGTAATTGGGTAATAACTCTGTTACACAGTAATTTGTCACCGTCCCTACCATTCCCCGTCCCGCACAATGGAGGACCCATTATGTGACCTGTGAGCAATGTCAAGCCTTGAAAATACCTTCATTGCATCCCTTTCCATGAGGAAAACATTTCTCCTGTTTATCATTTCCTGAGCAGACCCCTAAAAACACATGTTTTTGCATTGGCGCTGGTAGCCCGTTATGTACTCGCGCCAATGGGGGAAAATTAACACTGAGCCCACGCCAATTGGCGCTCTGTCCCAGTGTTGTACCCGCGCCACTCTGTTTATGGAAAGTTTTTTAAAATAAGAGGCGAAGTTTCGA
>JAXQQM020080564.1:0-17531 GCA_034641835.2 Pinus albicaulis
TTGTAACACCCCCAGTTTATGTGTTTGAATTTCAAAGCTAGACATTTGAACTCTAATCCTAAGGGGAGTGGACCCCAAAGGAAAAGTATTTTGTGAATATTATTAAATATTTAATTTGAGTAAATGAATAAAATGATTTTGTGCAGATTGACCAAAATGAGATTTATGACATCACTTGCTAAATCCATGAGGATGGATAAGGCAAATACTTTCCCCACAATCTTTCAAAAATCCTTGAAAGAAATTATTTCTAATTTTGATTTTTGAGGAAAAATCCAAATTCCCCAATGATGAGGAAAATAGTTGGGAAGAGGTAAAAAAAGCTGGAAAAGATAGGAAAAGCATAAAACAGCTTTAAAGAATCCCTAAAATGGGAAGCCTAGGCAAACAGGAAGAAAAGCATCCTGATATTCTGGACGCAGAATTAGAAACAGGCTTTGGGGTAACAACAGCTTAAATAAGCTGCTCCTAAATAGATTAGAGGTTGATCTGTGCTAGGAGGGATCTCAGCTCGGGGGTGAATTCTGGAGATAAACGAATTCTAAGGTTGGGTGGATTGGTCAGCTAATTAAGTGGTATGCACAGTTCAGTTATATTTTTATGTTTATAAGGTGTAGGTGTAAATCTTATGTTGCATGAAATGTGAAAGTATTATATGTGCATGCTGTGTGTGATAATATTCCATACATTTAACAGAAATCTCAGCAGAATTAGCCTTCAATTTCTGTACAGTTGTAGGAATCACATAGATGGGAAAGAATTCATCAGAATCTCTAAACCATAACTAGTTTAAATCTGAGAATACATATTTCCCAAGGATGATTTCAAGTTTAACTTTAATTTTCTTCTGTTTCCTAAATTAAATCCTAACCATTGAAAAAGGAACTGGATATCAATTATATTTACTTGGATTAAGATGTGAAATGAATAAAGCAGAAAATACAGAGTATAAAATTGATAACAGTACCAGGAAATAGTTAGAAGATACTGGAGTCAATAAATGGTAAAAATCTGAATATGTTACCAGTATACTTATAAATTCATCCACAGAATGTAATTCATTCTAAAATGTCATAAAGAGGTATACTTACTACATGTTACAAGTATTTATACTGAAATCAAAGGCATGTAATATACAGGTGGTTACAGTACTAAGTAGCCTGGTATATTATACATGAGAATGAATTATATTTACAGAAATTATCTCCAGCAAAACTAAAAAGTCTAGGGAGATGATGACTGAGATTTCATACAACATCGAAATCTACAGATCTGGAGTTTTACCAATCGCCAAAAAGGAAGTTAGTTAGCCATGTATACATTGAGACTGCCCTATGACGAATATAAAATAATCAACAATTTGAAGGCATTATTTCCCTTCCCTAGGAAGCTGTCACCAGGGAACCTACAATCTCTTAAGAGGACAGAGAGTTCATGTAGGAACCATACAACATATGCCAAGAATAGACAATGTTAACTTAAATTTACTCATTTACTGTAAATTTTGAAAAGATGCCAGTAAAGAGAAATATACATATGAGAGTCATAATTATGGTAAGAAGGCAACAAGGGAATTTACACATAATTGTTACAATTAGCTTAAATCGACACGAAACAATTAATTTAGTGTAAGACACAGGAAACGTCTATAAACTAATAAATTGGAGATTCATGAAGCTGATACAAAATCATGAAAATTCTCAGTGAAGAAGAATGTCCATGTTCGGCATATACATGTCCGAGGTTGAGCCTCTCGTGAAAAAGTCATTTAAAGGAGCCCATGCGCACTTCAAAACAAAAATTTATAGGTGCAAAGAATATTATCATACAAATGGAAATTGTTAATAGTTACAGTCTCCGACTGATTCGATAAAATCTCAATAGACTACTAACAATTGAAAAAATTTAACAATTCCGCCTAAACGAGATGGAACAATGCGACGGAAGGATGGTTCTCTCCACGCAGACATATACCAACTTGGAACGTCAAAGGAGTTGAAATTAATATCAACCGAAATGAATTCTCTCATAGCTGCTGACGTTGAAATGCGAAGGGAATGTGCATTACCTGTAGAAACGCAGCCATGATAGTGGAACTATCAATAAAACAACTTATAGAAAAACTTTGCCAATAGAGAAATTTAGCCGGACGAGGAGGGGTTACCTGCTAAGAAGAAGATCCTCGTTCCTTCCGAGTTATCTGCCACCAAAATAAAGACATAATATTAATTGATTAGAAAGACAGAGGGTTAACAAAAAAATGGGAAAAAAATCTATTAATAAAAATACAATCTCAGGACGTTCTTGCCTGAGGACTATCGCTCTTCTGTGAAGAGACGAGCCACAATGATACATCGCCATCCCGAAACCAGTGCTCAAGTCACATAAAACGAGCAGAGGTATACCTATTAAGGAACCCTGCATGGTGATATCACACTTCGTTAACCATAGATTTAATGAAAATGATGCAGAGATGGTGACGAGAAGAAACCAGAGGAAAGAAGTCAAAATGTTAGGACAGGAGATTTCCCTGAGAGTAAACGAATCCAAACGGAGTTCAAAGATAAACGCTATAAAAAAAAAAAAAATGAAACCATTCGTATCATCATCGCTCGAGACTTCCATAGAGACAGATGTATAGTAATTTCTGAAACGAATATGATCTTCCAGGGATAATGAAAGACGGGCGTGTAAAGTTCATACCTGGTGTAGTTGTCGACGCCTAGGCAAGAAGACTGGAGTGATGGGAAAACCAACGCATGAATTCATCAGCGTGCATAGCCTCGAAGTAGAGAGGTGAACAAACCCAACAAAGGCCAAAGAAACTGCCTTCACACAAAAACGAAGACTTATATAACCATACTACATTCCAGAAAACCCTAACATGGTGAGACAATCGTAACCGTCCACATGGCATGATCCCAAGGGTGAAGCCATGGATCGAATGGCTGGAGGGGCAATTACACCATTCGGTCGACATTTAATGTGGCAAGTAAGGAAATTAATTTCACGACATTCTGGCCATATCAATAGAAATTGACATGTATCCAGAGTAGTCTGGCATGGCGATTGCCATATCGACGTGGAGGTATAGCACGTGAATGGGAATGGGATGAAACCCATCCCAACCAATACCATGAAACCGAGAAGTCTTATAGAACCTGAAGTGGGGAATTAATATCACGTCTCCATTACCTTACCACGTTAAATCAACTTTACCAGGTCACATTACGTGGAAGCCCAACATAAATGAGTTCACTCGCGACATAAATTCTAAGGTGAATGATATGTACAACAAATAGGGAAAGATAGGGACACAGATCGTGGTAAAATGATGATCTCCGAATCATTAATTAGCCATAAGCGCCATATACTCCTAGGTGTAAGGGTAGGTGAATTAAATCCCACCAACGTTTATACGAGGGGTGCATAGAGTTCGTAAAGGATGCCATGACCAACGTGGGTTTAAATTGGCTGACCCCTTATGTATATAGATTTATATCAATACGTAACAATAGATTAAATTCTCAAAGGTGCAATGTTATAAAAACGAAGGCGAGACAATAAATTGCTAAGAGAGACCTTTCATAGAAGGTGGGTCAGTGGTAAATAAATCCACTACGAAGTTAGCATAAAGACCCTTATATTATAGGAGATTGGAAATCTAAAGAGCATTAGATTATATTGGGTTGGAAATTAAATCCAACAGATATTGATTTGGATATAGTTGACATGGGGAATTAAATAGTTTATATGTGGAATTAAATTATAATTGGGGGAAAAAAAATGAGTTAACTAGATCGAAATCAAAATGTGATAGTATAACATTCTGTCGGAATGATTCTTGAAAGTATGGAATACTGAAGAAAAAAAAATTCTGTGGGAAAGTAAATGGGAGGTGTGACATGTATAGTTATCTATTTAAGTGTGTCCTAAGACAAAAGAAGAGGAAGAGGACATGTACCATGTTTAATATGCAAGTCCAATGGGTAGACTGATGTATGAAATAGTATATACTAGACCAAATATTGCACATTTAGTGGGAATATTGAGCGAGTTTATGTCGTAAACCGAGAGAAGGAGAATTGGACGACGTACCAAGTGGGTTTTCAAATATTTGCATGGCACTAGTGATTATTGTCTCGTGCTACCAAGGAAGACCAGGATTGGATAGAGTTTTGGAAATTCATGGCTTTGTTGATGTAAATCGGGCCGGAGGTATAGGCCGAGAATATTTACAAGTGTGTATGTGTTTAACCTATTTGGAGGAGTAGTCATCTCGATGAGAAAAAAATAGTTTATAGTGTCTCTTTCAACTACATAGGTTGAATAAATGGAAACCACTCATGCAATCTATGAAGCGCTTTTCTGTAGATATTGTATTCAAGTATGGGTTGGTACAACAAGATAGAAGGATAGACTATGGAAGCCAAAGCACAAATTTCTTAGCAAAGAACCATACTTATCATTCAAATACCAAGCACATTGATTTCCAATATCACTTTGTGAGGGATATGGTTGAGGAAAAAAAGGTGTTGTTGGTAAAGGTGGACACTTTGAAGAATGTTGCAGTATGCATTGAAAAAGTTTGTGAGCACGAGAATTTTTCTTCGTGTAGAGAAACAATTGGATGTGAAGGGGCTGAACTATTGATTGATCACTATTATGAACCCTTGTGTGGAAAAGAGAAGAACAAGTGGGAGGATGTTGGGTGTGTGTTATATTCTTTCTGTTGAAAAATTGTAACTAGTTCTCGTCTTCATATTGACTATGTGATTATGTATTTTATGTAAAGAAGAAGACAAAGATAATAAAATGTATTTTCTACTTTATTAAAGGGTTTCATGAGAAAGATGTTATTATAGGTTAAATATACTTCTTCATGATGTCTATTTAGGGGCTTTGTCTTCTAGATATAAATGTAAAAAAAGTTTCATATATGAAGGATCTAGAAATTATCCAAGACCAAGTTCGTAAACCGTGGAAGAATATCTCCCACTCAAACTCTCAAATAGAAGCTATATTAATGTATCAAGTCAACCTCCATATAGTTGACAAGTCAGCCTACTAGTAAGAGGTATGGTTGGCCTAAATTCAAGTGAATGTACTCTTATATATACACAAAATTTGTGGATCATTTGCAATATTGAAACATGCGATTTCCCCGTGATTCGAATAGTATAAATTATATGAATTGAAGTGTGGATATGTTTTGGGTTCATGTATCTATTGATGCGGATTAAGAGGAGAATAGATATGCGGTGATTGTGTGGAGATAAGTTTGGGTCATCTCTCGAAGAAGTATGCGAATAAAAAGTTTCTGGCCATCTATGAAATAACATGCGGATAAAAAATTAGGTTATCTCTCGAAATAGTTTGTCGAATAACTTCATTGGAGATCATATCTTTAAGGTGTAGTGCAGATCACATTTTGAAGTGCAATGTGAAAGTTTCGAAAGGTTACACAACTCATCTATGTATATATACATTTGTATATCATAAGATGCTTCATTTCGATGTGATTTCGTAACCGGGCTATACATATATATCTCTGTATCATCTAAGTATTGCATCATACTACAAACGAAGAGTGCAGATCCATCAAGTGCATAAGCATGAGCATAATATCTCTTGTAGTGCGGATCTAAAGTGAAGCATATATTATAGTCAAGTCATTGAGAGAGTGGTCTATAGAAAAGAAGCATGAGGAAAGTAAAGGAAAGAAGGAAAGTAAATTTGAGATTTACTTTCCTATCCAGCAGCCTATATATATCTCAAGCAATTGAAGATTCAACTCGAAGGTTCAAGGAAGTACTAGTGAAAAATAGTGAAATTTGGTGAAAAAGAAGAAGGATGAGCATTGAAGGACATCAAAGAAGTAAGGACAATGTCTTGGATGCATAAATAGGTCAAGGGTCTAAGTCTGGGTCATGGTACTTTTCATCTCAAATCTATAAGAAGAATTTCCGGTAGGTTTTCCTCTCAAGAGGAGATGTTTCTCCTCTGGCTCTAGGAGCCTAACTCTTACGTATTGTGTCTTTTGATAATTGAATTGATGAAATATTTAACAAGCTAAAGAAGAAAACACATAAGTAAATCTAGTAATCTCACAAGTAATTATCAAGAAGAGAATTATGTATTAATCACCGTAGCTCTCCAGTATTATCAACATGGAATCGGAGCTAAGGTGCTAATGAAAAAGGGTTGTTTGACAAGAAGACACTCAAGGATCAAAACTTAGTTTTCTAAGCATCAAAGAAAAAATCAAAGATTACATTGAAAAGTCAAATCAGGAGATCTCAAAATCCATCTCAAGAATAATTTCAACCTTATTCAAGGAATCTACACATCGAGGAGGTAATATTTGGCATAGAAGATCCTTGATATTGAAGAAATAGTTGGAAGACACACTCATTAATCACCACCCAATAGTATTGAAGACATGATTCATTATGAAGTAATCTCTTGATCATCAAGGATCCAAGATCACCTACTTTGAAATCAATCTAAGAGGGAGTTTCTTGCATCATCCTCAACATGGAAGTCGATAAAAGAAGAAAAGCATCTACTCAAGTAAGTATCTTTATGAATTCATATGAATCTATCAAAAATTTCTTCTTTTTCAAAGAAACCAACATATTGGTTAGGGTTTCAAACTTTCTCCCGCATGGAAGACAAGGACAATGAATTCATTCCAAATACATGAAGGGAGATATAAGAGCCCAAAGGATTCTTACGGAATCCATTAAATTCTCTCTCATCTATGATGTATCAAATCTAGAATCATCAAAAAGGAATATATGAGAAATTAGTGGAGCTATTCTTTATGAGTACTCGCAGAGAAGAAATCTCTTCGATCAACTATAGGAACTAGGAAAAGTAATGTCCGACATTGAGGATGATTACCATGGTGTTGAATGCTCCACCGAAGGATGGGGTAACTTCACTTTAGGTTTATACATGGAAAAAATAAGTCACACCATTCCACGATTTAGGGTCTCTATGTAAAATAGAGGGAAATAAGATTGAAAACCAAAGATGTTGCAGATCAAGTTAAGGGAATCAATACTTTACATGCCTATGTACGGGAAGAAAGGAAGATTCAGTTAACTTTGTTCCCCGTAGTAAAAGAAGAAATATGGACAAAGCATGATGCTTTGGATATGATGAACTTGGGCATTATAATATAAATTTTTCGTTAATATAAAAATGACAAGAGAAATAGGGAAGAAGCCCGTGTATCTTAAATGAGGGAAGAATCCGATGTAAAGAAATATAAGAAAGAATAAGCAAGGGATCTCCACTATGATTGAGATCATATTCTCCTTTAAGCGATTTCTCATCGTGGTGATGATAGGAAGTAATGTAGCATCTTGATTGAAGCATGGTAGGAGCTCCCGGTGAAACAACCTGGGAAAACCTCTCTAATAACACTAATAATGGAAGGTAGTCATCAAGATCAAGGATCATCATGGAGACAAAATTTTGGGATGTGATGACATATTGATGGAGCAATTCAAGGGAATGAACCTCTTCATTCTAGAAAAACTAATACAGGGAGGACTCAAGGAAAAAGCTATGAGGTATTTATATATTTATATGTTGACACTAGATACTATGAAGTCAAGTCATATAGTTACAGTGTAATGGAATTCTATAATTAGAAGTATTATCTATGGAGGATTATCTCTTGTTGCACTAATGATGAAATCATCATAATCTATCCTCATGGAATATGATGTGATTGTATATGAATGAGGAAATGGAAAATTTGTTAGTTCTTGGGAATGAAGAATGTGCAGATAGGAAGAGATTATGAAATGCAACCATGTCGAAGAGGCGTATATCATCCCAAGCGAAGAATATGCGACTAGGGAGATCTCTTAGCGGGATATGTAGACTCGGTAGATGTTTGGTAAAGAAGAAGAACCTTGAAAAAACATATCATTAGGATATTTTCCAATCTAAATAAAGGATGTTGATGCTTACATGAAAATGTCATGGTGAAAAATCATCACCGAGGTAACTTTTTTTTCTAAATTTCGGATGTATATGTTTATTTGGATGAATTTGTGAAAGGTTGTTAATCATGAGAAATGATGTATGATCCTTGGAGATGAATAGAAGGAAAGAAGCATAGCATAATGATGGACGAGATGAGAAAGAATGATGAATCACTTTATGATAGTGGACATGACTCATGACCGAACTTGATGGACGATCTATGACCTATAGAGCCAAAAGTTGAAGATTCCTCAATATCGAAATCCATGACATCAAGCGAGAGGGAATTCTTCATGAGTAGCTGAGATTGTCTGTCGTCAAGACCCCGATTGAGAGGGAGCCTAGTGGTAAGTTTCTTACTTGGAAGAAACTTGGAGTACGTCCTTCTTGAGTTGAGAGGGAGTGACATATGTGATTCTTTCATACATTTCGCATGCGATGAGACCAGGACTAATAGTTCTAAGTCTTAGTGAAGGCCATGTGGAGAGAATTTATAGACACATCATTCTCATTTTCACCCTGGAAGAAAAAAATGGAGGATTGGGTAATAATATTTCATTTGATACTCTTTGAGAATGAGATAGGAATTCAAGATAAGAGTAGTTGAGGACCGATAATATTTGAGTGTCGGCTACCCAAGAGAGGAATAGTCCAAGAAGGTCATACTTTGGGAACGCTCGGGTGATTATGTACCTTGGAGATACAATGACTTTGGTGTCTATAATCCATGTGTCTCACTAACATTGTAGCCCATTGTCTCGTTGAGAGATGGGGTTCTTATTCAAGGATTTGCACTAGGAAAATGTCGGTTGATATGATGCTATAGAGATGCGATTACCAATCCAATTCTTCTTATGAGATTCTTTAGTTTGAAAGTGACCATGTACTTGTATCGAATACCTCCCTAGTTAAGAGGGGAGTTTTTTAAAAAGTGTAACTAGGTCGGTATTCATATTGACTCTGTAATTATGTATTCTATGTAAAGAATAATACAAAGATAATAAAATTTATTTTCTACTTGCTTCATGGGTTTCATGAGAAACATTTTAATATAGGTTAAATAGACTTCTTCTTGATGTCTATCTAGGGTTTTTTTCCTCTAGATATAAATGCAATAAGTGTCATATATGAAGGATCTAGAAATGCTCCAAGATGAATTTTAGAAACCGTGGAAGAATATCTCTCATCGAGACACTGGAAGAGAAGCTATATTAATGTATCAAGTCGGCCTCCCTCTACGCTTGAAAATTCGGCCTCACTAGTAAGAGGTATGGTCTGGGCCTAAATTCAATGAGCATACTCCTATATATACATAGAAGTCGCAGATAGTTTGCAAGATCGAAACATGTGGATTTATCCGTAATTTGAATTGTATAAATTACATATTGTTATATGAAGTGAAGTGCGGATAGGTTTTTTGGTTCGTGTAGCTATTGATCCGTATTAAGAGGAGAAGATATATGTGGTCATTGTCTGAGACAAGTTTTGGTCATCTCTAAATAAGTATGTGGATAACAAGTTTGGGTTATATCCGAAATAACATGCGACAACATCTCCGAAATAGCATGTGGATAACAAGTTTTCGATTTATCTCTCAAACTATTTGTCGAAGAAATTCACTACTGAATATATCACCGAAAAGTGAAGTGCGGATCATATCTTTAAGGTGCGATGCATATCACATTTTTAAATGTAGTGTGAAATTTTTGAAAAGGTTATGAATCTGTTCTATGTATATATATGCATTCGTATATCATAAGATGTTGCATTTCAATGCAGTATTTCAGAATCGGGCTATACATGTATATCCATGTATCATCTACTGAACCGCAAACATCATCGAAGCAAGAGTGTGGATCCATCAAGTGTATGAGCATGAGCATAATATCTCTCGTAGTTCGATCTAAAGTGAAGAATAGCTTGGAGTGAAGTTGTTGAGATAGTGGTCTACAAATAAGAAGTAGTCGAAAGTAAAGGTAAGAAGGAAAGTAAATATGAGATTTACTTTCCTATCCACAACCTATATATATATATATCAAGAACCGAAGATTAAACTATAGGTTCAAGGAAGTACCGGTGCGAAAAAGTGCGACTTTGGTGAAGATAAGAAGGACCGACATTGAAAGATAGCAAGGAAGTAAGGACAAGGTCTTAGATGAAAAAGTAGGTCGAGGGTCTAAGTCTCTGGGTCATGGTACTTGTCATCCGAAATCTATAATAAGAATTTCTTGTTTGTTTTCCTCTCCAAGAGGGAGAGGTTTTTCCCTAGCTCTAGGAGCCCTAACTCTTGTGTCTCATGTATTTTTATAGTTGACTTGATGAAATATTTAATAAGCTAAAGAAGGAAATACATAAGTAACTTTTCTAATATCACAAGTAATTATCAAGAAGAGAATTTTGTATTAATCACAAGCCCTCCAAATTCTCAACACTTTCCACGACTCAGCCGCACGTGCGTGAGGGGTTATTGGGGAGCATCAACCTCCCGTCTTCATTGTGTTGGGTGCGTAAAGGGTGTCATAGGGAGTCTGAAGCCCTCCCTTGCTCAGGGGTTTACGAGGGGTCGATAGCCCACTTACATGAGGTTCTGGGGAAGTGGCCTCGGGAAAAAATTTGTTCACACTATATTAGGTAAGGCATCTACCTATGATTTTGTGCATGGGCTTTGCACATGGTTTTGGTCATGATGGTTTTTTTTTCCATGGTATTTTGTAGATCCATTCAAGGGAAATACAATTATGTTCTAACCTGGGGTTAATGGATTAGGGTTTATGAATGCTTTTGAATATATATATATATAGATTGTAACATTGAAAGGAATATAATGAAAAATCAATATGTTAGTCCCAATTTTGGGATCCAAGGGAAAATCTATGTATATATGTGTTTTATTTTTTATGCTCTCTCCATTGTTTATTTTCCGATTTTAAGAATTCTTTGTGGGTAATTTATGTATAGGGTTAAAACCTAGAATAATTACCATTGAAATAATTTTTATACTCGAATGTAGGTCCTCCTTTTCTATGATGAAAATTCTACATGGATGAGTGCATTCTCCTCCTACAATCAGCTACCACATGACCAAAAGTGTGTAGTTGAAGCACTCAATATCATGACCAAACGAAACATGCTTATCATTTAGTATCACTTTGTGAGGGGATATTGTTGAGGAAAAAAGATGTTGCTAGTAATGGTGGACACTTTGAATAATGTTGCGATCCATTGATAGAGTCAATGGGCATTGAGAAATTTTCTAGGTATATATAAACAATGGGTGTTGAAGGGATGGACAGGTGATTGAGCTCTCATGTGACCCTATGTGTCGAAAGAAAACAACACTTGGGAGAACATTGGGTGTGTGTTATACTCTTTCCACGACTAGTCGCATGTATGCGGGGATAGCGGGGGCATCATCCCACCCCGTTCATTTCACCAGTGCGTAAGGGGGTCATAGGGGTGCAACCACCAACACCCCCCTTGTTGGAGGATTAATGATCGAAATCTGGATTGCATTAGGGGAATTTTGAGGTCTAAAATGGGCCTCCCCTGGGAAATTATAAAATAATAGTGGAAATAATAAAATAAGATTAGATTATATCATGAAATTTTAGAGGGGACAAAAAAATACCTTTTCAACTCATTTTCAACTTATCTCCCTATGGTTTTACTCAAATTTCGAGTGGGAACATGATGCAGGTGGATATTGGTGGCCACCTGCCTATTCCACTTGGGCCCCCACCATTGTCTCTTTCAGTTTTTCAGTTTTGTCATAATTTACTATTTTTAGCAGTTTTTTGGGTCCTGAACTTCCGGAGCTGTTTTGAGGCCCTAAACGACATTTTTTGGGCATTGCACCTCCAGCAAATATCATTTCGTTTCAAAATGATATTCATGGAAAAAATTTTAGTCCTCGGATAGAGATTTCTAATGATGTATCATGTGCGTCAAACGGAGATAGTATGCCAAAGTTACGTCCCTGGGAAGTTGAAACACCAATTTACCCAAACGGGGCCCATAGTTTTGGAACTTCATCTCCTAGGGTTAGGTTTTTGGATGTTGAGGGTTCTCCATTGTTTCTCAATAATAAATAGGCCCTTGAGCCTCATTGTAACTCAGTTTAGAGGCCTGTAGCCGCCACATCTCTTCTCAGAGATAGCTACTAGCGCCCTGGCTAGTTTTATTTCCATTCTGTCTGTAAGCAAATTTCAGTTCTTTGATATTAATGAAATGAAGTGTTATTTCCGCTGCATCTCTATATTTATGGTTGTATTTTTATTCTGTTGCGTTCCTGCATAAATCCGGATCAGTGGTATCAGAGCGGTCTGCTTTTTCTCGATCCTTCTTTGCATGTCCCCAACGAGGTCGGGGTATAAGGAGCTAGGGCTTGATCTGGTGGAACCTTTGCAAGATCAGCCTCGCAAACCTCGACGGACGCCCATGGGGGACAAAAAGAAATATGAGGGAGCAGGAGATCCTATCAAAATATTGCTCGAGGAGGCCCTCGAAAGACAAAGGAACGTGATGATGGATAACTTTGCTCAGATCCTTCAACGGCTACCCACCGGCGGCGCATCTGCATCCAGCAGCCACTCTGGAGGCGCGACTCCTTTTAAGGTACAAGTAAATTTTGGCATTCCCATATTTGAGGGTCAAATAGACGCAGATGCCGTAGATAGATGGTTGAATCTGTTAGAAGGATATTTCTCGGTTCATGACTTTTCAGACCGGGAGAAGATTATTTTGCACTCCTCAAAGCTACCCCCCATGTTAAGGACTGGTGGGAAACCTACTGTGAGAACAAGGACCAGACAGAACCCTCTCTGTTCTCGGCCGTACCAACTTGGAATTCTTTCCAAGACACCGTCAAGGAACAGTACTATCCCGTGGGGAGCTATGAGGACAAGTACATACAATGGACCACGCTGCGACAACAAAGGGATCAAGATGTGCATGAGCCGACGAATCTGTTCCATACCCTGCGCACAAAGTTGGGTATCAAAGATTCAGAGAAACATTTGGTGCTAAAGTATCGCAGTTGTCTGCACAGATACATTCAGGAGGAAATGGAGTTCCTCGACATCTCCTCGCATGGTACGGCATACCGGTATGCTGCCAAGATTGAGCAGAAATTCAAACAGAAGAAGCGAGACTTTGGATCTGCGAATCAAAAGCAAGGAAAAGGTGCTTCCAAACCGCAGAACAAAGGACAGAGCATGGCGGCTAAAGATAACCCGTCAAAGCCACAAGAAAAGAACAACACCGTAAAGCCAAAGAAGGACACGGGAAAGTGGTGTGAGTTCCATAAGAGCTCCACTCACAACACAGGTGAGTGTCGGGCCAAGCAGTCGCTAGTGGCCGAGATGAGGGCTTCTGAGTCAGATGCATGCTCCGACTCCGAATCAGAACCTGAAAAGGGGAATGAAAAAGGGAAACAGATTATTGATGCGGAGCCCAACGCCACTGTTGCCACTACAAAGGTCCAGAAGGAGGAACCGGAAGATCCAGAGGAGGAGGAACGCCTCTTCCACTCCCAGATGTGGGTAAAGGGCTCCCCTGTATAGTTCATTGTCGACAATGGGAGCCAAAAGAACCTCATTTCAGCAGACGCCGTGAAGCGGTTGGGCTTGCCGACCACAGCTCACCCACATCCATACACCATCGGGTGGCTTCACCAAGGACGAGATCTCCGCGTCAGCCGGCAGTGTCGGCTTCCCTATAGCATCAAGCCCTTCACGGATGAGGTATTATGTGACGTTGCTCCTATTGATGTTTCTGATGTATTATTAGGACAACCATACTTGTGGAAGCGTCATGCTGTGTATGAGTCTCGACCTCGTGCTGCTATTGTTACTTTGGGAAATAAGTTGTACAGGATACCAGAGGTACCACCTCCTGCCGCTATCTCTTTGGTTACTGCAAAACAATGCAGTAAGCTCATTTTCCAAACCAGGAAATTTGTTTTCCTGATGATCCGCCCCCAGGGCAAGAAGAAGACTGTGGCCACGACCTCCAGACAGGGCTCCTCTGCACAACAACAACAAATGGATAAGGTTGTGGAGGAGTACGGGGACATATTCACCTCACCCACAGGAGTTCCTCTGCACTGTCAGGTCAAGCACCCGATTGATCTGACCCCCGGTGCGCCGCTACCTAATGGACCGATCTATCGGCGCTCTGTTCTGGAGAATGATGAAATCAAGAGGCAGATTCAGGAGTTGTTGCAGAAAGGTCACATCAAACCAAGTTCATCGCCCTGTGGGAGCCCGATCGTGTTGGTACAGAAGAAGGATGGGACGTGGAGACTTTGTATTGACTATCGGGCGCTGAACAAGATCACTGTCTGGAATAGGTACCCAATCCCATGGATTGATGACCTTCTGGACCAACTCAAAGGTGCAAAATATTTCAGCAAGATCGACCTGAAGTCTGGGTATCACCAGGTACCAATTGAACCCTCCGATGTGTGGAAGATTGCCTTCAAAGCCAAGGAAGGCCTTTTCGAATGGCTGGTCATGCCTTTCGGGTTGACGAATGCTCCTGCCACCTTCATGAGGATGATGGATGACATCTTGCGGCCATTCACCAACTCATTTGTGGTGGTGTACTTGGATGACATTCTGATCTTCAGCCAGACTTGGGAAGAGCACCTTCACCACATCCGACAAGTCCTCCAAACACTGCGGCAACACAAGTTGTGTGCCAATTTGGAGAAGTGCACTTTTGGCATGACCCAGGTTCAATATCTCGGATACATTATTGATGAAAGGGGGGTGCATGTGGACTCACCCAAAGAACAAGTCATTGATTACGCCCAATAACTGAGGTCAGGGCTTCTGCAGCCTTTTGGGTCTTGCTAATTTCTACCCAGAGATTCTGTTGGGATTCTCTCTACATCACTTGGCCCTTGAGTCAAGTCACCATGAGGAGCGAGAGCAAAATTCTTTTGGTCGGAACCTCAACAGAAGGCGTTCATAGAATTGAAAAATCGCCTCTGTTCTACCCCAGTGCTCACATTACCAGACTTGCAACAGCCATTTGAGATCGAGACAGATGCCTTTGACTATGCTATTGGGGTGGTTCTTACTCAACAGGGACATCCAGTGGCATATCACAGTGAGACATTGTCTGAGACAGTTCACAAGTATCCCACCTATGACAAAGAAATGTATTCCATTGTTCAAGCCTGTCGACAATGGAAGCATTACATTTTGGGGAAGGACACAATCATCCACACGGACCACCGACCCCTGCACTTCATACAGACACAAGGGAAGTTGCAGAATTATTTCCATCAGAAGTGGTCCACATATCTGCAACAGTTTCATTTGAACATCGAGTACAAGAAGGGTAGCACCAATAATGTTGCAGACTACCTCAGCCGACCACCGATCGTGGCGCTCACCACCATGCTCAACTCTTGTGGGCACGAGACTTCTGATTGGCCGCTTCTCTATGAGAGTGACCCAAAATTTGGCCACACGTACAAGGCACTCTTGGGGGGTACGCAAGTTCCAAATTTTCACCTCCAAGATGCACTTTTATGTCACCTGGGACACCTTTGTGTTCCTTCAAGAGAGCGTGTCAAGATGATATGGGAAGCACACTACAGTCAAGTCGCTAGGCATTTCGGGGTCGAGAAAATAGTAGCAATACTACAGAAGTATTTCTATTGGCCGAACCTTCGAAAGGATGTCGAGAAGCACATCAAATCCTGCACTGCTTGTGCCATTGCCAAACCGACCATCAAGAAGCAAGGCCTATATACTCCACTGCCTACCCCTAGTCGACCTTGGGAATCCATCTCCATGGATTACATGTCGGGCCTGCCTTCTACTAAGAATGGAAATGACTGTGTTTTCGTGGTCGTTGACAAATTCTCGAAGATGGCCATTATGGCGGCCTGTAAGAAGAATATCACAGCAGAAGCCACTGCTAAACTCTTCTTTGAACGAGTGTGGGTGCACTTTGGGATCCCACAGTCTATCATATCAGATCGAGATAGCAGGTTCCTCAGCACATTTTGGTCCAGCCTCTGGTCAATGTTGGACACAAAGCTCACCAAGTCCACAAATTTCCATCCCCAAACAGATGGCCAGACAGAGGTCGTCAACAGAATGATTGTACACATTCTGCGCATGTACAATTCAAAGCATCCACGCACATTGGACGAAAGCCTCCCCTATGTAAAACATAGTTATAACCGGGCTCTCCACAGTTCAATTGGCCTTAGCCCCTTTCAAGTGGGCTTGGGATTCCAGCCACTATGTCCCATTGACGTAGCTATGCCATTTGCAGCTGCTCAGGCCGATTTAGCTCATGTCCAGTTTGAAGTTGACAAAGCAAGTAGCTTCATCAAGCGCATTCAACACATCCACCAACAGGTTCATGATATATTGGACAAAGCCAATGTGAAGTACAAGCAGCGCCATGATCAACACCGGGTGCCACACAACTACCAAGTGGGTGACAAAGTATGGCTACATTTGCAGAAGGAGCGCCTCACTGGACCCCACCGCAAGCTTCGCCCGCTTCGATACGGGTCGTACACTGTCACCAAGGCTGTAGGGAACAATGCCTTAGAGCTTAGTATTCCACCATTCCTCGGTCTGGACCCAGTCTTCAATGTGGATCGCCTTCGTCCTTAATTCCCACCTCTACTGGACACCTCAGACATTGCAGAACAACTCACACCAACAGAGTTAAACCCATACTGCATGGAATAGGCCACCACAGATTGTATCATGGACATGCAAATAAAGAACAATCGCCAACAGAAGATCCAACTGTATCAGATTGTCAAAGCTGGCCAACTCCTGCACCAAGGAAAGTGGACCACCAGGGACCAAGTTCAAAGCAGAACTTCTCATCTCATGGAGGAACTTAACGCAATGGGGACCATTGCTTCCTAAGGGGGAGGAATGATCTAGGGATATTGCACACCCACCTATTCCACTTGGGCCCCCACCATTCTCTCTTTCACTTTTCGGGCTTAGGATAGATTTAATATTTTTGCGCTTGGGTTTCGAACTGAACCGTTTTGAGGCTCTAACCACGTTTTGGGCATCGTTACTCTGCAACAAAATATCATTTCGTTTTGGAATGATATTCTTGGTGGTTCAAGTTTATCTCGATAGATCTTTCTGAAGAGATGTGATCATGTGCATCAAACGAAGATCGTATGCCAAAGTTACGCCCCTCGGAAGCTGAAACACCAATTTACCCAAACGGGGCCCATAGTTTTGGCGCTTCATCTCCTAGGGTTAGGGTTTTGGCTGTTTAGGATTTCCCATTGTTTCTAAATGATAAATAGGCCCTCGAGCCTCATTGTAACACAGTTCAGAGGCTTGTAGCCACCACATCTCTTCTCAGAGATAGCTACCAGTGCCCTGGCTAGTTTTATTTCCATTCTGTCTGTAAGCAAATTTCAGTTCTTTGATATTAATGAAATGAAGTGTTATTTCCACTGCATCTTTGTATTTATGGTTATATGTTTATTCTATTGCGTTCCTTCATAAATCCAGATCAGA
>JAXQQM020088564.1:0-33617 GCA_034641835.2 Pinus albicaulis
CATTAAACATCATGGGAAAAGGTGACATATATCAGGAAAATTTTGTTGACATTATTAATTTATGTATCAGGAGTTTGAGAGGCAGCACAAGACTAAAGCCAGCAGAAGGTGTCATGATCACAAGGGATAGCAAGACCTCCGGTGGAGGTATAACCCGCACATAAATTAGCAATCTACTAGAAGATTTAAAAATTGATATTCTAGGGACTCTAACAACGCAGCTTGATATCATGCAAGATAAACAAAAGCAAGCAGAATCAGAACAAAATTTGGCAATATTCTGCCCTAATGCAGAAAGAAACACAACCATAAAGAGTGCCCACTGGATACAGTCCAATTCTATCCCATCACACGAAAGATCACTCCACAGAAAGTTGCCCCTCACTCCTGGGATTGAAAGAAGTCTATAAAGAAGCAGAAGACGAAATAGAAACGGTATGCCTACTCAATCAGCGCTGTCAATGGCAGCCACAAAAAATAGGTATGCCCATTGATCCATCCTCTTCTTTTCAGTCTCCTTAGTATAATGCTCAGCAATATAATGGAATGTGGAAAAATCAGCCACCCTTCGCCAGTTGGTCACAACAGCCATTTCCTACACCGCCATGGCCAAATCAAACAATTCAAACCAATTGGCCGAACTTTCGTTATTGTCCATCATTTTGGAAAAATAATACATATCCAACACAATGGCTCCCCTCCACCTCGCAGAGTCAGACCTGGCAGTCGAACTGGAAAAGATCTATGAATCAACCAGCTAGAACGATTCCTCTCCCTCCACCTACACTGCCAGCACCATATACATTGCAACAAAATCCCCAGACCAACTTAAGATCGCAACTCCTAGCCCAACCCAACCCGAACCCTAATAATAGGCTGGTTCAATCTGTTCAAATAATCAAAGAACCAAAACTAGAGACCGAGTTAAGGGAGTACAACGACCTTCAACTAAGGTCTGGGTGCATAATAGAATCAGAGGGAGAAAAAAATGTTCAAGTTGAAAATCCATTACCTTCAGAGTAAACATTAAAAAAGGAGAATGTGGTTAGACAACAAACTCATGACCAAGCAACCACCTCTTCTCCACCATTCCCAAAATGACTAATCATAACTCGTCCAATAGAACATCTTAATTTTGATCTTCTGGGAGAACTAAAAAAATTGTGTATAAAAATCCCACTCCTCCAAGCTATCCAATATATTCCCATTTATGCAAAGACCATAAAATAACTATGTATAAGAAAGCCAAAGAGGAGAACAACAACTAACCCAACCGTCCAAGTAGTCGACACTCTATCTGACTTACTATTAGGAAGAGAAGCACCTATAAAGTATGAGGACCCACGAAATCCTATAGTTACGGTGCAAATAAATGGACAATCATTTCCAAATGCCTTAGTTGATTTGGGAGCTACAATCAATATCCTAAAAACCACCAATTTTCAAAAACTTGGCATTACATCATTAAATCCAACAACAACCTTATTGGAATTGGTTGACCGATCGATAGTTAAGCCAGAAGGCACACTACATGATGTAATGGTATCTGTAGACTCCTAGGAATACCCTGTTGACTTCCTGATTATTAACCCCAAAAACCGGATAGATGGACACCCTTTAATCTTAGGTAGACCTTGGCTCGCAACTACTGATGCTTACATTGGTTGCCGACAAGGCAGCATGACTATAACTAGAGGGAGTTATGTCAAGAATTTAGCCTTATATCCTCCAACCCAGCCAAGCCTAACGATAATAAAAACAAAGAAACAACCTGTATCATACCTCATAGAAAACATTATATCACCATTAACCATAGAAGATGCCCTTGACTTTAAAGACCAAACAGAGGATGATATCATTAACAACTTCATTAACCAACCAGAAACCAGATCCCATTTGCAATGTCACATGATGAAGGCAGCATTTGATAATGAGGAAGAAGAAGATCCCCTGAAAGACATTCAAGATCAATCAATACCTACCACTTCTGTTTACAATAGAAAAACTATAGAAATTGAGCCCGGAAAAACTTTGAACATTAACAAAAATTTGACTGCTGAACAAGAAGAGAAGATGGTCCAACTACTGAAAAATATAAGGGAGCTTTTTCATGGGATTACCTAGACATGAAAGGAATTGATCTCCAGTTATGTACACACCACATTTATACATAAAAATATGCTAGACCCATTCACTAACCCTAACAAATATTAAACCCTCATCTTAAGGATATTGTGAAAGCTGAATTACAAAAACTTTTGGATGTAAACTTTATTTATCCAATATCTGATAGCAAGTGGATCTCTCCACTAGTAGTGGTGCCAAAGAAGAATGGAAAGTGGAGGATATGTGTAGACTACAGAGAACTAAACAAAGCAACCTAGAAATACCACTTTCCCCTTCCTTTCATTGATCAAGTATTAGACACATTAGCAGGAAAGAAATTTTTTTCTTTCTTAGATGGCTTCAATGGATACAATCAGATTCAGATTGCCCCTGAAGACCAAGATAAGACTACTTTTACCTATCCTTGGGGAACATTTTATTACAGAGTTTTACCCTTTGGTCTATGCAATGCCCCTACCACATTTTAGAGGGCCATTCTTAGCATCTTTTCAGATTTGATAAATGAAGAGCTCGAAGTATATATGGATGATTTCACACCTTATGGAGATGATTTTGAGCCAGCATTAGAAACATTGGAAAAAGTGCTGCAAAGGTGTATTGCCACCATGATTTTCTTAAGCCATGAAAAGTGTTACATGATGATGATTGACGGACTCATCTTAGGTCATTATATCTCAGCAGCTAGAATACAGGTAGATCCAACTAAAATTTAGATAATTTTGTTAATACCTACTCCTACCACACAAACATAGGTACGTAGCTTTATAGGATTTTATGGTTATTATAGAAGATTCATAGAGAATTATTCTCAAATAGTTGTACCTCTATACTCACTAAGAGGGAATGTTGATTTTATTTGGAGAGATAAATGTGACCATGCTTTTGAGGATCTAAAAAAAGCTTGTATCAACAGCCCCAGTGCTAAGGGGCCCAAATTGGGATTTTCCATTCCAAATTTCGTCTGATGCCTCGGAAACAGCTATCAGAGCAGTCCTTGGGCAAGAAGAAGATAAAAAACCATATGCAATTTATTATATTAGCAAGACTCTATCTCCCGTTGAATTAAACTATATTGTGACTGTGAAAGAATTTTTAGCTGTAATACATGCTGTAAATAAATTTAGACATTATATAACTAGCTATCCTGTAGTTTTATATACAGATCACTCTACCATAAAATTTTTATCAAATAAACCTATTACAAATGGTAGAGTAACAAGATGGTTGATTCTGTTGCAGGAATTTGACATCACAATAAAGGACCGGCCTGGAAAAGAGAATCTTGTAGTTGATTTTCTCTCACGAATGCCAAAACCAACAGATGCAGCAACAGTCGAAGATCAATTTCTAGATGAACATTTGTTTGTTGTTACTGACAGAACCCCATGATATGCTGATGTTGCAAATTATTTAGCAGTAGTTAAATTACCTAAGCATCTAATGCCCAATGAACAAAAACAGATAGTACAACGTAGTACCCGATTCTCTTGGATTGGGAGCTACCTATTTCATACAGGAGCAGATATGCACATCATAAGATGCATCCGAGTAGATGAAATATTTGACATCATGAAAGCATGCCACGACGGGCCATGTGGCAGACATTTCGCAGATCGCAGGACTGGTCACAAGGTTTTACAAACAGGCTATTACTGGCCTACAATTTTTAAAGATGCTAAAAAGTTTGTACAAGCCTGTGATATTTTCCAAAGGGCGGGACACCCTGGACAGTCTGATGAAATGCCTTCGAATCCACAGTTAGTAATCGAGCCATTTGAGCATTGGGTGCTCGATTTTTTTGGTCCTATTAACCCACCATAAAATCAGAAAACATACATACTAGTTGCAACAAAGTATGTTACTAAATGGGTTGAAGCAGAGGAACTTCCAAGAGCTACAGAGGACTCTGTAATACAGCTCCCTTTCCAAATATTTGTGCGATATGGCCTCCCAAGAGACATAATTACAGATGGAGGACCACAATTTGTAGGTAATAAAATCTCTGCAACATTAAAAAATTACCACATTCAGCACAAAATTACAACCCCATACCACCCACAGGAAAATCGCCAAGTAGAGAGCACGAATAAGGTGATAGAAGAAATACTTACAAAAACAGTTGCATCACACAGACGTGACTGGGCTTCAAGATTTCTGGAAGCCTTGTGGGCATACCGAACAACATGGAGAAATACCACTGGGTATTCACCCTATCAATTAATATTTGGAAAAGAACCCATATTTCCAATAGAATTTGAAATTCAAACATTAAGAACAGCCCAGGAGGTGGGTTTGAATTTAAATGAGGCCCAGGTCAGTAGAATATAGCAAATCAACGAGTTAGATGAAATTAGGTTCTCCTTCCTCTAGCACACTGCATTAATTCAACAATAGAGAGAAAAATGGCACGATGCCATCATTAAAAAGAAAATCTTACACGAAGGAGATTGGGAACTCCTATATGACTCCAGGTTTCAGGATTTCCTTGGAAAAATCCAAACACGATGGCTTGGACCTTATGAGATACAGAAAGTGCATGACAATGGCACCATTATGTTAACTACCATTGATGGATCTAGACATTCTTTCAAAGAAAATTGTCATTGAGTACGACTTTACCACAAACTTCTTAATCGAGAATCCTTTTACCAGCAATTATGGGGAGATTCTACTTTTCAGATTCTTGCTGAGGAAGATAACTCCTCCTTAGCATTCATTCACTGAAAAATTCCTTTATTTCTAAAATTTTTACATAATCTTTTCTTTTAATTTTGTTTGTATGAATTGTTTTATGTACAGATTTTATTTTTTGTGTTGTTCCTCTTAAGGAACAACTATTGTTCCTCCTAAGGAATAACTGTTGTTCCTCTTAAGGAACAGCAGTCGTTCCTCTTAAGAAGGAAAAACAATCTTGTGTGCCTTTATTTTTCGTGTTGTTCCTCTTAAGGAACAACAGTCATTCCTCTTAAGGAACATCACGTCTGCGTGTTCATCTTTTTACTGTTCCTTTTTAAAAATGAACAGCATTTCCACTGATTGTTTTTTCTGTTCCTTTTAAAAGGAACAAAATTTCCACCGATTTTTTTTGCTGTTCATTTTAAAAGGAACAACATTTCCACTGATTGTCTTTGTTGTTCCCTTTAAAAGGAATAGCCCCTTCGCCATTATTTTTCACTTTCTGTTATTCCTCCTAAGGAACAACAGTTTCGATTTGGAGTTTTTTTTTAAGCTGTTCCGCCAAAGGATCAGCATTCTTGTTTGTTTTATCTGTTGTTCTTCTTAAGGAATAGCTATTGTTCCTCTCAAAGGAACAACAGCTTGTGTTTTTTTATCTTTTTGTTGTTCCTCTTAAAGGAACCGTAGTTTTGCGTGTAGATGTTCTTTCTGCTATTCCTCTTAAGGAACAATAGTTGTTCAGTCTAAGGAACAATATTTTTTGAGTGCATTTTTCTTTTTTTAGAACAACATTTTGAGAATTTTTGTAAATTCTTCATGATCCTTTTAAGGAAAATATACACATTTATGCAAGGACACAAAAATTAGAGGTTACTGGAATCAACATATCAAGGAGAAATTGTAATCTTTAACAAAATTGCTATGTATTGATAAGAAAAAAGGAAAGGACACTACTATATATATATCACTTTGCTGTCTTTATTTTCACTAAAACTAATTTGATTGATTATTTTATCATGTTGGTTCTTCCCTAATCCTCATAATTCTCTTTGAATTTTATTATTGAATAAGAATAAAGGAATATTTTCCTCTATTGAGATGTTTAGACTTCTTCCACCATCCCTACTCTTAAGGAGTGTTGAGCCATCCTTTATACATAAATAGGAAAGTGCTATATAAAAGGAAAAGAAAAGAAAAAATATATCTATATGATTACTAACAATTATATGATATGTCAGATGGAGGATAGGGGGTCTCATCAAGAGCCAGCCTACCATGATCATAAGGAAGCAGTGAAGTGGCATTTCCATTATGGCCACCACACTAGGGATATGATCCAATGGGCAACGTAGAAAAATAAAAAGTCCTTGGAACAGGAGGTCTCATCACGAGCCGGCATGCCCACCTTTCACTCCTTCCTGGTGAATGGCATTGTGATTCATCTGGTTCCCAAGCCAGCACAATGGCCTCCATCATGACATCATAAAGCACTTTCCTAGGCATATATAATGGATTATGGTTCCAACGGTGAAAAATCAACTTTGTCAAGGTTATAGACACCTGTGGGCAACAGAGCTCTGCTGATGGTATTGGAGTCAAAATTTTCACAAATCAATAGCAATTATAAACCCTTTTATTATAACTTTATCTTAATTTCAAATGAGATTATGCTCCTAAACCCCTTTTTTGAACCTCTTATACATGAAATATTGTTTATAAATCAGTCATAATGGTTTAAGTGGATAATGACAGCATACGAACTTTTATTTATGTCAGTTTTCCTTTTCCCTATTTACGAATCATTACATAGCATTTCCATATCTATTCATCATTTCATAATATGCCTCGATTTCAGTAATTCGATAATTTTTTATCATATCATGAATATGTACGACTGCTCTCACGTACATTGCTCCTCCATTTTCTAGTCGAGGGCAACCTAACATATTTCAGGGGGGCGCAGGTGACTTCCAAAATACGCCTGCATATGGGTCAATTACCTATTTTCATCAGATCCTGGAAATATCAATTTTAATGGTATTATGCATGGGGTGTTGTTACATTTCCATTTCTGTGTATTATTTTGAAAAATTAACAGTGTGCAGGGCCTAGATGAAGTGGGAGGGCGAGCAGTACGTAGTGAACCTCAAGTACTAACATTTTCTGACGCTGCATGAGAAATTTTGGAGAGAGTAGGGTGGATTACCTACCTTACATGACTGCAGCAGCCCCATGAAACTATGGCCATAGAATTTTTGCAAAACTTGCAAGAAGACCATTCCATAGTAAGAGAAAGGAAAACAATAGTGACAGATGCAGTAATTGCTAAGGTGTCCAATCTACCAGGAGTTGGACCTGTATGGACCCATAAAAATTGAGACTTCAAGAGGCCATGAACATCTTTTGGGACAAAGGAAAAACCCTGACCGTCAAAGGAAAAGTCTCCAACCAGCAACTCTGGGGGAACCATGGGTAGAACTGGCTAGAGTAGTGCAAAGCTACATTACATGTGACGGAAGAAAGGATGTGGTAAGACCACGCCACCTCAAATTATTAGCAATACTAAAATAGAAATGTGCTGTGAATTTGAATGGATATTTAAATTTTTTACTGCATGACGTTGCTTGGAGCACAAGTAAATCCCGTCATACAAGGATGGTAGTAAGCCGCCATTGTTTAATTCGATTAATAGTTAGATATAGTCTTTCTCAGCAGTAGACTATAAGGCCAAATATGAATTACCTGAAGGGAAGACAGGGCATATTTTTGAAGTTTTAGTTGCAAATCATGGTTTTAGACCACCTAATGAAAAAACCTCTCTAGCCTATTCTCTAACTGCTTTACATGTAAAATATGGTTTTCATGAGGACATGAAAAAGGGTAAGCAGGGGGTGTGTTGAGCATTGGAAAAGGTATGAATTTTCCATGTATTTCTTTATCTTTTTCCTTTAATCATAACTCCTTTATATTCTAGAATGGTAATATATTGAAGAATTAGAATAGAATTAAGGAGATTAGTGATTGTTGCAAATTGATTAAAGATTGTCTTTTCTTATATGCAGAAAATAGATGAAGTGGGAAGCCACAATTTGGGAGAAAAATACAAAGCAGAAATAACTATTGTCCCTTAAATAAAAGGCCATATCCATACAAGAAGGTTGATATTAGAGTGCATAGTCAAAGAAAAGAAAGGAACAATGCGGCATCAGTGCAAGAAGACAAAATGATAACTGAAGATAGGAGATAGAGAGAATCCCTCAGGATCTCTCGATCCTGAGGGATCGCTACTCAAAGCTTATCTGTATTTCTTTTTTCATCTGCTGGCTGTTATAAGAGGACAACGCTTGTAGAAATCAAGGATGTATTATAATTATTAGATTTCCTGTTGTATTTTTCACGGTCACTCATCAAATCTCGTTGGTTAGAACAGAGTGCGATTGCTTGTAAACTTTGTTACATATGATGAATATATAATCCGGTTGCCATTCCATTATTTGATACTGGAGTAGTTCGGCGATGCTTCACTAGTGGCTAAGGGCCCGGCCCTGGTGGATCCACTTTTTATCTGTACCATTACTTTCCAATTCCAGTCGTGTGATGGTTTGATTTAGTTCTTATTTCCTTTAGTTGCATTGCTTCATAGTTTTCATGTTTTATAGCTTACTGTTTCAAGGTTTTATGAAATTGGTTTGTTGCATCAGTTATGAGTGAATTGCGTTGCTAGTCCTTTCCAACATAACAATATTATTTATTCCTCTGTAACTTGTATTGTTATGCTTCTCAGATATAAAGTTTCGTTGTTCAAAATTTGTTGTTCATTTCCATTAAATAGCTTTGTTTTTCATTTCTGATAACTAGCTTTACTGTTTATTCTTTTCCTGTAAGTATTTGGTTTGCTTTAGAATGTTATTGCGGAGAGCGTGTTTATTCTATTTACATTAGCAGCATTATTGATTTAACTCATTTACCATTTCCAATTAGTTTCTTTATTGTGGAGTGTAATATCATTAACTGTAAATGACATTGGCTATTACTGTCTAAGTTTTCAGATTGAGGATCTTGTTTATGCTTGATTTCATTTACATCAGTTGACAGAGGAAAGAGTTATTACTACTGCATCCTTGACTGATGGTTGCTGAGTGAGTGATTGGATTTTAGAGCATTAAGTTTCATGTCATTGCAATTAGATTTCATTTTCTAGCATCTTTTTACTCTTTTATTTGAAACATTGTACTGCAAATTGGAGAGCATTACTCTTAGGTAAAATTTTTGCCTTAGACTGAGTACACTCTTGAGATAAAAAGTCGTACCTCGATTGATAATTAATGTAGGATAAATAGGATTTAAAAAGACACCTTTTATACCTCAACAATTGTGCGTGCAATCCTCAAAGGCTAGGCTAAAGACTATTATAGAGAACCGAAAATTGTCAAGCAGGACACGAAGAGAATGCTAGAAGAAGTGAAAAAATGCTCTTGTTTTTATTTGGTCACCCCTTGGTCATCCATGTATTTTTTCACTTCTTCTAGCATTCTCTTCGTGTCCTGCTTGACAATTTTCAGTTCTCTATAATATTCTTTATGTAGAAATTTGCTGAATAATGAAGATTTATTCACTGAGATTATCCTGGTCACACACTAATTTGAATTCATGCATAACACATAACCTCTTCTATAATTGATCATCAATATGCGGAAATAGAAAGCAGTCGCATGCGCTCATTAAAACAGAATCAAGCACACATATCAACACAGTATGTAATGGGGAAAGATTATAGCTGAAAACCCCCAGCTATTTTGTATATTATAATGGAAGAGAACATGTAACAATACATAGCACAATACTCCTCACAAGTACTCAGTACTATCTCTGAAAGTTATACACAAACTAGCTCAGTTTTGAACAAGTCACGGGTTCAAAACTCCTCCACTGTTTGCCTGCCTCTACTGTGCAATACAAAAGGATTATGGATGAGATCCAAGTTCGAATTCCCCTAGCTCCAACTGCGCGATTCTCATTGGAAATATCCTCCAATGCTTGTGCCAATCTCATGCACAACTAATGTCACAACTAATAGCAAACTGGCTCTTTCACCTATCTCTTCCATTGGTCTCCATTGAACTGTCCATGCACTGGTGTTAACTGATGTGTTATTTAGTTGGATAATGAGTTAATAATTAGTGAATTAATTAATAATTAATTCACACCACTCATCTCTAGTGTATTAGCCAGTTAAACTAAATACAACTAGTTCAACTAAGTTAAACCGAACACAACTCCATCAACTCCTCAATCAACTCCACCAAAACTCTGCCACATGATTCTAACTGAATTCAACCATGCAATAGCTCAACCAAACCCCTAGGAATAGCGTAATTCCTTTGTCAGCTGCATGGGCCACATCCGTCACTCAAACTGAAGTGCACCAAGAGAATAAGATAATGTTTATAGTCCAAATATTATTAAGAGCTAATAATATTTGACTGTTCTATTTTTAGCTCGATAGTCTAAAAATAGAAACCGCCCAATGTCTAAAAATAGAGGTCCATCTATTTTTACCAACTCAACCAATCATCCATAAATAGCATCTTGCAACTCATAGACCATGATCCATATGTCTAAAAATAGACATAGTCTAAAAATAGACTTTGCGCCAAAAATAGCCTGCGGGCCCACTTAGTGAAGGCGACTTCATTTCACTAAGCTCCATCATCTTGTTGCATTTTCAACACTCCCTCTCAACAAGATATGGATTATCTACAACCCCTATCCTACCTCTGTGGAATTTGAATTTTCTCCTGGTGAGCGCCTTCGTCAAGATGTCAGCATCCTGATCCTCCATGGGAATATATGAAAGTAACATGATTCTCCGCTGCACACAATCTCTGATATGATGGTACCTGATGTCGATGTGTTTGGATCTATCATGAAATACTGGATTAGCCGAGAGTTTAATGCAACTCTGGTTATCACAATAAATCACAGTAGGCTCCAAATGCGACCCGAACAACCCGACCAGAATCATCCTCATCCAAATAGCCTCGCATGCAGCCAAGCTTGTTGCCATGTACTCGGCCTCCGTGGAACTGAGTGCCACGGATCTCTGCTTCCTGTTGCACCAGGAAACTGCTGTCGACTCGATACTGAAGATCCCTCCAAATGTGCTCTTTCGGTCCGTTGGGCTCCCTGCCCAATCTGCATCCTTGAAGCCACATAGCTTCACCTCATCCTCCTGTCTGTACCACAAGCCATATCCCGATGTGCCTCTAAGATAATGCAATACATGCTTTCCTGCCTTCCAGAAGAGCTCGGTAGGCTTAACCATAGCTTGCGAAAGCTGGTTAACAGCATAGCATATATCGGGTCATGTATTGACCAGATACATAAGCGACCCCACCAACTGTCGATAAACAGTGGCATCCACTACCTCTACTGAAGTAGCATCCTCCCTCCTCCAACCTCTAGGAAGAGGAGTATCAACAGGCTTGCAGCCATGCATGTTGAACTTCTCCAATATCTCCCGGGCATACTTACCCTGAGAAACAAACAGTCCACCACTGCGCTGCCAGATTTCCAATCCCAGGAAATAATGAAGGAGGCCCAAGTCCTTCATCTCAAACTATCTAGAAAGATCCTCCTTGAATGAAAGTATCAACAACTCATCTCTCATCAAAATCAGATCATCTACATACAGTACAATGATCAGAAACTTCCCCTCCACCACAATCTGGTACAGGTTAGGATCCACCTCACTCTTGGAGAATCCAAGTCTGGTAAAGTAACTGTCTATCCGTGTGTACCAAGCATGAGGTGCTTGCTTCAACCCGTACAGTGCTCTCTTGAGTCTGCACACATGTGACTCACTGCTGAAGATCTCGAAACCTTCGGGCTGCTCTATGTACACTTCCTCCTCAATGACTCTATTGAGGAACGCAGTCTTCACATCCATCTGATGGATGTGCCACCCCATCTGCGCTGAGAGAGCTAGGATCGTCCGTATGGAAGAGTACCTTGTGACAAGTGCAAAGGTCTCCTCATAATCGATCCCCTCGATCTGTGAGAAGCCACGGGCAACAAATCTTGCCTTGTACTTCTCCACGCTCTCGTCAACCACCTGCTTCACTTTGTAGATCCATCGCGAACCCACCACTAATTTCCCCTCCGGTCATGGGACAATCTCCCATGCACTTTTTCTGACAATAGAATCATACTCTTCCACCATGGCATCTACCCATGCGGGGTCCTCCACAGCTTCCTTGAAAGAGGATGGCTCTGTCACGACACATTTGCTCACAAGAGCCATGTATCCGAAGCAGTCAAACAGAGTCTATCTCTGTCATACAAGTTGTATATAACCATATCCTTTTCTCGTGATCTCGAGCTGTCTTCATTTTCCTGAAAGCTTGCGCTCTGATGGTTGGCGTTGTACAGTGGTTTTTCCACCCATGAACTTCTCTGTACGATCCACATCCGAAAGCTCATCCTTTAGGAACTAATAGCTCCTCATCTACATGCAAGTGTGGGCTCCCTCTCAAGCGAACACTTCATGGCTTTCTCTCCAAATTTGATATCCCGTTCGCACAAATGTGGGCCTTATACTATTCAGCACACATGAGTGAGTTTGTGGGGCGCACGTTGTACCCCACAAATATTCCAACCTCTCATGGGTCGAATCCAGCCTTCTTTCGGCATCCTCATCACATGCATCTAGATAGGTGAGCCAAAAATCCTCAAATGGGAAACATCAAAATCTCCTGCCGCTCCATCGCTCCTCCTGTACTCACAACGCGTTCAAGGACAACGGTTCTGCACATACACTGCTGTATTGCATGCCTCAGCCCACAAGTGAAGGGGTAGGTCCTGATCATGCAACATCGCCCGTGCAGCACCCACGATCGTTCTGTTCTTCCGCTCAGCCACCCCGTTCTGCTGTGGGTTATGGGGTGCGATGAGCTCTCTCCGAATCCCTTCTATGCTGCAGAACTCCTTGAATTCAGCCGAGATGAATTCACCACCGTTATCACTCCTTAGAGAAATCACCTTCTTCCCCGACTCCTTCTCGACCAGTGCTTTAAACTCACAGAACTTCGCGAATGTATCGCTCTTCTTCTGCATGAAGAAGATCCAGCACTTTCAAGAGAAAACATAAAAAAAGATCACATAATACCTGTGCTTTTCTATCGAAGCAACTGAGAAAGGACCACACACGTCTATGTGAACTCTCTCAAGGATCTTCGTGGCGCGACTATCCTTCTCGTGAAAGGTGGCTTTCACATACTTCCCTAAAGTACACCCCTTGCACTGATCTGACTGCGCAAGGGTGCCCTTAGGAAGTCCAGTAGAAATCTGCTGCAGAATCTTCAAAGTTCCATGGTGAAGATGGCCCAATCTCCTGTGCCATAGTTCGCCCTCATCATCCCGGCTCACCACATCTCCAGCCTTGCATGCCATAGCTGCGCAGTCATCTACCTGCAACTGATAAAGGTTCTGAGTTCGAACCCCTATCTTCCCGGTCTCTCCAGTAGTCTTACTGCGCAAGAAAGCTTTTCCTTCGCTGAAGACCACATCATACCCCTTGTCATCCAACATCGCCACAGAGATCAGATTCTTCATCAATCCTGGAACATGCAATACTTCCTTCAATACGAAGGGTTTACCAGAATCCCTCTCAAAGGAAATGGTACTGATACTAGTCGCACTGTATCTACCATCATCGCCCATCTCGATGTGCACTTCAAGATCTTTCTCATCCAGATCTGAAAACAAATCCTGATCTCCGGTCATGTGAAATGACGCACCATTGTCCAAGAACCATACTGATCCCATCACACTTGAGACCAAGCATGCAATCAGCAAAAAATCCAGCTCGAACTGGGAGGCCAATGCCTCTCCTACTGCAGATCTAGCAGCATGCTTATTTTTCTTCTTCTGTGGACAATTTGTGGCATAATGTTTGTGTTGGTGACAGTGAAAGCACTTCACCTTGGACATGTCTTGCTTCTTGCCTTTCGCACCAGACTGAGAAGCTTTATTGCTCTTCCCCTTCTTTGCTTTGGCAGCCAAAGCACAATTTTATTCATCAGATGCCTTTGATGAAGATCCGTCCCTGGTAGTCTGCCTTATCTCCTCTTGCATGAGATCCGACCAAAGTCGCTCCCATCCCGGCAACTTCTCTCGACCATTGACAGAGTCCTGATAGGAATGCCAACTCTTCGAAAGACCAAGGAGAGCCAGGTCCACCAAGTCCTCATCATCGACAGTCACCCCCACACTTCTCAGCTCATCTCTGCATTGAGTGAACTTCGCGAGGTACTTGGCGATACTGTCGCCTTTCTCCATCTTAATGTTTTTGAGTTTATCCTTGAGCGCCAACTTCCTCTGGTCGCTTTTTCTCTGGAATAGATTTTTCAACGCTTTCCACATCAAATATGGAGAATCTTTTCCATGCTGGTTGGATACAATGTGATCCTTCGCGCCCTCCAACAGAATCCTTCGACATTTCGCCATCTTCTTTTTCCAAGCCTCAACTTGAGCAGCATCAGTAGGCTTTGGGATCTCAGCATCTATGAACTCCTTTAGCCCGTTATCATCTAATACCGCCTCCATTCTTTCTTTCCATGCAACATAATTCGAACTGCCCTCAAGGGCATATTCCAGTCGCAATCCGTTGAAAGACATTTCAACTCTAGCACCAAGAAAACAAACTGCTGCAAAAATTCGAATTCCAAGCTCAAAACTCAACTGCTTCTGGATCTGTGAGAACAAATTATTTCTAGCACAGAGATCGACTGTAAGGGAATTTACTAGATATATCACCTTTCAAGGAAAGGATGGATCCAGAGGCTACCTGGCCCGTTACAGACTCTGTCTACCGAAATAATTGCAATCACTGTAATAGATCCCGATGGTCAATTCTTCACTCTGATACCATGTAGAAATTTGTTGAATAATGAAGATTTATTCACCGAGATTATCCTGGTCACACACTAATTTGAATTCATGCATAACACATAACCTCTTCTACAATTGATCATCAATATGCGGAAATAGAAAGCAGTCGCATGCGCTCTTTAAAACAGAATCAAGCACACATATCAACACAGTATGTAATGGGGAAAGCTTATAGCTGAAAACCCCCAGCTATTTTGTATATTATAATGGAAGAGAACATGTAACAATACATAGCACAATAATCCTCACAAGTACTCAGTACTATCTCCAAAATTTACACACAAACTAGCTCAGTTTTGAACAAGTCACGGGTTCAAAACTCCTCCACTATTTGCCTGCCTCTATTGCGCAATCCAAAAGGATTATGGATGAGATCCAAGTTTGAATCCCCCTAGCTCCAACTGCGTGATTCTCATTGGAAATCTCCTCCAATTCTTGTGCCAATCTCATGCACAACTAATAGCAAACCAACTCTTTCACCTATCTCTTCCATTGGTCTCCACTGAACTGTCCATGCACTGGTGTTAACTAATGTGTTATTTAGTTGAATAATGAGTTAATAATTAGTGAATTAATTAATAATTAATTCACACCACTCATCTCTAGTGTATTAGCCAGTTAAACTAAATACAACTATTTCAACTAAGTTAAACCAAACACAACTCCATCAACTCCTCAATCAACTCCACCAAAACTCTGCCACATGAGTCTAACTGAATTAAACCATGCAATAGCTCAACCAAACCCCTAGGAATAGCATAATTCCTTTTTCAGCTGCATGGGCCACATCCGTAGCTCAAACTGAAGTGCGCCAAGAGAATAAGATAATGTTTATAGTCCAAATATTATTAAGAGCTAATAATATTTGACTGTTCTATTTTTAGCTCGACAGTCTAAAAATAGAAACTGCCTAATGTCTAAAAATAGAGGTCCATCTATTTTTACCAACTCGACCAATCATCCATAAATAGCATCCTGCAACTCATAGACCATGATCCATATGTCTAAAAATAGACATAGTCTAAAAATAGACTTTGCGCCAAAAATAGCCTGCGAGCCCACTTAGTGAAGGCGACTTCATTTCACTAAGCTCCATAATCTTGTTGCATTTTCAACATGTTGTACTATGATTACAATGGTTACAATCTTTGGGGATGGTAGCATTTAATTTTCAAGAAATTTTCTTGAATTTTTTTTGGAAAGAAAGGAAATCGAATTACAGGGTATCACAGGGAAGCCAGGAAAGATAGTAAGCTCTAATGTCATGAAAAATCTCCTGAATAAAGTACAACAAGGCATAATTTCACTATTATGCTCACTAGAAGTTCCAACATCAAAATCATCTATTTCTCCAGATATCCAAAAAGTCTTGGACAATCATTCCAAGGTGTTTGATAATCCCAAAGGACTACCACCTATTCGTGATCATGATCATGCTATTCATTTGATTCCAGGAAGTGTTCCTCCAAACATTAGATCTTACAGATATCCTTATGTCCAAAAGAGTGAAATTGAACGTATTATTGCAGAAATGTTAGAGGCTAGTATAATTCAACCTAGTCAAAGTTCTTTCTCTGCTCCACTAGTATTGGTGCACAAGAAATATGGATCATGGCGCATGTGTCCGGATTATATGGAGCTCAATAAGCTCACTATTAATGATAAATTTCCCATTCCTATGATTAATGAATTACATGGAGCAATTTATTTTATCAAGATTGATCTTCGTTCAAGATATCATAAAACTAGAATGAAGACTGAAGATATTCTGAAAACAGCATTTCGAACTCATGAGGGTCATTATGAATTTTTGGTCATGCATTTTGGCATTACCAATGCACCTTCTACATTTCAAGGGTTGATGAATTCCATTTTCAAACCCTTCCTTTGAAAATTTGTGCTAGTATTTTTTGATGATATACTAATCTACAGCAGGTCTTGGAAGGATCATGTTCAATATGTTGACAGGGTGCTCAAAATATTGGAGGAGAAACAATTATATGAAAAAACATCCAAATGTTTCTTTGGAGTACAAGAGGTGGAATATCTGGGTCATATTGTATCTCACGGGGGTGTTAAGGTAGACCCTAACAAAATTAAAGCCATTAAGGAATGGAAAGTCCCCACAACCATAAAGTAGTTGCACAGATTTCTCGGGTTAACATGGTATTATCGCAAGTTTGTTAAGAATTATGGGAGAATAACAGCACCTTTAACAAAAATATTGAAGAAAGATGCAATTTTCATGGACTCCTGAAGCGATTAAGGCCTTTCAACATCTTAAAGAGGCAATGTGCCTAGCACCAGTCTTAGCTATGCCAGACTTCACAAAAACCTTTATTATGGAATGTGATGCCTCAAGAAATGGAATTGATGTTTTTTTAATGTAGGAAGGAAGACCCATTGCTTTTGAAAGTCGTTCAATCAAAGGAAAGTATTTACAAATGACTATTTATGAGAAGGAAATGTTGGCAATACTACATGCACTAAATAAATGGAGACCTTACCTAATGGGAAGACACTTCAAGGTAAAAACTGATCATGATAGTCTTAAAAACATTTTGGAACAAAGACTATCATCAGAAGAGCAACAAAAATGGGTCACAAAGATGTTGGGTTATGACTTTGAAATCTTCTACAAAAAGGGGAAGCCAAATGTTGTTGCAGATGCACTCTCAAGAAAGGATGAAGAGGTGGAAGCATTGCTTTGTGCCATTTCAATTATCCAACCAGATTGGATAACCGAAGCAAGGGATGAATGGAAGAAGTACGAAGAAGTGTGGACTCTCATTCAAAAGTTGCAGTAAGATCCTAGTAGATCTAATACATTTAGTTGGAAAAATGATTCTTTATGGTAAAAATATAGCTTATATATTTGCAAGAATTCCCAACTAAAACAAAAGATTCTTTTGGAATTTTACACTTCTCCTTTAGGAGGACAATCGAGATTTTTAAAAATTTACCATAGGGTGAAGAAAGAATTTTTTTGGATGGCCTTAAATTTGATATTCAAAAGTTTGTGGCATAATTTTTGGTTTTCCAGCAAAACAAAGTGGAGACAATTAAGACCCCAGGTCTTCTACAACCTTTATCCATTCCAAATCAACGTTGGGAGGAGATTTCAATGGATTTTATCACAGGTTTACCTAAGTCCGAAGGAAGGAGTGTCATCATGATGGTAATTGATAGACTTACCAAGTATGCACACTTTTGTGCATTATCTCATCCATTTAAAGTGAGTACAGTTGCTACTACATTTATGGAAACAATTCAAAAGCTACATGGAAACCCGAAGATTATTGTAAGTGACAAAGATCCCATTTTTACAGGAAAATTTTGAACATAATTATTTTCTTGTTTGGGTACTCAACTAGCTCATATCTCATCTTATCATCCTCAATCTGATGGTCAAACAGAGATAGTGAATAAAGGTTTGGAAGGATATCTTCGTTGTTTTGTGTCTGATAAGAAAACACAATGGGTCAAGTAGTTACCTCTGGCTGAATGGTCGTATAACACTTCCTTCCATACTGTAGCAAAAATGACCCCATTTATGGCACTTTATGGATATCATCCACCATCCATCACATCTTCTTTAAGGGAAAATTCTAGGGTTCAAGCAGTGGAGGATCACATCGAGCATCAACAAGAAGTTCTCCAACTCTTAAAGGATAACCTAAATTTGGCACAAAATCGAATGAAACAATAAGCATATCAACATCAAAATGAGAGAATTTTTGATGTGGGAGACTGGGTATTTTTATGGCTACAACCATACAAACAAATGTCCCTCAAGCAAGCTAATAAGGAAAATAAATTATCACCAAAGTACTATGGTCCTTACAAGGTTTTGCAAAATATTGGTACGATGGCATACAAATTGGAGCTTCCTGCTTCTTCGTGAGTGCGTCTAGTTTTCCATGTTTCATGCTTGAAAAAGGTTATAGGGGAGAAACTTCCAGTTCAAACAATATTGCTAGAACTTTATGAGGAAGGAAAACCCATATTGGAACCTGAAACAGTCACAGAAACAAGAACTCGACAACTACAAAATTGATCAATTTAAGAGTATCTCATCAAATGGAAGAACTTACACACGGAATATTCTACATGGGAGGATGACAATTTTATAAAAAATCACCCAGAGCTTCTCAAGCATTGAGGAAAACACCTTTTTGAAGGAAAGGAGCATGTTAGGTCCTTATATTACTAGTATAGTCCCTTATTGTTGTTAGTGTAACCCCCTTATTGTTATTGTTCTACCCCTGTAACCCCCATGTTGTTATTATTGTGCCCTTAAATTATTATTGTTAGGTCGGCTAGGATTACATTCTGGCCCCACTAGGATTACATTGTGGCCCCATGGAATCCTATATATAGAAATGAGGTTTTGTCATTTGTATCATCCAATAATTTTTCATTTATGTAATGTATTGAAGGTTTCCCCCTTGAATTGGTTGATTTCTAAGGCATTGATCTCTTTTTTCTTCTATTTTTGGAGTTGGTTTAACAACATGTGCCCTGATCAATGACTACCTCTCTGTAGTATCCGAATTTGTAGAACACATTATCTCTCAATAATTATGCTATTTTCTCCTCGGTTTCTACCTTTACAACTTTTTTTTTAACCCAATTTTTCAATTAGTTAGTGCATAATATGGTATATTTTTTCTAGAGAGATGGTAGATCAATGGGACCAATGAATTCCATGCCCCTCTTGTGAAATGGCTCTAGAGCCACTTGAGGGTGCAAAGGCATCTCATCCCTATGTGTAGGTTTCCTCATCCTTTGGCACTGGTCAAACCTGCTACTGTATCTTCCAGCATCCTGGTGAAGGGTAGGCCAATAGTAACCTGCCTGCAAAGCTTTGAAGGATTTCCTTTTTGCAACAAAGTGGCCTCCACAAGGGCCATCATGACATGCACAAAGCATGTCAAAAAATTCTTCCTCCCTCACATATCTCCTGAGAATTTGGTCAGGTCGTAGCTTGAAGATATTTCCCTTGATCCAAGTGAAAGGGGAACTTTTTTTTATGATATTTCTCTTCTCCTTGGATGAGAGGTTAGGAGGGAAATTTTCAGCAACCAAATAGTTAGATATGTCATAAAACCATGGAGAGAGTGATGATATAACAAAGAGGTGTTAATCCGAGAGCTGGCCATCCACCATTCCTTCTTCATCTGCAGGTAGAGCTAACTGGATAAAAAATATGCAACAACATTATCCTTCTAAGGTATATCGACAATGGCTAGGTCAAACTGTTGTAATAGTAACAAACATTTAATTATTCTAGCATTAACATCAGGTTTTTTCATTAAAAATTTGATGGTTTGATGGTCAATGTGTACAAAGGTCTGATAACCAGTTATGTAATGTCTAAATTTGTTTAAAGCATGGAAAATGGCTAAAAATTCCTTCTCTGTGACAGTATAATTGAGTTCGGCCTTGGCCAAGTTCTTACTAATGAAATAGATTGCATAAGGTAATTTTTCTTCTAACTACCCCTAGGCTCCCCCCACAACTTTATATGATGCATCTGTGTGGATGTGGAAAGGCAGAGTCCAATTTGGACCTCAAAGAATGGGGGCAATAGTTAACTTTCCCTTAATGAGCTCAAAAGCTTCTTGACAGAGACTGGACTAGGTAAACTTAGAGTCTTTTTCCAACAAACCAAATAATGGTGAATCCAACTTGCTAAAATATTTGATGAACCTTCTATAGTAGCTAGCTAAACCTAAGAAACTCCTGACATCTCTCTGCTTTTTAGGAGCAGGAACCCTTTTGGTTATGGTGATTTTTTTCGGGTCCACCTATATTCCTGCTTGGGAGATTGAGTGGCCCAATACTACTCCTCTTTTCAAGAATTCACACTTTTCTGGGATCAGGGAGAGATGAATCTTAATGCACCTTCTCAACACTTTTCCCATATTGGAGAGAGCTTCTTGGAAGTCATCCCCATATGGTTTGAAGTCGTCCATGTAGATTTCAACCCAGTCATGGACTAGCTCAGAGAAAATGCTCAAGACAAATCATTGTAAGGTAGTTGGGGCATTGCACAACCCAAATGGTAGGAATCTATAAGTGAAGGTACCCCAAAGACATATGAAATTATTCTTGTCCTAGTCTTCAGTTCTAATTTGGATCTAGTTATACCCACTGACCCATCTAAGAAATAAAAGATCTTATTTCCTACAAGGTCATCCAGGACTTGATCTATAAAGGGAAAAGGGAAATGGTCCTTCTTGGTGGCTTTGTTGAGTTCCTTAAAATCAACACAAATTCTCCAATTTCCATTATTCTTCAGGACTAGGAAAAGATGAGATACCCATTCACTGTCTGATATAGGATAAATGAAACATGCATCCAACAATTTCTGCAATTCTTCGTTAACTATGTCTTTTAGAGTTGGGTTCATCTGCCTTTGGGGTTGGCACAAAGGCTTGCATCCTTCTTTAATTTAAATATGATGTATGCACACCGAGGGATGTGTTGATTCTTAAGAGACAATTCCTTGGTGTTGGGAAGAATTGTGAATTACGGATAAAACATGCTTCCCTAGATAGGTGACAGTCTAGAAAAATAGATTAAAGACTATACAACTACCTTTCCTAACTCAGAGCAGAAACACAGAAAGGATTAGATGCTTACTTGTAATCCAAGGGCTTCTAAATGGCTCCTTCTATCGCTTCCGTTGTAGTTTCAAATTAAAGCGGTTTGTGAGAAATTCTTCCTGCAAGAAAGAACACTAAAATAGCAGAAGATAGTAATAATATACATTTCTATTCAATTTGTTTAGCTAAATCAGTAAAATATAAACCATATACATCAACTAAGATCTTACAATAAGAAAATCAAAGCCAATATAGATGCATATAGGGAAAAGTAAGTTGTATTCTTTATTGATGATAGAAGGAGAGGTTACAACCTAGTGACTGATTTGAATTGACCCTTCCAGCAACATCCCTAGCCCCATCACAGTATAAATCTGTCCAGCAACTGTTACACAAATCTAACTCTCAATTGAAAATCCACCAGCATTTCTCTACTCAAATTATTCGTTCTCAAGCACTCAAATCTGTGCTCAATTTATAAAGGAGCTGAAGTTTGTTTTACAATCAATTACTTTCCAATAATAGGCAAGACATGTTCCCAGTCTTGTAGATTTGAAATGGACACTTGGATTCGAAGCTTGACACATGTGAACTCTTTTAGAAGGCACTGGCCAAGCGGAGATTCAGAAACAATGAGAATTTCGCTCCTAATGTGATCAACGCACCCATAGATGTCAGGAAGTGCTTTGCAGAGCAGCGTTGCATGGGGCTATCTGCATATGCAACCCACTTAGTCCCCTTAGAGGCAGTGTTGGTGAGCTCCCATATGCTATATAATAAACTTCAAACCTTGGAAACCTTTGCTTGATTTGTCTTGTTCTTGCCTTAGGGCATGTAGCAACTTGAAATTATAGGGAAAGATAGACCCTTATTCATTGGTCCTGGAGATGATGCCCAGTTAACCAGGTCATCGGGAATGATGCCCAAATTGACCTATAACAATTTCCCCCTAAAGCATGAGGTCAAATTAATAAAAACATTTGATTGAGATGCTTTACACTGTGATGGGATGGAGATGAAGCGGAGTGGTCACCTGCATCAATATTACAATACATTACATCATGATATATCCTCTTTGATCATAATTGCCGAGGGTAGGCATTCCCATGTTCAACACATAAACAATCTAATAACATGTACATAATTCAGAAAGTCATCGATGTTGCCCAATGCAGACATGCCTACAGATATAGGCCCATGTTTGGATGACGATCTATATGTAAGGTCAACGTACAGATGATTTGTACAACAATCCTAAAATCTCATCCTGGATGGCTGAAACTAGATCTGGGGTCTTCTTATCTCATTCACTCGATCATTTGGGTACAAGTCTAACCATGCGAATATATGAATTGTCGTCGAACATGGAAAGACATCATTTGATTACCAGCCAATGATGTGAGATGTTAACAAATGTGAGAAAACCACCATTAATGAAAATGGTCATCAAGGTACTGCAGTCCATTTCATAAGGCGTGAATAGATGATTTTATGTTGAATGCCAAAAAAAATATTTCAGTCAAAGGTCCGGAAGTGAGGATCTTATTGATGCTG
This sequence comes from Pinus albicaulis, assembly GCA_034641835.2. Taxonomy (NCBI): domain Eukaryota; kingdom Viridiplantae; phylum Streptophyta; class Pinopsida; order Pinales; family Pinaceae; genus Pinus; species Pinus albicaulis. The sequence goes on from JAXQQM020088564.1 coordinate 22,920, forward strand.
TAACAACCCTCATGGTATTGGAATCTATTTTTTCTAAGTGAAATTCCTGGATATTAATTTTTCGTCAACAAGAAGCCACCTTATTGCGAAACGAGAGTTACTGATTTCAGAGACAAGGGTATGACTTGATATAGAAATTTTCAAGGATGACGGTCATGAGAATGAAGGTTTACGAGTATTGTAGAAGGATGAGTTTATTAATTGGATGACTTCTCTTGAACATATCAACGACACTGTGATGAGTTGGCAGCATTGACCCAAAACCGAAGTGAAGGTATGATGAACCATAGGTGTGAATGAACCGTCAATATTATTACCCAACCCAAACAATCACATACATGGAGTGAAGGAAGTGTCATGTTCAAGAGCGACTTGCTACCATAAAGAAATTTTTCTCACTTTTCCCTAATTTTCCCCAGTAATTTTTCGACCAGTACCTCTTTATTTTTTAACAAGCTTGAGGAGGGTAACATTTGCTTGATATATAATTCAACCCTTTGGGTAAATAAAGTATTTCTATTTAATAATTTAACGAGTCTAGCGATGAATGAAACTTGATTCTTTCCATGATTGACAAGCCCGTCGCTATTTTATGTTTTAATGAGCTTAACGACAGTGATAGCCTAGTCCTTTTTCATATTTAGAGAGTTTGAAAAAGAGGACGAAAGGAAAATCCATAAGTAATTTTTCGTAAATTTGTCACTCAGACCTAAAAAAGTGTAAAATAATATCTAAGAGAACCTCTTTGGTCATGTTTAACCAAGGTATTCCTTTTTCGTAAATAATCTATCTCAGTCTGGAAAAGGGTTAAACTTATACTAAGTAGATACCAATTCATTTACTTTTACGAGCTCTAAAAGACAAGTGCTCGACAATCTTTTCACATTATTGGAGTCTGAAAAGAGCTGAAAGAAGACTCCAAGGGTTCCCTTTTCGCTGTTATAGAAGCTCAAAAAAGAGATAAAAGTGCGCTTCAAATCCTTTTTCGTTTTTAACAAAGCTTGAAAAATAAGGAGAAAAGTATGCTTTGTGGTCAAGTCATTCTTTGAAGTAAATCTACATGACTAATCTATTCATTAGTTGTATTTCCTATTCAGAACAACATCAAATGGATTAAAAATACCTGTTTCATGATAAAAACATAATAAAACTATAAGTCATAGAAATAAATTTAACTTGCAAATATTTAAATGACTATTAAAAGTAGTTTCACTATTCATTTTTACCATTCCATAGTTACCATTTGCATTTTGGAGCTCTGAACCTGATTTTTCCCCTGAACTTTAGTTGCTGATTGCGAACATTTCTATGGACAGATTTCATCGCCGTTTGATCCAGGTTAGTGCCATGAACCTCCTCTTTCCTTTAGTATTCATTTCATCTCCACTTTCAACAAATTTTTAGGGTTTTAAGGCCTCTAGGGTAAATTCTACCCAAAATGAGGGCAACACACCCCTGAATGTCAAAATATACATTGCATAGCAAGTAAAATTAAGGGTACTTGCATGTGCAACGCACTGTCTCTTGTTAGGGAGTGCATTGGGCGCAGTATGAGCTTTTGATTTTCTCATAATGCCCAAAATTTTCCTAGCTTTTTGCAATAAATGGAATTTAATGCATCTTACGGTTGTATTTCAAGTTTCCATCGAATTATAATGATGATTACATGGAGGGAAAGAGAACATGAAGAACAAGATATAATTTCCTTAAATGATCTGGGTACTGTAAGAGCCCTTAGAGATTGTGGACTACTTAAGTACTTCAAATTTTCTGGGATGAGGCAACAAATAAAACTTTTGGAGTTCTTAGTTCGAGCATGGGATCCAAAAATAGAGGTGTTGTCTCAAAATCAGACCCTGATATGCTGCTGATCAAGAAGACTCTGAGTAGCTAATTCAAACCAGACTTTTAGTTGAGGCTTAGCCTCCTCAACTTGAGAGGGCTCTCTCAATAGGTTTATGATTTTAAAATAAGGATTAGATGGCTAACTCTATGATTAAAGTAGATAAAATGGATAATTGGCTGTACTACTAATCAAAAAACATTTATTGGGCTTTTTGAGTCAAGTATATTATCACAAAACATAAGTATCAGCTTCAATTGGAAGTCAGGGCATTTCAGGGTTTACATTGCATCAAAAGAAACATTAGGACAAAAATAACACAGTTCATGAACATATGAAGGAAGTTAGAGCACCTTCAGTGAATTATAAGTAACATACATTCATGCCACTACAAGTAATTGAAAGATGAAAAGCATAAGAACATCAAACATCCATAACCCTTTCTGAATCCTGAGTGATGAAACCAATATCTCTGTATTAATATGAAAACATAGTTTCTTGCTACAACAAAATAGTATGCTTGTTCTTGAAAAATTGCCAACCCTGTGCAATTCGACTTCCTATATTTTATAGAGCCATCATTATATTTCTTGGATTCTCTCCAAACACTTGAGAGAATTCGAATTTTCTAGCTTGACACCTATCAACTGCTAAAACAAACTTTAATTACATCTGACAGTTTAAACTGTCCGTTCCAGAGTCCTAATACAACTAGGATTAAAACTCTTTATTATACCTTAACAACATTATCCAAATATTAAATCTTCTATCTAATATCTGCTCCTCCTAAACTTCGACCGTGTTTATGTCCATCTTCTTGCTGTTGAACTGTAATGATCTGCTTCTTACCTGCCCTAAAAAATAGGAACATGCTCCCTGCAAAATAGGTGTACTGCTTCATTTATGTTTCTTCACAAAATCTGTTGGCCAAATTGTGCTCAAAACATGTGGAAAAGTCTTATTAATCTCTTTTGACCTCGTCCTTCCAGCTGTGTCCAAACCAAACATCCTTTGAAGAAATTCCCAAAACTGTTAACATTACTGCGCTACGAAACTATCTGCTGTTTTCGTAGCACAGAACTTCACCTTTGATAACTCCATTTGAAACCTTCAATTTTATATATTTTTCCATTGGATTTTCATTTGTAGTCTTTATACATCCTCCAACAACATCATGGTTTAATAAACCTACCTTTTTCCCCTTTTAAATCTTGCAAAATTTGTAAAACTGCATCCTACAGCAGTTTCATAGCGCGCTACGAAACTGCCGTGTCTTCTCTTTTCACAGCTTGTTTCCAAAAATTTTAGTTTTCTCACCTTTATTTCCATCCTTGAAGTTAAATATAAGCCCTTAATAATCAGCTTTGAACTATTTTAAAAAATGACACCTTCCATAAAACTCCAAAAATGTGTTAAGAGATGTTACTTACTGTTTACATAGATTTTTGTTGTGGTTGATCTTCAGGCTTTGCTAGCTGTATTTGGAGGTCTTCAAACTACCTTTTAAGCCTTCTATTATTAGCCCTTAGTTTTGTGTTAACCATTCTTATGAAATTTTCTTCCTTAATTGCAGGGACAGTCCATATGAAAAATTGATCTTGATTGCTGATTGGCTCACTGTTTGAAACCTTTTCCAGCAACCTAATTTCTTGAAAGCTTCTTCAACAAATTTATCCCTGGTGAGAGTTTCTAAACCTTCACGTTCTGTCCTTAGGAAGTGACCCGACCGATGATTTCTTCTTTCCTCTTCCATCTTCTTCCTAGAAACCCCGTGTCTTCAGAAAAAATGTAATAAACTTCTTGTTGGATAAACTAGCTCGCTTGATAATTTGGTTCAACCTCGCTTGATGGAAAACTCTGCCTCACTTGATTTAAAACCTTGTTTCAGTTAGCAACTATTTTCAAACTTACTGGATTTGCAATCGAAACTGCTGACATAATCACCAATTGAATTCTGCCTCAGTTGATTAAAAAGTCTGCCTCGCTTGATAACTTAATGAAAGATATGGTATCTTATCATGAGCTTTGTATTTTAGCAATAGATATGCATGCAGTGCATTCTTTGCATGAGATAAAACAATGATAAATAATTCCCTTTTCAAATTTGCAAAGGACCATTGAAAAATGACTGCTAATGAATCTAATAATGATTTCATAACTACTTTGGATGATTTCATGTGTGAAGGATGATTCGTAGTGACACCATGATCATGGATTGACACTATAATCATGAAAATTTAACCCCAAGTTGATGGATGTGATAGCTAGACCGAAAATTCTGAAACCTAGATTTCGTATCGTTGGTAGTGTTATTTCAGGATTTTGCGCTACGAAAAGACCATCATTTTTGTAGCATAGAAGCATTTTTTTACACTCAGCGCGCTACGAAAACATGGTTTCATGGCTTATTCGAAAATTTTTGAAAAAAAAATTAAAATATGGGTTTCAAAACATAGCATGAGACTACCAAAGTGTAAAACAAAGTTTATGAACTTGGTTTGGTGATAAAATGAGATTCTAAAACTATGACTTAGACCGTATAAAACATAAAAATTACTGAAACCCTATATAATACCATGACTTAAGAACAAGTATGAACTGACTAAATTCAGAGAATTTTAATAGTGATAACAATGGCTCCACTTGGGATAGTGTGCCCCTGTGGTACACTAAGAACTCACAGCTCCAGTGCTATCCATTTTTTGATAAAAACATAAATTTTATTAACAAGAATCTTCTTCAAACTATTAGGCCTTCACCTCAGGCTTAAGATTTCTATTTCAGCTTGTCATTTATTGGAAAAAACTGACAAAGATGAATATATACAATGTCATGAGTGATTTATAATACTTCAACAAACATAATGCTTTAGGAAATTTCCATTAACAGGCCCTCCAGCATATGATCCTCCATCAATTTCCTGCAATATGTAAGGGTTGTTCCCATGAAAACCAGCAATCTGAAAAGGACCCTTCCATAAATTCTTAAACTTACCATGCTTTCCCTTTTCCTCAATTTTGGCCTCCCATTTTAACACTTCGTCATGAATCTGAAAAATATCCTCTTTGATCCTCCTATCAAATGTATTCTTGATTCTGTTTTGAACATGCTGATGACTATCATAGACTTCATTTCTCTTTTGTTTCAAGGCTATTAGCTGGTTTATCCTCCTTTGTATGGCATTTGGTTCTTCTTCAAGTCCTTGAATTAACTTCATAACCGATACCCCAAGTGATGTTGGGAAAACAACTTCAGCCCCATAGACTAGTTCATATGGCGAAGTTCCAATTGATCTCTTTGTAAAAATACTATCAGCCCATAGGGTATACTTCATCTTTAAATGCCAAGCTTTCTTGTTCTCCTGTAGTACCTTTTTGATGATTCTTACAATGCTCTTGTTTGATGATTCAGCAAGACCATTACCTTGCAGATAGTATGTTGTAGAGTGTCCAAGAGTAATGTGATATTGATGGCAGAAATTTATCATCTTCTTGGACTTAAATGCTTGAGCATTATCTGTTATAATCTTCATGGGATAACCAAATCTTGACAATACATTATTCTCTAAGAAAGAAATAATTACAGAGTCATTAGCTTGCGTGGTAGGTATCGCTTCTATCCATTTGGTGAAGTATTCCATTGCTATAAGAATCCAGTGATGCTGCCCTGATGAAGATGGATGTATCTCTCCAATAAATTCTAACCCCCATTGCTGAAAAGGAGCTTCAACATAGATAGGAACTAAAGGTAGAGGTACAAGCTTTCTTCTTCCTTCAAAAATTTGACACTCATGACATGCAGCAATCTTTTTGTAGATGTCTTTAAGCATCGTTGGCCAAAAATATCCAGCTCTTAGGATCTTGTTTGTTGTATCTTTCCAATAATTATGTCCTCCACAATCACTTTTATGGAATTCTTCAATGATATTTTCAGCCTCTTCTTCAAGTAAACAATTTAGCAAAATTCCTCCTGTATCTTTCCAAAACAGATTTCTGTCTTAAAAAAAATATCGCAATGATTTCATCTTAACAAACCTTTCTTTGGAATTTGATAGATCAGTGGGAGCTTTGTTATGCTGTAGAAAAAAAACTGCATCCTTATACCACTCTAAAGTAAGAAATTTCTCATCAATTTGGACCAATTCTTCTTCATTTTCAGAAATTTCTGGTATTTCTACATTCAAATTTATGTCAAGACAGTCCAGATTTGACTGAGTCATTAGCTTCCCCAAGCCTTGTCCCTTCACCAAATTCGTTGGTTTAATGTATATATCATATTCCACAAATTTGGTGATCCATTTTCCCCTTTTTCCATCCGGATCTGCCTGAGTTAGAATGTCTTTTACCACAACACTTGGAACATATGCTATGATATGCGAATGCAAAACATAAATTATGAAATATTTTATAGCTTTCACCAAAGCATAGGCCTGCTTATCTAGAATATTATACTTCAGTTCAACATTTTCTAATGTCCTAGTAAAGAAATAAATAGGTTTTTCAATACCTTGCTCTCCTTTTTGTAGCAAAACTCCAGTAATTGGGTTTTCGGAAGCAAATGTAAAAACCAGAAATTCTTTGGAAAAATGTGGACTGATGAGTACTGGTGCTTGTGTGAGTGCCTTCTTGATTTCTTCAAAATATTTCTTTGCTTCAGTTGTCCATTTTGTTAGCACTCAAATCTACCTCAGGCTGAAATGAAGTAAAACTCAAGGCTACATCAAACCACGCTCAGCCTCGTAGCTAGCCCTACGAGGACAGGAGAGGGCTCTCTCCGTCAATCTCGAGAAAATAAGCAATAGGATGCGAGATGACTTACAATAAGAACTGATTTTAGGCTAGTAAAAAGATAGGTATGTTTGATTTTTGATTTTTGGTTTTTCGCTGGAGTAATGGGAAAACAAGTTTTGGGTCCGGGGATAAGGTCAGACCTTTGCAGAGTTCAAGCTGGGGCGAGGTAGGTGAATGTCTTGATGCTTTGAATTGGATATATGGATAGATTAGACCGACGAGGAGCTGAAGAGGGCAAAGAAGAACTTGGATCCTCTCCAAACAACTGAAAACATATAGAACTAACTGAATTCAAAGGCCAAGCACTGTAAACAATGGATTCAACCTTATTCACTCATTCAACTTAGTTCAGAAGCATAATGAAAGGATGGCATACATTAAACATGAAGAAACTTACAGTAAACAAAGAAGAAACATCATCAAGAACAGAACACCACAAGGATCCCAACAAGTGCCGCAAAACCCCCGATCTTTCCTTAGCCAAAATATGAAAAGTATGTACAATGATATCAAAAGTATCCCAAGAGTCCAACCTGTAGAATGCCTCAGAAATTACAATATATAGATCACTCTAACACCTTTCCCCACCTCTAGGGGTCTAATTCCCTCTTCAGGGATCAGTTTCAACCAATTCTATTCATGGAACTACAATCTAGGCAGCTAACAACTTGCCTCTAAAAGAGTGGAAACTGATCCATTACATGATTTTTTACTCATTTGAGAGTGAATCTTCTAGAAGAGATAAAAATAAGCCAAAGTTACATTCCAAACATGAATTTACATCATAAAAACCCAAAAATTCTATCCATAAGCAAAACTGGTCCATACTAGGCGAAAAACTGAGCTGGCAGCTGAAAATTCAGGAAAAATTTCAAGTGGGTCGCTCCTGAGCCGAGTGGGTCGCTCATGTTCCAGGCTGAATTTGAGGTACTTCCCGGCATCCAAATTGAGCTCATGATAGCGCGTTTGAAAGCCCTGGATGTCTACTTTCCAACACAAGTGGAATTTCTGAATTTGGAGTTCATTGGACCCTCCAAAACCTCATTCTCTCAGAGGTACTTCCTGCTGGTGCAAAAGGTGGCAGCAAGGTGGTTTTCATGGTGTTTTTGAGCTTTTTGACCATCCAGATTTCGATGAAATGCTAAGTTGACTTCAGAGGATGCATAATTAACCATGAAAAATCCAAAAATGTAAAAATTTCCTCCAGCAAGTGTCCCAAAAAAAAGTGAGCGCATGAGCGTGCGACCCACCTAACTACAAAACCTGTTTTTTGACCCAAAAATTTGAAAATGACAAAATTTTCTCCGAATTTGCCCAAATTCGGAGCGGAGGTCCTCCATCATGTGTCCTACCTAGTCAATGAAGCCTCGGCCAAAATCCGAAGTGGATTAGGCCTTTTCTGCCGTCTAAGTGCCTTGCGCAACCTCCTCTTCATGATCTTCATTCTCGCTTTGCAGACATGCATGCGAGCCCAATAATGGCCTTTCATGTGGCGAAGCATGTCTTTGTCTCGATTGGCCTTCGCCAACAACTTCTCCAGATGGATATTCACACGCGTGAGTACAGTATCTCTGTCAGTTGGTGTCATGTCACCGGGTCTCTTTCGATTCCACTGTTTGTCCTCACGGATTTGGCGCACCTCAAAAAATGTGAGCTCATCCTCAAGCTGTTTGTTGCGCTGCTCCAAATAGTTAATCACCCACTGAGCCTTCTGCAATTGATATTTCAGCTGTTCATTCTCGGCCCTTTGCTCCTGGATGACTTCCCTCAGTTTCGAGCTGGGAGAGCCCGCATCAACATCAATGACTGTCAAATCTGTATCCCGGCCTCTTGATGGGCCCTCATCATGCATGGGCCTCTTGCCCCTGTCCTGTACCTGTACCTGCACTGAAGAAGAAGGCGAGACCCCTTCCACATCATGTGGAGATAATACTCGCTCTGCTGATGAAGAAGGCAAGACCCCTTCCACCTCACGTGGAGATAATACTCGCCGTGTTGCTGCAAATAAGGCCCTGTGGCCTCGCTGATATGTCTGAACCAAAGGAGCGCTGATATGCTCAACCTCAGGCATGTCTGGCTGGTGTGAAGGCTCTCCCGCATCATGAACTGTCTCGGGAGGCAGCTGTGGCACTCTGAAAAAGTCTCTAGAAATGAAATCCTCCCAAGTGATGCCCTGCTCTGCCAACTGATGCAACACTATGATCTTGATCAAAGCGTAATGGTATATACTCCTGTACTGCTGCACTGGGCTCGTCTTATTTTGCACAAACATCACCATCCTCTCTATGTTGCGATATATGAAGTACGGAATATTCATCATACGTACCCTTGTGAAGTGCATCAACAAACGAATATGGTACGCAAAAAGACGAGCATACCTGCCCTCACAACTAAAATACTGAATGATGAGCTTCATCAGCGGTGCATACTCATCTCTCAAGAATCTGAATGGAAAAACTCTGCTCAAGTAACCCATATATCCAGTTTTAATATATGGCTGATAGTGGAATTTCTCTAAATGCTGACCCTTGTTCCATTCCTCGCCCATGTTTGGTATACCAGTGGCTTGAGAAATAGTCAAGGGTGACACAATGAAATCAACCCCAGCAAGACTTACCCGGCCATCCCGTAAATGTAGAACAAACAGACGGGCCAATTCACGATGAGGCCGGGTTTGTGCAACCATCTCACAAAATCTGAAACATGACAAATATCGAAAACAATCCATTGCTAATGGACATGCCTGCAACCGAGCCAAAGAAGTAGGCTCCTCTCTGCGATGATTACCACTTATGTTATCTCTATGAGACCCCCGTGGCACATTACCTTCAGTCACCGAATCACTGCCTGACCCTTGCTCATACTCTGACTCTGTCTCTGACATGGCTCTGAACAAGCTATTGGCACTATGTATACTGATATAAATGCAGTGAAAACAAAGTTATGATGTGTGTTTTAACACCCAACAAATATCCCCCACCGTCAAAACACCATAAGGAAACAAACAATGATAATATCTCTGTTTTAGGTGGATTGAAAAAGAAGCACAGTCTCTGTTTTAATTGCAAGTGAAACTTGACCAAAGGAAGCAGGCAGCCTTTAGAATATTGAGCAAATCTTGTCAAAGGGAGCAATGCATCATATGAATGTGTTTGTCTATGAGCAATAACAACAGAGTTATAAGTGTCAATGGGCAGTGAAAACAGAGTTATGAGAATGTTTTTATCATTGGGCAGTGAGACACAACATGACCATAATCACCATGGAACACAAGCCTTGACAATGGTAAAGCAATAGCGATGGCCACGATGGTATAATGGGTATGAAAACAGTGGAGTTTTGATAATATATGCAAAAGTATAAGATAGGAGAAAAACTCATGCAACCATCCATATTCATTTAAAAACCCTGAAGAACAATACTGCCATGACTGTAGGGTTTAAATCTTCCATTTCAAATGTTTGAAGTCATCAATGATACCACCAGCATATTAAAAACCATTGAGCAATTGTTAAAAACCTGTTTGAAGGCCACTGGAGGCGATCCAAAATGAAACTGGGCGCTCAAATCGATTTTCCGGAATTTTGCTGGCGAGTGGGTCGCTCTCCTCCAAGTGGGTCGCTCTGCCCAAGTGGGTCGTGCCCATTGTAATTTTGCACTGCGAAAATCACCCAAGTGGGTCGCTCTGCCCAGGTGGGTCGCTCGCGCCCAAGTGGGTCACTCGAGCTCCAAAACCCTGTCAACGATGTTTCAAAACTTGAATTCGGCCCTCAAACTCCAAATCTCGATTTGTATGCTGTAGATTGGTGGAAATGAAACTTGTTTGGCTTTTTATATATGATGTAAATATCTTTCACAATCAGATTTGATTCAAATCTAATTGATAACCCATATTACAATGTTTTTGAATTTTCACATTTGGCTTTTTAATACAATTTATTTTTGGCTTTTCTGAGCTCAGATTTGATGATTTTTTTGTCTTCTTGCAGGGGTATGGCTATTTAGCTAAGGAAAAGACCAGAGGTCTGCTTTGAAATTTTCTTCTTGGTGAAATAAGCACAATTT
>JAXQQM020059311.1:0-41556 GCA_034641835.2 Pinus albicaulis
TAGAAGAGCGTAACAGGCAGCGTGATTTTTTCCATATATCCGAATCACAGTTGTTCTAATTGTTAGGTGGAGAGGTTTAGTCTCCATAGGTCTCAAAATTCAAAAGTACATCGCCGAATTGTCATCATAGTCCTATGGAATGTGCCATACGTTTCATATATTGAAACATAAATTTTTCAAGTTTGACAAGTAATTTCATATATTGAACATAAATTTGTCGAGTTTGAGAAGTAATACTAATTTCAAATGGATTTTGAAAAGGAATGGTAATTTAGGCAATAATTTTGGATGGATGGTGATTTTGTTGTTTGGTTTTTTATATTCTCCAGTGTTATTTCACATGGTGTTAAAATTTAGAGGTGCATGAGTGAGCATGAAAAATGAGATTAAGCGGATAGAATATTCAACTCTGCAAAATATAAAAAGATAGCATTTATTTCCTTGGCCAGGTATTAACTATGTTATGTATAGTACACTCTTCCTGTCACTTATGAAACATATCTGGTCTAATTTGGTGTCAATATCAAGATCATGTAGCCTCTCAAATGTTTTTTTAGTTGGTACTTGGAATCATATTCTTTGGTTTACTTTCACAGATGGTTAAAATTTAGAGGTCCATAAGTGAGCATGAAAAATTAGATTAAGCAGAGAGCACATTCAACTCTACAAAATATAAAAAGATATCGCTAATTTCAAATGGATTTTGAAAAGGAATGGTAATCTAGGCAATAATTTTGGATGAATAGTGATTTTGTTGTTTGGTTTTTTATACTCCAGTGTTCTTTCACATGGTGTTAAAATTTAGAGGTGCATGAGTGAGCATGAAAGAGATTAAGCGGATAGCATATTCAACTCTACAAAATATAAAAATATATCATTTCTTTCCTTGGCCAGGTGTTAGCTATGTTATGTATAGTATGCTCTTCTTGTCACTTATGAAACATATATGGTCTAATTTGGTGTCAATATCAAGATTATGTAACCTCTCAAATGTTTTCTTAGTTGGTACTTGGAATCTTATTCTCTGGTTTACTTTTACAGATGGTTAAAATTTAGAGGTCCATGAGTGAGCATGATAAATTAGATTAAGCAAAGAGCACACTCAACTCTGCAAAATATAAAAAGATATCGCTAATTTAAAATAGATTTTGAAAAGGAATGGTAATTTAGGCAATAATTTCAGATGTATGGTGATTTTTTGTTTAGTTTTTTATATTCTCCAGTGATCTTTCACATGGTGTTCAAATTTATAGGTGCGTGAGTGAGCATGAAAAATGAGATTAAGCAGATAGCATATTCAACTCTACAAGATATAAAAAGATATTATTTCTTTCCTTGGCCAGGTATTAGCTCTGTTATGTAGAGTACACTCTTCTTGTCAGTTATGAAACATATCTGGTCTAATTTCGTGTCAATATCAAGATCATGTAGCCTCTCAAATGTTTTCTTAGTTGGTACTTGGAATCATATTATATGGTTTACTTTCATAGATGGCTAAAATTTAAAGCTCCATGAGTGAGCATGAAAAATTAGATTAAGCAAAGAGCACAGTCAAATCTTCAAAATATAAAATGATATCGCTAATTTCAAATGGATTTTGAAAAGAAATGGTAATTTAGGCAATAATTTCTGATGGATGGTGATTTTGTTGTTTTGTTTTTTATATTCTCCAATGTTTTTTCACATGGTGTTAAAATTTAGAGGTGCATGAGTGAGAATGAAATATGAGATTAAGATGATGGCATATTCAACTCTGCAAAATACAAAAAGATATCATTTCTTTCCTTGGCCAGGTATTAGCTCTGTTATGTATAGTACACTCTTCTTGTCACTTATGAAATATATATGGTCTAATTGGTGTCAATATCAAGATCATGTAGCCTCTCAATTTTTTTTTTAGTTGGTACTTGGAATCATATTCTCTGGTTTAATTTCACATATGGTTAAAATTTAGAGGTCCATGAGTGAGCATGAAAAATTAGATTAAGGAGAGAGCACATTCAACTCTGCAAAATATAAAAATATATCACTAATTTCAAATGGATTTTGAAAAGGAATGGTAATTTAGGCAGTAATTTCAAATGGATGGTGATTTTGTTGTTTGGTTTTTTATATTCTCCAGTGTTCTTTCACATGGTGTTAAAATATAGAGGTGCATTAGTGAGCATGGAAAATGAGATTTAGCGGATAGCATATTCAACTTTGCAAAATATAAAAATATATCATTTCTTTCCTTGGCCGGTTATTAGCTCTGTTATGTATAGTGCACTCTTCTTGTCACTTATGAAACAAATCTGGCCTAATTTGGTGTCAATATCAAGATCATGTAGCCTCTCAAATGTTTTCTTAGTTGGTACTTGGAATCATATTCTCTAGTTTACTTTCACAGTTGGTTAAAATTTAGAGGTCCATGAGTGAGCATGAAAAATTAGATTAAGCAGAGAGCACATTCAAATCTGCAAAATATAAAAAGATATCATTTGATTTCTTGACCAAGTATTAGATCTCTTATGTATATTACACTCTAGCTCAATCCAAAAAATTATATAGACTTGAGAGCTACTCCAAATTCATTTCTTTAATTGAAAAAAAAAATCATTGTTTTCTGATACAAAATTATGTAAATACATACAGACAGAGCAGCATTTCATAGAGATTAAATAACATGACTATACACCAAGAGATTAATAGAGCTTCAACATACAGACATAGAGCCACATTTCACAGAGCGATTAATCAACGAGACTATGCACCAAGATGATTTGATGTACAAGACCAAGCAGGTTCCATGGTATATTACACTTTGGCTCAATCTGAAATATCATATAGATTTGAGAGCTACTCCAAATGCATTTCTTTAATTTAAAAAGAAACATTGTTTTCTGATACAAAATTATGTAAATACAGACAGACAGACAAAGCCACATTTCACAGAGATTAAATAGCAGGACTATGCACCAAGAGATTAACAAAGCTTCAACAGACAGACATAGAGCCACATTTCAGAGAGATTAATCAACAGGACTATGCACCAAGATGATTTTTTGTACAAGGCCAAGCAGGTTCCATGGTATATTACACTCAGGCTCAATCCAAAAAATTATATAGACTTGAGAGCTACTCCAAATGAATTTCTTTAATTGAAAAAAAATCATTGTTTTCTAATAAAAAATTATGTAAATATAGACATACAAAGCCACATTTCACAGAGATTAAATAACAGGACTATGCACCAAGAGATTAGCAGAGCTTCAACAGACAGACATAGAGCCACATTTCATAGAGATTAATCAACATGATTATGCACCAATCCAGATTAGTTCTTATCCATAGGTTCGAGGGACTGGATCGGTGACCACATCTCCATCTCCCTACCTCCTATGATAATCATTATGGGGCTGGGGGTTTCCCCTCCCATCCAGGTTCGATGAGAGGGAAGAAACAAGGAAGAATGTTTAAAATAAAAAATGAATGAAAGTCTATGTACAGATAGGGAAGAATCGAGGAAGAATGTTGCAAACGAGAGTAATACTTGGGGGAAATTAATGTTTTCATCGAGAATATTTTTGGCATGGGTTTTCACCATTGCTTTCTCAGTGTTGGAAAACATGGTATTTCATGAACATAATGGAAAGTTATGGAAAATTACTATTTTCACCTCGAAGAGGAGGGGAGTTACGGTCTGGATAAAATAGATTAATAGTATTTAGAAATATCTGGTTCCGATATTGATCCAATCCAATCTCCCCACCATCAGACTTGTAAGAAGCTATTGGGTTAAGTCTATAAGTATCTGGTCTTGATTTGACCTAGGGAATGGAAAGATGAATCCAGATGGTTAAGGGATTAATTCAATCTGTTGATATAGTAAATCAGTTTGTAGAGATAAGTAACTAACCCTCTCATTTATGTTAACACTATCTAAGGTCTTTCCTCCATACAATCTTTTGCTAGATTCTACGATAAGGTATTTCTTCACAACAAGAATGATATGATGTGGTCTTTCTTCCTAATAAGAAGTAGCTCAGAGTATTTCCCCCTAAGTGATAACAAATGGATGGATTGATTAAACAGTGAGGAAGCAGGAGAAACCACACCTCACCTGTGACTGGATAGATTGAACTGACAGCTCAGAGTAATTGGATTGCCTAAAGACTAAACCGCCTTCACTTAATTATGGAAATATGAAGATAGAAATAGGAATATTATCGGTCAAGACATAGGGGAAGGGGAGAAAATTACCATATGCAAAAAATAAATATGAGAGGAACTCATTAGTAGCAAGCAGTTCAATCCATTGATCTTAGAGACCAATAGCCTATTACTTATATACAGGTAAAAGGAAGGAAACGCAGAGCCAATTCAAAAGTGAGTTAACCTATAAAGATTCAGTGAATGGTCTCGCAAAGTCAGATCCAACAACAGAGGCAGTTGAAGCTATTGATTCATAATAAGTAGAAGAAGTATCCTTAGTAGCAACTTGAACAAAACATCAACAATGGAAGCACCCCCCACCTATAGGATAGGGAATACAGTCATCAAAGAAAGCATCCGGGCCAATGCCAGGATTATAAATATACAGGTAAAAGGAGGGAAAGGCAGAGCCAATTCAAAAGTGAGTTAACCTATAAATATTCAGTGAATGATCCCACAAAGTCAGAGCCAAAAACAGAGGCATTTGAAGCTATTGATCCATAATAAGTAGCAGAAGTATCCTTAGCAGCAACTTGAATAGAACATAAACAATGGAAGCACCCCCCACCTTTAGGATAGGGAATACATTCATCAAAGCAAGCATCTGGGCCAATGCCGAGATTATAAATATACAGGTAAATTGAAGGAAAGGCAGAGCCAATTTGAAAGTGAGTTAACCTGTAACGACTAAGTGAATGATCCCGTAAAGTCAGAGCCAGAAATAGAGATAGTTGAAGCTATTGATCCATAATAAGTAGCAGAAGTATCCTTAATAGAATCTTGAACAGAACATCAACAATAAATTCACCCCCCACCTATAGGATAGGGAATACAATCATCAAAGAAAGCATATGAGGCAACGCCAGGTTTATAAGTGAAGGAAGAGGGTAAAGCAAGTAAGCAAAGGTAAACGATAAGAAAATTCAATAACCATGGTAAGCTTGTGGTTCTATTCCGGGCTTATCCCAACGACGGTCTACGTGTTGGGGTGAAAGCATCCCGTGGGATGTGTAAAAGAGTGAAATGTATTCAAACAAAAGACTCGGGGGTAACTCATATAATAAAGGTAATGTCTCTGAGTAGGTGGCTGTAAAATATCGGTGATTCTCTATAAGTGAAGGCAGAGGCAGTTGATCCACCACTAACAAACGAAAGGTAAGTTGTTCGAGATCAAGAAGAGAAAGAAAGCCCTATTGGAAGCGAACTTATATTTTTTTTTTTCGCACGGGTTTGCACCATTTCTTTCTTAGCGTTGGAAAACCAAAATTTTCTTTCCATCTTAAATAATGTAAAATAAATAAATTACATTACCATCCTAAAAACTAATTCTCATAAACTTTGGAAATTATCACTTTTACAATCTCATTTAAAATTTGTTTATATATCTTAAATTTTTATATATTTAGAAATATGGGTGAAATATAAATTGAGATGAGGAGATAGAGCACCTGGAACTGAGACAGGGAGGCAGAGCAGATGAAGAGGATGTAGAACGAGAATGCCGAGGATGTAGATTAAACCCTACACAAATCCTGCAAACACAACAAAACATGAAAATAAGATTAAAACAAGAAAAAAAACCATAAAGAAAAATAAGAACAAATAAGAAAAAAAAGAACAACCTCTCGTTTACCTTCGCACCTTCGCTTCTCTCCTACTGGTCTCTGCTGGTTCAAGATCGGCGCAACACACCTAAATAGAAAAATCGCAGCGCTCTCAGTGGTAATGCAACACAAAACTAAACAAAAACTTCTTGCGGTCTGGGGCCACTATATTTATAACAAAAAATTTCGGCCGAACTTTCATTTCCGATTTTCCTATCTCTGACCAAAAATCTAGTTACGCATGCCGTCAATGTTAATGGCAGAAACAGTTCCGCCGAAGTAATTTCAAAAGTTCCGCCGAACTTTCTAAAAGTTCAACCGAACTTCCTCCGAATTTTGGCCAAACTGTTGGGAGAGTGAAATTTTTGAACGCGTTTCTCACGAAAGTGTAACCCAATTTCACATTTTTACCCATAAGTTTATGTGACGAGAGTGTTATAGCTCTGACGCTTCATTCTATCGGTACAATGTCAGATATCCAATGGTTAGGTTTGGTCATGGAAAAGGAATGTCACTCTATTCATCTTTTTGGGGATTACATGCATGTAACTAATTGGTTCAATTCTACTAAGAGATGCACAATCACACACTAATCACTATACTTTAGAAGATTCTATAGTTAAAGCACTCTTTTGACTTGATTACTTGCAGCCACATCTACAAGGAACATAATTGGATGGTAGACTCTCTTTCAAAGGTTGGGGCACTACAGGATATTGGATTTTAGGGGATCATTAAGCGTGTATGTGATCTAGTTCGAGAGTCTGATCGTCCATCCTTCATAGCTAGATAGTTTTTCTCTACACTTGATGGGTGGTTATATCTGCTCTATGGGATCTTGAAGGCTAACTCTCTTAGATAGATAAAAATTTTGGTCATGTTTTATTTTTTGGAGGTCTACCTTATGTATTTTGATATTAGTTTATAAATGTATATGTTTCATCGATGGTAATGGATTGATATGAGGGTCTACTCAATTTTTTGGGTTTAATTCAAAACTGGACACTAAATTATGGGGCTTTAATGGCAGATCTCTCTTTTTGAATGCATTATGTGCATTTACGACATGTAACTTTCTTATCTAATAAAAATTATGGTTTTTTCCAAGAAAAAAATACTATAAAATATTTTGTTTTATAAAAAATAAATTTTTTAATTAGAAAAAAATCATAAATTTTCGATAAAAATATTAAAAAATAAAATTTCATTAACTAAAGTAACATAATTAAATGATTAAAAACCCAATAAAATATATGAAAAAAAATAATAATGAATTAAATAATAAAAATATGACATTGTGATATTTTATTTATTTTATGTGAAAATAGAATTTGATCATTTAAATGTGATATTACAATTCAACCAAAATTTTAAAACAACTGAATATGATATTATAACTTTATAATAAAAGTAATTATAAATTTATTAAAAATAATTTTTTTATTAACTAAACATGTGATATTGTGATTCAGCTATATAAATAAAAAGTTAAAAAGTTTTGAAGCACCATCATATTAAAAAGATTTAACTCAAAAAAATTAAAAAGCCAAATTAAATTCATAAAAATATATTTATTTATTTATTTAATATTAAATATAAGTTTTGAACTAATTGTATCCGGAGTGCTTTCATTATTATTCTTATAAAATCCACGTACCAAGTTGAAATAGCATTAAAAATTATGTTTATTTGTAAATTCAATTTAAAAATAAAATAAATTTTCATTATTATACTTATAAAATCCACATACTAAGTTGAAAGAGCATGAAGAATTATGTTTATTTGTAAATTTACTTAAAAAATAAAATAAAATAATGTTTATTTGTAAATTTAATTTTAAAAATAAAATAAAATACGTTGTATGACATACTTTATAGAAAATAAGTAGGCATATTTTTTTTTTCTCACATAACATTATTGAATATATATGAAAAATTAAAAGAATAAATATGAAAAATTAGAAGAATAAATTAGAGATATAACTTTTTGGACATAGTTTTTTTTGTCGTTTTGAAGAATTTTGAATCTTATAGTTTACATAATACTTCATAACATAATATCAACAATTGAACTATCTTTAAGGTATAAAGGAAAACAATGTTAGACAGAATAAAAGCCTAATCTAAAATAGATTGACCTTTCATTTAAGTCAAATTTGTCTTTTTATTTAATTCCACAGGAGCTTCATTGGGGAGCAATACCATACCACATACGTTCACATTGAGGAAAAATTGACATAATATATTGAACATATAATAGGGGTAAAGGGTTCTTGTATTGATAGGTATACAAAATGAAGTTCAAAGTTAATGAAAAAATATAAAGGGGCATAAAAAATATTAATGAAAAAAATGATACCTACAATATCTAGTGAAAATAGGGGATTTTTAAATTGGGAAGGTGTATTGGGTTCATATTGGTAGGGGGTTAAATAATGTGATTTTTAAAGGTATTTTCCAATATATAATCAAATTATAGATATTGTTTAGTATGACATGAGTGCAGGGTATATGTCAGAGATTCATTAAGAAAAACTCTTTATTTAATTCCCTTATTTTAATGAATCTTTTAACTTTCAAAAATAAGATAGGATATTATTAACTATATTAAATTAATATTCTATCAAAATAATTAAATAATCAACCTACTCAATGTTTTTTAAGACCAAGTTAATCCATATGAAACGTGGAATCATAACGTTGATTATCCGACGCTCAACCGTCGGACATCTGACTCCATACGGACGGAACGAGCCATTTGGTGCCATCAGACTAGAATAAGGAGTTGTCGAATATCTGACGCCATAGTGTCACCATTTTTGGTATCTAGGGTAGTGGAGCTATAACACTCCCGTCACATAAAATTATTATAACGTCGACTATTCGACGCTCAATCGTCGGACATCCAACTCCATACTGACGGAACGAATCATCGAGTCTGATTGGACTAGACTAATAAGGTGTCGAATATCCTATGTCAAAGTGTCACCATTTTTTCCATCTAGGGCAATGAATATTCGACGTTTACCTTGATGCATGTCCAAAGAATGTGGGTGTCACAACCGACGTTTTCCCCGTCACATATCTAAGGAATGTGGGCGTCGCAAAATCAACCTCAAAGAATCAAATGTTTAAAGAAATTTTTGCCAGATTTGGCTTCAGATATGCATCGTCTTCTCGTTGAATACGTGAAGTTTTATAAAGGGTCGACTATTCAACACAATCCCACTGACGAGGAGTTGTCTCCAATGTATTGGATAACCGACGAATATACGTCGAATTTTTGCCCCTTTTGTACTAGTGAGTTAATTGACCTCCATCCCTATAGCTTTGTAGAAGAGGGCGAGAGCATTTTTTATTGTGATTGAATCTTGCATAGATCCATCACTAAAAAACAGCACATATTCCATGAAAAGAAGATGTGAGAGGGTTAGATCACGTGCAACCATTTCTCATTTAAGCTCACCTCTTTTTTTTAGCCTCTCCTATAATCTTGCTTAAGTCTTCAGCAATAAGCAGAAACAACAAGGGTGATAATGGTCACCCCTGATGAAGACCTCTTTTGGTGTGAAAAAACTTTGATGCAAAACCATTTATTAATACAAAAAAGGAAACAAAAGTGATGCAACACATTATCCAATTTCTGAAATTGATTTCAAAGCCAAGATGGGATAAAAAAAATCTAATATATATCCAACTAGCCCTATCATACACCTTTGATAAGTCAATACTGAACACCATAACTTTAAGTTTTTTAGTCTTCAAATTATACATGCCTTCTTGCGCGATCCCTATGGACTCATGAATTTTCCTACCCTCTAGGAACAAAAATTTCTCCTTAGAAATGTATTGCAATAACATTGGCTTCTAACTATTGGAAATGATCTTTACTATGATTTTGTAGACATTATTGGAAAGAGATATAGGTTTGAAATCATCAAAGGAATTTTGAGAGTCATTCTTTGGTATGAGAGAAACAAATGTTGAGTTGAAAGCGTCATACATTCTGCCAGACCTTCTGCATTCCTCAATCACTTTTAGAAAATCACTCCCCACCTATTCCGAAGAATTTGACAAAAAAATCTACATGCCACCCATCTAGACCTAAGCTTTTATCCCTTTTAAAACCTTGTAAATATCTCCCAAGTTATTTTTTCAAAATAGGTTCCATTAGCTCTCTGTTAGCTTCTTCATCCACATATCTAGGGAATAGACGAGTAATATTAATTACTTCAACTCAGAGAGGCTTGCTGGGGGGCTTTGAATAGAGATCGAAAATAATTTATGCCAAACTTGGCAAGATCCCTAAAATTTGAGGCTCTACCCCCATCAAGGGAATCTAAGGCTCAAATGGTATTTGTAACCCACCTTACACTGAAAAATCGTTGGAAATTATTGTATTTTCATCACCCTCCTGCAACCAGATAACTCTGTTCTTCAGCCTCTTGGTCTCTTCCATTTCTTCTAGAATCCTTCTCTTAGATGCCTCTAACTGGATGATATGATGTTTATATTCATTTGATGCATATCGTTGTCTTGCAGGATCTACTAGTTTCTCAAGCTCACTTTCAATTTTCTTAAGAGCCTCCTCATCCCTTCTTGTGCCCATTCCATAGCAACTCTTTCAAGTCTATTTAAGTTATCAAAAAATTGAATGGTGCATGATTTAACCCCTTCCTGAACACAGTGATGCCAATGTTCTCTGGCTAGTGCTCTAAAAGCTTCATCCTTCCACTAGAGAGAATTGAATTTGAAAGGGGATTTTGGCTTCCTTGTATTTCCTTGAAATTTCAAAAATATGGGATGATGGTCAGAGAAACCCCTGAGCCCCCCCCATTGGCGAAAACGAGGGAGATTATTAAAAATGGAATATTTTATCAAGAAACGATATGTTCTTATGCAACCATAACATCCCCCATTTCTCTATTTTTTCAGGTCCGTTTAAGTTTTTCCATGTCCACATCGATAAGTTTATGATCCTAAAACAACAAAGTGAAAAAATCTGACAACAAATCATTGTGGGCTTGCTTACCCCGAATCTTAGACAAACCCAGACAAAAATTTAGATCTTCCCCCAGGATTAAATTATATGCTCGCATAAAGATCCGATTCATGACATTGTCCCCAAAAGGAACTATATCACGATAAGGACCGTATACAAAACGATTCTAAGCTCGCATCCAATTTCTTCAGCAAAAATATTAGCCGCCAAGACTCCCTTAGATCCCTAGGAATATACTATCTTAACATATTTATGGTTAAGACCAGTGGCTAAACCACTTGACCCACCTCTAGAATGTACAACCATAAAATACCAACCCAAAAAAAGTGTCTCCAACATCCTTACTATATCTACACTTGAGCCTAAAGTTTCCTGGAAAAAAATGATATCCAACCAGTTCGATAGCACCAACTGTTTCAGAGGTAGACATTTGGAGGGGCTAGCTATCCCTCTATAATTGAATGATAAACATTTCATCAAGTTTGAGATACAAGGGTATGCGCTGCTCTAAGTACCCCTTCCAGAGAGGGCTTTTAACTGAAAACCATATCCTGGCTTGCCTAAACTTTTTCTTTAGATATTTGGGACTTATGATCTCTTAGGTTTTTGGATAGTTTCAAAGGGGATGGAGGCCCAATACCGCGATAGAACCAAGAGGAATGTGGGCTTTAGATATGGAATGCAGATTATAATGGGGACCTCTATCAGAAATCGATGAAGAATCAAAATTTACCGAAAGGGAGGGAGAGGGTTCTGAACAACAAGCAGGTTAATATATAATAGGACAAGGGATAAAACCATAACCCCTATTTAAATTCACTTCATCCCCTAATGTACACATAGGAGAGGAGTTCATAACAAAAGAGCATAAGGAATTGATGAGATTAGAGTTTAGGGAATGAGAGGAGGAGTGAGTACCTGGAACGGATGATGCATCGATGACTACCTTTGCCAAAGGAGAAGTAGGATCATTCACGATCTAATGCTATGCCCAAGAATATTCATCCACGAAGCCTACATATGGGACTTTTGGATGCCCAAAATTTCATTTATTTGCAAAACTACCCCCACCTCCATCCTTGAATCCATTTACACTGCCCCATTTTGACAACTTATTTCCCATATTTCCTTTATAAGGGAGTGGATAGTCTCTCAAAACATGCCCCACCTCATGACATCTCCAACATCATAATAACCTTCATACCAGTATTTTTTTTTATTAAAGCCTCGGTACCAAATGTTTAGATAGGCCACCAAACCCTATTTGGTATCCAAATTGACTAGAATCAATGCATACACCATCTTCCCCATATCCACAAAGGATCTGTCATAGTCAAGAAAAAACCATATCTCATTACCAATTAAACAAAACATGTACTCCATCCAGAGTTGTATTGGAAAGCTAGGCATCTACATCGACACCAACCCATAGCCTAATTTCTCCTTCTCAGGGTTGAAAAGGAGCGACCATATTTTGAACAAGATAGGTGTCGACTCAATATTCCAATTCCTAGTTAATACCCAACTCACCTCGGCTTCCTTACTGAACCTGAGGTAAAACCATCCTCTTTCTAGAGTGCTAACCACAAGGAGAGAGGGCATTGCCTTCCCCGTTCTTGTTTTTCCCAAGATTTCAATTCGTACGGCTAGATAGTTTCTTCCCCTCACACGTCCCACCAAAACTATTCTCGTTGTGTCCATAATATCATCCAACTGAACTCCTTCACCTAGAGTCATATTTTTAACCGCCTCTCTAACTTCAATGCATTTCGCCTTATGTCTGAGCTTCATATGTTTCACCACCTCCTCAGGACCTTCGATTGTGCTCTTTAGAGGGAGAATCTCTTCCTGGGTGCAACCTCCCGAAATTTGCACCCCTAACCGAAACCCCTTGGATTGTAGAGATACCCTTATCAAACCACAAAGATGTCACCATAAGGAAATTAGATATATAAACACTCTTGAGAAACCCACACTTCTTCCTGTGAAACTTAAAACTTCCAATGTTGGACATCCCTCCAGGTCGATCGTGTTGAGAAATGTAATAATTTCCCCATATTCTAGAGGTTTCCCTCTTGACCCCTGAAACCGTAACCCTACCTGTTCTTTTGAAAAAATAAGGGCATCCTCCAACCTATCCAAGCCATTCAAACTAGAACTGTTAAAAAAAAGTGCAATGAATCTATAGCTACCCTAAGATTGATAAACTACTGATACTCCAAATTTGGACATCCTTGGTTTTGTTAATCAAGCCCTTCTGAATACCCATAAAAAATATATGCCTCATGTTGAGCACTATATGAAAGAGTGCATAGATTTTGTTGTTCCAAAGAAAACCCTTTAGCACTGGAAGAGAAGAAAATATCTCGTGTTCACAGAGCCAAATTTCATCCCTGCCACCATTCCAAAATGTTGATGTGGAGGCGTTTTCCATAGGGACATAGATTTGTAGGGATCTGAAGTGTAGCATACGTCTTCGTCCATACTGCCATATCTCTTCCCACAACCCTGATATCGATAGTTGTTACTCAATACTAGATGGAAAATCCCATAAAACTTCCTTCCAACCACAACAGACCTTGAGTCGCTCACTCCACGACTACTCGCTTCCTTTCCAAAAACACTAGGGTTTGCTGCCAGGGTTAAGTTAGCCATCCATACAATTACCACATTAGGAAACCAACACCAATGAAAAACCAAAACCCTAACAAAACCTCTTTTGCTAGCCTTATTCTTCTGCATTTGAGAGAAAAGACTCCAGTTTATGTTAGGGCGACACTTGTTTGTGACATGTGGTCACTGAAGACATGTACATGAGAACCACAAAGCCCATTGTTCCCCCTGTTCAACATCTTGAAAAATCGGTTTAATTATTAATTTATTTTTATTTTTATGCAATTTGACAAAGTCAAAATGTTTTAATTAATAATCATAATTTTTATAATTTTATTTCATTTCATTTTATTTTTTCAATTTAATTTTAATTTTATTTTTGTGTAATTTGACCAAATTAAAATGTGTACATAACATAACTAGCATTTGCACCAAAAGATGCAAAGACACATTGATAGTATTTTCGAGTTTTTTTCACCCTTTGAATATATATACAATAACATTTGAGATAGAAGGATTTCTAATATCTCACTTTATTAGATGAATTAGTAGCTAGTTTGTTATCCCAACTATATAGAGCTAATGAGTAGAAGTCGTACAAAATGTTTTCTAATTGAATGGTCATGTCTACTAATAATTTGCACATAATAATAGTACAAGAAATATTTCCTCTAAAATGTATCTCACAATTGTACTGGCTATTAGATATTGGATATTATCTTATCTCCATTAATTGTAAGTTCCAAAATATTTGGGAAATTTGATGTACTCTGCAAAAATAATTAATAATAATACAAGAAAATTAGATAGACTTAATATAAGAAATAAATGAAAAATGAGTATGAAAATATTACTTCATAAAAACAGTGCAAAATGTAATAGTACAAGGCAATTAGATAAACTCAATATAATAAAGAAATGAAAAATGCATATGAGAATATTACTTCATATAATAATAAAAAATGCAAAATGTGTATGAATATATTGAGAGAAGAAACATGAAGAGGTACAAACATCAAATTGGTATGTTTTGATTGAAAATTACTTGACAATATTGGGGTTGTCTATATGTTTTTTGTATTTTGTTATACTCTTCTGCTGGGTAATACTTGCTATGTTGTGCTATTTTGTTATACTCTTCTTCACCATCAAAACTCTCTGCAACATCATTAAATAAATTGATGTTAAATTGATGTGTCGATTCATAATGTTGAAGACGAGTAGTTGGTCCTCTTATATGGTCCTAGGGCCTTTTTTATAGAATTTCAACCAAAAAAAACTGTAGTTAAGGCTATTCTGTTACGTCCATAAACAACTCCTAAATTAACAGACGATTGAGAGTCTTCATTAATGGAGTTTAACACTTGATCCCATCTTCATTAACTCATGTAAGGTTTCCGATGAAGAGAAGAATTAAAGGCGTTGATTCTACCACTTGACTATGGAAATGTGTTGGAAGTTGAGTCAACGTGCCAAGTTGGGTATCATTTTGTCGTTTGAACTTAGAAAAACCACCAGTACTGTAAAAAATTACCGAGGGTGGAATGCCCAAGTGAAGGCAAAGTGCGAATGGCATTCAGAAAAGTAATGGAACTATAAAATCAAAAAATAACCAAGACAAGTGGATGATATGATTGACAAAGCGGGTATGTGTTTTAAGTTTGATTCATATGCAGAATTTGAATAGTTCGAAATGGATTTGAAACTACCAATGTGTCTAAAATTTAGATTTGGAAAAAAATTAATTGGGCCATTCATAAAGGCTAGACAACATTATAGAGATGTACTTAAAACAAAATTAAAAGTAATTATATGTAATTTGATTCCAACTCTTTATACCATGGATGGTTTTGGAGAATTTTCTTGAACATTTATGTTTTTTTTGGAGGAAAAAACATTGATTTTGTTAATATTAAACAAAAAAAACAATACATTTTGTTAAGGATTAGTCCTTTAAAAAGACATAAATTTTAAAAAGACATAATACTGCTATTGGCAGAATGCTGATCATATGTTTTCAAGAAGCACTTGTAAGTTCAGAAGTAGTATTAGAGAAACATCTGAAAGAAATATCCCACAGAAATACAACAATACAAATCTAAGAAACAAAAAGATTAAACATAGAAGCATGAAGCCAAAATAGTGAACAAAAATGAGAGCCAAATACTAGAATCTATATAAGACAAGCTTATGGAAGTTGGATGGAATTAGGCACCAGCAACTATCCATCCCTAAAATGTTGAACCTGAATGTGCCCAAATTGTGCATGTAATCCTGCCTTTGAAAGAGAGTCTACCCTAGTGTTGCCCTCCCTGAAGATGTGTGGAACCTGAAGTCATTGAAGCAAGTAATTAACATGGTTAATCCAACTCAATAGGGAAGTAGGCTGAAAGTTAGTGAGACCACTCACACCGTCTATCACTGCTTTAGCATCACCATAGATATGTATGGTGTGAAGCTGCAAGTTGTAGGCCACCCATAGAAAACTCTAGAGGGCGAGGATTTCCGCTTTTGTATTCATTTCAGGACCACCATTCCATAAAATGCGTAATTTATCCTTGTGATCAAGCTTGATCCAAGCCCCACACCCATAGATGCCTTGTTGTTCAGCTCCATCAAAATAGCCAACTGGTAAGATCACCGAATGAGGACAAAGGCGATAGGAAAGATCCTTAGGAGGAGGAGGGGTTACAAATTGAGCATCCAACCATAACAATATTTAATTTTGAATCCGATGTTTCACAATCTCCCAACCCTAAAAAATGTCTCGATTCCTAGACAACCATATTTCCCATAAGAAAAAGAAGGGGAGAGATCTAGTTTTATGATCCGTCTTCTCCCATGATTCAATGCAGTGTTCAATAGTGAGGGGCTGCCAGCTTGGAACTTGCAGGAGATTAGAAAACATATGCCAAATACCTAGAACAATATAACAATATAAAAATATATGAGCAACAAATTTAGAAGCTTCTGTGCAAAAAGGGCAGTGCCCGAGACCTGAAAGCCACACTTAATCAGATTGTCCCAAGTGAGTATCCTATTCCTCACAACTAGCCAACCAAATAAGATGATCTTGATTGGGATTGATCTCTTCCAGAAATTCCTGAAGGATGATTGTTCCAAGGATTGTGTGTTATTAGAGATAATGCCACCATAAATATCTTCAAGCACGATAGAACCTCCATTCACTTTCCTTTCCAAACAATCCTGTCTCCCAAGGGGTGTAAACAGAAGCCACCCAATTTCAACTTATTTGAAAAAATTTTCTCGTTCTCCCGTAGCCTAGGCCGACAGTTCCAGTTGAGTTGAATACTTCCAAATTGGGCATCCCTATTTCCAGTGGGAGATGACCTGGCTTAAGAAAAAAATACCTTTATGTACCAGAGCATGCATGAGGTGTATCTCCAAATTTAAATTTGCGGGAGATCCTTGGATGTTGTCGACTCCAAAAATAATATGTTGTCCATTCCCTAAATCCAATAAAATCCTGCTTGAGAGGAGGTTTGCCACTCACCTGAAGCCAAG
Source organism: Pinus albicaulis (assembly GCA_034641835.2). Taxonomy (NCBI): domain Eukaryota; kingdom Viridiplantae; phylum Streptophyta; class Pinopsida; order Pinales; family Pinaceae; genus Pinus; species Pinus albicaulis. The sequence goes on from JAXQQM020059311.1 coordinate 16,938, forward strand.
ACAGATGTAGGAACCTCTGCGTTGGGGAAGAGATTGCAGTCTATATAGTTGCTGTAAATCTCGGTTAATTTGGTACTTGGCACGCAAGAGAATTGGCCAGAGTCCTGAACCTGCGACTTCCCGCCAGAGGGACTTAATTAGGAGGGTCTGTGAGAAGGAGCGGATGTCAAGTAGCCTCCAGCCACCAAACTTCTTGGGAATTTTGATCGAATCCATCTTACAAAGATGGAATTTTTTAGGGCCACAAGCTCCCAACCCAAAGAAGTTTTAAATGATAGCCTTAATCAAGGAAATAATGTGAGCATGTAAGAAAAAGAGGTGTGCCCAATAGACAAAAAATTGTTGAAGAACAACTTGGATGAGGATGAAACGACCCCCCAAAGATTACCACTTATGTGTCCAATTGTTCAACCTTTTTCTTAAAATTTTCGAGGAGCCAGTACCAATCTTTGGTGCGATAGTTTCGAGGTTTAAGTTTGTAGCCCAAATACGTGAGACTTTCTAAGAGCAGGGAAAGTTTCACTTGAAAGAAACCTGCGATTATTTCCCAATCCTTGATGTATCCAAAGGCAGATAATAAGATAGATTTTGTGCTATTAATTTCCAAACCCGATGTAGCTCAATATTGGAGAAATATGTAATGAAAATTAGACCACTGGGCTCTCGAAATTATTCTGAAGGCCATGATATCATCCACAAATAAGGAGTGTGTGATCGAGATGCCTTGAGAAATCTATATTCCATCAAATATTCCCCTCCTGTGTGCTTCTTTGATGTGAGTACTGAGCCCATCCATAATAAATATGAAAATAAGAGGTGAAAGAGAGCAACCTTGGCAGAGACCCCGTCCAACACGAAAGAATTCAGTGGGCAGCCCATTTATAATAATTGGAAACCAAACTAGAGATATACAATTCATGATCCATTGCACATTTTGATTTGATAGTCCTATCTTGTAGAGAACCAATTGGATGTAAGACCAATCAGCGTTTTCATATGCTTTGTATAGGTTGATCTTCATGATGAAAAATTCCATATTTCTGGTGTGAATGGAATGCAAGAATTCCTGGGCCGTGGAAATGGAATCATGAATGAGGCGATCAGAGAGGAATCCATACTTTTCACGGGAAATGTGAACTGAGAGGGCACCATAAATTATTTGAGCAATGTCTTTCGAAATCATCTTGTATATCACATTGCAAAGAGATTGGTCTAAAGTCCTGGAAATTTTTTGGGAGAGAGGAATTTGGTATAAGTGCTTGGTGTTAATTTCGCACAGAATTCTCCCCAGAATCTGAGACTCTTGAACAACACTGAGGATATTTTCCACCATGTTGTCAAAAAAGTGTAGATACATCTCCACCGGCCAGCCATCAGGACCAAGACTTTTATACCAGGAAAATGATTTGAGAACCGACTATATCTCTTCCTTGGTGACTGGTTTGCCTAGAGCCTCATTAGTAGCAGCATTGAACATGCAAAGATACAAATCAAGGGCCCATATTTGATCAGAAATGCCGACCCCATCCCTGCGACAGTATAATTTTGAAAAAAAATTGAGAGCCTCCCTCTAGATATCCGAAGTGGATAATACTAGATTGTCATCCATTGACTCAATTTTCCAAATTGAATTTTGATTTCTCCTATTATTAGCATAGTGGTGGAAAATTTGAGTATTGTGCTCACCTTATCGAAGCCAAACTTCCCTACTCTTTAGTTCCCAAGTTATTTCATGTACTCTTAGTATTTCATTTTTACGGTTCTCCAATGACGATAGTACCGAGAAGGAATGTGGCTCTGGATTGCTACTTTCTATTAATTTGTAAATTTCCTCTATTTTCCTTGCAATAGATTGTAACTCTACAATCATCTGTTTTTCTTAAGTCATTCCCACGTCCTAGTTCTGTTCTTCAGTTCTTGTAACTTTTGAGTGAAACAATGGGATGTTGATATGCCTTGCAAATTCTCATCCGATTTCTAGAAATTCCTAACTATGGCCTGGTAATTAGGATCTTCTAGCCATACTCTATTGAATTTGAAGGGAATTCTCTTTCGAACTAACTCCAAACACGATTTGAGGCAGATGGGGAGGTGTTCAGATAAGGTTTATTTAATTACAGATGACCTCAAATTATGAAGGAGTTCAAGCACACTTTAGTGGACCCAAAACCGATCAAGTATTTTTGCAAAAAAGGAATCACAAGACCTATGATTGGTCCAAGTTAGAGAGAGAGGTGTGGGACATATGTCAACAAGATGGTGATCATCAAAAACCTGAGATAATATTTCGGCAAGGGGGTCCGGACGACTATGGGAGCCCCAACATTTAGCATAGGAAAAGGTAGCATTTAAATCACCCAAGAGAATGAGGTTGCGAATGTTTAGTATTTCAGAGGAACTGACATAGGACAAGAAGGATGATCAATTGCGATAGGGGGAATACATATTCATCAAATGAAAGTGCTCTGAGAAGCCCCGAATTCTACCAGAAAAGAGTATGCCAGCAAAAAAATGAAAAGCATGGAATTTTTCAAAATGGGAGTTCCACATTACAATTAGACCACCCGATAAACCCTTAGAGTCGACTCTAGGAATGTGCCAGTTGGGTCAGATAGAAAGGAAATGTGAATGGATTTTGAAGCGGGACACATGGTTTCTTAGAAGACTGTAATAAAAGGAGATGAGACTGAGAAAATATTTTTGAGGCTAAGGTACTTGGAGTGATCTCCAAGGCCCCAGATGTTCAGAGATATTATGTGGTTCATGGGTAAAATGGAGTGGGAATGCATTCTCTAAGTGCCCAAGATTCAAAAGATGAAATAATGGGAATATCTCGCAAAACCTACGGATTAGTCGAGAAGTAAGATCTTGATTTTTGTCTACCTCGAAAATGTCGGCTTTCATTTTTCTCTTTTTTTCGAACAACAATATTTTTTGCAGATGAGGGGGAGATAATGGGGCAAGGATAAAAAAAATGGTCTTCATGTATGGTGAGAGTCGCCATGTCGAGATCCAGGTTCATAAAAAGGAAATCACATTCGCTACCAATCTAGTTACAAGGAGAATCCGACAACGACCCATTTCGAGGAGAAATAGGGCGACCCATTTCAAGGCGAATCCAGGTGCAATCCATTTCCGGGGGCAGGGATGGGAGTAGGGGAGTCCATTTAAAGAGATGGCATGGAAAGAGAATGGGCAGGTGGGTCAGGAGGATGAGGGAGAGAAAATGATGGATTTTTGAGCATGAGAATTGAGTCTGATGGGGGAGCGGGGGCATAAGACATACCTAGATCTGTGTATGAGGAGAAAAATTTAGTATAGTTGGTCATGGTCTACTTGGGGGTCTCCTTAGAGTGATTGGATGAGGCCATGGTTTGAACAATGACCAATGGATTTGAAGGGATGTGTGGGGTTGACATAGGCGAAGACGAAGAAATATGATGAGAATTGAGGGAAGGAGATGACAAAGGCATACCTTTTACACGCTGAATCGATGATTTGATGTCCAGTGCATGACCATTGGAACCCTAAGCAACCTGGGATATACCAAAGTGTTTTTCCTACCTCCAACCTCGATGGCATCTCCTCATCAAATGACCAGTTTGATGGCATAAGAGACAACGAAAGGGAAGCCCCCAATAATCTACCCTCTGACGATGTCGCATGCCTTTTCAAGAAAATCAATATTGCCAAGGAGGCCCCCAGAAAAGCTTACCTCCACTAATAGCCAAGCTATACATTTTTCCATGGCTCCCATACAACCCGGGTCAACATACTAGATCCTTTCAATAGAATTCCCAATCGTTGATAGAGGCAGATTTGTCCAGAATTCTAGGGGAAACCCCGAGAGTTTAACCCACACAATACTATTTTTGGGAGTTTTAGAGATTGAGTTGAAGCCAATATACCATTCGTGAAGCTGCAAGAAACTCCCACAGCGGACCCAAGTTTTGCTGAGGATTTTGGAAGCGTCCTTCGAGTACAAGAAATAAACACTGAACCAAGATTTCATGAGTTTGCTGTCTTTAGGGGGGTTTCCGACCAATGGACCCCAAGTGCTCTTCACCCAACCCTGCATATCTTTCTCAAGCATCTCCACAAACACCCAACGACCAACAAGAGAGGGTCTCTATAAAATCGTTACTCGACCCCATAAATCATCATATCTGAAACTTAATAGCTTGATACAGGTGCTAGCAAGAGTGTTTTGTTAAAAGCCTGAGTGACCCATCTAGAATTCTTGTGGCATCCATTTGGGCGCTTGAGATGACCAACCTGATGAGTCCGATGAGACAAACAATGTGATTCAGGGAGGGAGTCTTTCTCGGAATAGAGAGGCGTCGGACAATGAGCCTTCCACACGAAAAGAAAACTTCTCAGCGTCCAATGTTTCCTGTATGAATGCCTCGTGAGATGATGTGTCAGTATCAAAAGGGTCCTTGCCCACTTCCATATTGTTGTAGTTCTAAGGAGAATAAGGCCCAGGGCGGACGAGACAATAATTATTTCAACAACCCCCAATCTGGTTTGAACAAAAAGGATGAGCCAAATTAGAAAAAGAGAGAGAATATCTTGAATATTTTAATGACCCTGCTCAGGTGACGAAATTGGAAATTCTAAAAAATTGCAATCTCGAGGAAACACTGACACGAACAAGCGATGTGTTAAATGATGCAACCACCCAGGATTTAGACTGGACAAGGTAGGATATCCCTAAATAGGGTATGTATTGGGGGCCATTTATTAAGGGTTAATGCCCCGTATTAACTATAATTATTGGAACTAGTGGTCTGTTAACAAGAGGGAATGTCAGCGATAAAAAGCATCGAGAGTGTTCCACTAGATCCGTTGGGGGCTAGATGTACTGCAGAATAGTAGGGCAACGTCAGAGAATCTGAATGCAACAATACGAATGGGATAAATCCAAGGCTATGTCAGAAAGTAGTTGAGTTCAAATTTGTGTTAGGCAGCTAGACTCGAAATTTTGTTTAACGGGTCATCGTAAAATAAGGTAGTACTAGAAATGCCATCTGGATTTGCAAAGGAGGATGGTATGGAGAAATGGAATTTCTTCAATGCTAGATATGGTAGCAACAACAACAACAACATCCCATGCAACGCCACTAGCGGTTACAATAGTGAAAACCAAAGTCCTTGCACAGTTTGGAAATGATAAAAGAGTCTAGCCATTTCTTCCACAAGTAACACAGTTTCGACTGTTCCAAGGAGTCTGAGGAGTCTGAGTCCTTATTCAGTCCAAAATTTAGTTTAATGGTTGAGTTATTTGACATATTGGCACCTATTGGGAGGACCACAATGAATGATCACTATCAAGTACATAAGGTATATAGCAATGAGAACCGGAAATAGAATGTGGAGTAACTCCACATTAACCTCCAAGAGCATTGCTCGAATGAAGTCTGCCACTCCGAAAAAACAAACCATGTGTTTAAAAGAGCCCATACTCGTTTGTATTTCTAAACCCAACAAGAGGCAGAAAAACTCATTCTGTAAACCATGAATAATTACCACCCAATTTTACTTGATCTTAATCCTTGAGAGAGATTCGAAAGCCACAGACATTGATTATTTCTGAAAACAGTAAGCCATGATGACACAGACCAAAACAAAAAAGGCTCGGAAATGTTTGAGTCTTACCATAATTCCAAACAAAAATTTTATTTTTCTTAACTTCTTGGGCATGGAACATCGACTTCTTTGCGAAACTGGCTACGGTGGCTAGCTCGTTGAACATTTATGTATGCAATGAGCGTTGAGAGGTCTATAACAATGGAAAACATGCCATTAATACCTAAATCTTTGGACATTTATTTTAAGTTACATTTTTTTTAATAGTCCAAAAAAAAACACAAACACAATTATTAAGCCATTCACTAACAATATTATTCTATTTGCAGTGCACAAGTCGAAGCATTCTTTGGATAATCATGGTTAACATAAGCGCCACCTCCAGTGAGGCAAATTCGATTTAAATTTTCCACTATATTTAAATACATTAGCGTGGAAGCATTAATAAATATGACATGGTCATGTTAGCATGATTCATGATAGATAGACTTTCATTGTTGAGATTACATCCGGACAAATTCGCAGGGGTTTTATCCCACCATACAAGTTGGGAAACCCAATCTTATTGTTTTACGAGATGCCCCTCAAATTCGATTAGATGAATTGAAAATTCTATATCTATGGTTATGGTGGCATACATCTAAAACTAACAAACCGGTTGAACCATCATCTGCCTTGTTCTGATCAATTTAACTCTATTGGTAATTTAATTATTCCACAGTTTCAATGAATCATTGGAATCCACCACGTATCTAGACTCAGGTAGGTTCCCCAAGGCGTGTGGTGATTTCATACAAGGATTTTTTTGGGTGACGAAATTTGAAAGGAGCCATGAATCTTCCACTTGGCCCTCTAGACATGACACATGCCTATCACGTGGTTTGAAATTTTAATGGTTGGGCTTTGAACAGAACATTCTGATGGTAGAAAAACTAGGATTTGAAAATATTAGGGTTCATTCATTAGACCTATGCTACGCTCACTCTGTTAAGCAACCAATTCTCACTGTATTCCTTTGACCCATGCTCTCATTTTCTTAATGGACCCTTTAAATCCTAAACATAAGAATCATTTTCATTTAGTTCTCTGCTTGAATATATACCCACTACATTACCTTTTCTCTAGTTCTTCAATTGATGAATATTGGTTCCCTAAAGCCCATTTATAGAGATTATTTTTTTGGCTAATTCCTTGATTTCCATGTACACTGAGTTCAGGTGTTTAGTGTGGTAGTATCCATCATTCTTTTTTTCATCATATGTATCTAATTCGAAACCTATTTTGGATAATTTTTCTCGAGTCATATGCCATGGTTTTATATTATCTCATGATTTAATCGGTTTTTTATTCCCTCATGATTTGATTTTGGATGCTAATTTATGGCTTCGTTTGGATAGGTTTTTGGAGTGGGTGCAACTTGACGACGGTCATCCTTTTTCTTGGAAATTTTGAACCCTCACACCACCTTTTTCCTATTTTTGTAATAGATGAATATTGTTTCCTTAAAGGGCGTTTATTATAGATTATTTTGTTGGTTAATTCATTGATTTCCTTGTTTGTTCAGTTCAAGGGTTTAGTGTGCCACGATCAATTTTTATATATTTCGTGACATGTATCTAATCTGAACCCTATTTTATCTCATTTTTCTCAAGTCAGATGCCATGGTTTTATATTCCTTCATGATTTTATTTTGGATGCTAACTTTTGGTTTTGTTTTGATAGGTTTCTAGAGTGGACGCAACTGCACAAGGGTTATCCCTCTCCTTCAAAATTTCGAACCCTCAGTAATTTGATTTGGGCATCCATTTTCAATTCGCATAGTTGGGTTCTTGGGAGGGGTATCCATGTCACATGTTAGCATGTTTCCTAGATTATAGGTTTCCCAACAAGTGATCGGACCCCAGGCATGACAATGACCACTAGCAACACTCCTACCACACCTACCTTACCTAATCAAGCTTGTGTTCTTGAGTCTGAAGGACACTGATAACTCACTTGCCTGCCTACTTGACTAAAATTTCCCATGCTTCCATTTTTTGAGTTTTTGACACTAAGAAAGAATACACTGTGTTCCAATTTCTATCGTGTCAAATTTCCTCACTACACCTACAACCTTGCTTTGGATAGTGGGGATCAAAATGATATACACTGAATGGGGCGAAACTTATCCAAGTGTTGGGTGACATCCGAGTGACATGTATGGCTAGCTTGAGCTAGTGACAGAGTGATGATATATTTTCCGATGGTCTCTTATCCAATTATACATTCCTATCATTGACTATTTTATTGTCTTGTTCTAGGCGAAGTCAATAACACCCTTTACAAGAGTAATAGGTTTTCAGAACCTTGAGATAACAATTATAGCAAGAGAAAAGAGTTTGTAGTAATGAACAGGATCATCACAATGGGAACTCACTATTTCCTAAAGAGGATAATTTCTTCAAAATCATCATGGTACACTCACTTATTCTCAACGTTTTAATTTATTTGTACTTGTATTAACTGTACTCAATGCATACATGAAGTTTTGAGTTATTTCCTATTGTTTTCTGCAACATTTTATAAATAAATATGTTCTTGTTACTAATTTTTAGCCATCAAATTTATAGTTATCATAAGATTAGAGTCCCTAATTTTACTTACACATTGGTTTGCTTCAATGGCGGAGGAAAATCGAGTAGATGTTACCTAGAGAATTGCAGGAAGAAGGATCTGCATCCTTGGTAAAGAGAAAAGAGGATAATGCTTAAAGATTTCTGCACTAGAGTCGAAAAATTTAAGCCAAACCAATCCAGACCAGGGTTCGAAGTCCATAAATACATGCAAACAATAGGAAACATTATTATACGTAAATAAAAATCCTATGATAACAAATACAAATATCAAATAAGAAACAAAGCACGTGAATGGAGAAAAATTACCAGTGAAACGTCCGCAAGAGAAATTACTAGCATGAAAAGTTCGCGGGATCCTTTGCAATTCACCAACAATATAGAGAAATGAATGTTGAATATTTGCAACAAAGGGCACCAAAAATATAGATAGAAATGAAATTTGAAGAATTGTAGCAAATGTCGCCAACAATACAGAGAAATTAATATTAAAGAATTGTAGCAAAGGGATTCATGACAAAGGTTCAGGGGTTTTTTTGTAGCAGAGAAAAAACAAAACAAAGACAAAGGAGAAAGATTAAAGGGTTCCATTCCAGAACCATAGACCCTAAGCTATCTTTATATTTGTGGTGGTGGTCATGGGGGCTTCACTAGGGGAGCAATACCATACCACGTGCATTCATATTGGGGGATATATATTGAGGAAAAAATGACATAATATATTGAGCATATAATAGGGGTTAAAGGGATTTTATATGTTGTGTATATAAAATGGAGCTCAAATTTAATGAAAAAATATAAAGGGGTATACAAAATGTTAATGAAAAAATGGATACCTACAATATCTAGAGAAAGTAGGGGTTTTTTAAATTGGGAAGGTGTATTGGGTTTGTATTGGTAGGGGGTAAATAACATGAATTTTAGAGGTGTTTTCTAATATGTAGTTAAATTAAGGGTATTTCTTAGTATTCCATGAACACACGTGATATATAAAAGGTTCATTGAGTGAAGCCCCCATGGCGGTGACGTACAATAGAACATGTGAACCTGATGGTGAATTTTCCACGTGTGATATTTTTATTGGAGCGAGGTGGATGAAAAGAAAACTTTGTGATCAGCGTAATTATGTGGGACACATGTTGAATATTGTGTCAAGGACGAGGAATCTCAACAGTCTTGCCACGAAAAACCTCACAATATAACTATCGATGTAACAACACATGACAACATCTCTTCCATACTAGGCTCTTCAGACAAGACAACATCTCTTCCATATCGGGCTCTCTAGACAAGACAACATCTCTTCCATACTGCACTGAAGAGCGTATCTCCATGCCATTATTGTATTATTGGAATATTTGTCCAATTTCATCAAACAGTTTAATATTCATCCAAATACTATCAATATCCATTTCACATTTTTGTCTTATTCTTATTCTTATTGTATTATTTCTTCCTATTATTATTATATTATTGGATCTTCTATATTTTTGTGTTTTATTTTGGTTTTTCAATGTAATTTAATGTTTATAATGTTTTGGTTGTTTAACCTTAAAAGAAATAAATTACTTCTTTCCGAATATACAATTTAGAGGAAAGTTATATTTGAATTAATAAAACTAAAACTAAGAGTACAAGAAACATATATCATCATATGGATGAATTTAATTATCATTTCATGTTCCTTGATGATTTTTCTAATTAGTTTCTTAATTCATTAACCTTAGAATTTAAATTATATGTGATGAGTGAGTTCCAAAAATGAATGAAGAGGTTGAGGAAGATGAAAGGAGACTATAATTTTTCAATAAGGGTGACAAGGAAGATCAAGAGGGAATCAATCTTTTCATAGATCAAAATACCATCTCAGTGAACTGTTGGGATCTCAATCTAGTGCAGATTTTCTTGAAGCCAAGAAGGATATCTCTTAAAGAAGAAGCATTTCATTCAAGTTAGTGTTAGTGGCATATAGATCTCCTTTCCCCATAATTGGATTTTGGATGGTGTTGTGAAGCTACATGATAGAACCTTTATTTATTATTTATATGGGTAAATCATCCTTCCTTAGACAAGAATTATTGGATAGGAAATAAATGGTATATATTGGTGAAGAAAAAGTAGACATTTCTTATATGAATGGTTTTTTTTTTCCATTTATATTGAAAAAATTGCTAAGAAAGAGGCAATAGTGAGGAATTATATGTATGTTCAAGTATAATGGATTAATACAATTCTCTTAAAATGAGAAATTGAACTTAGCTATAAGAGATATGTAATATATAAGAGTGTGGCTCTCTAATTTTTTGTTTCACTATAGACACCCAAAATTTTTAAAGTTATTAGGTATTTCCTAGATATTTTTCAATACACAATTCCAAAAATGAGTCAATTAGAGAGTGTTGTATGCATCTTAGTTCCAATATATAGAATGTAGGTATCACTAATATAAGAACTCTAAATTGTTGGAATTTTTAGTGTGCGAAAGGGATTGATTATGAAAAATTGGCATTTCACCTACAAGGTTTTGCATGCGTACATGTAATACAACACACACATACACATATTATAAAACTATTTAGACTTTCTCTAATTTATTAATCCATGAATGTACTTCTTTAGTGAGGTATATTAAAATACAAGTGAAACTATAGTAGTACAATCTAACTTATAAATTTGATGAGCAATGTGTAAGTTGAGGCTAGTTTGAATGTTTTGTTGTCCTTTTTCGTTTAAGTAGTTTTTCTCACAATCTTCATTCCTTCTACTTATGAAAAACAAGAGAGGTTATAGGGTCACCTAGATATCCACTATAAGGATGATTCAATAAAGATATTTGCAGGTGATAAGGTCATGTGTAATAAGATTAATAGCTTTTTCATTATCATGTACTTTAACTCAGCTAGAATAATATATTCAAAGATACCTATCTACACTATTTAGAAGTGAGTAATAAGTGGTGCTAAAAGTAAAGAATGAATAATTTAATGTAACAAGACAAACTTTTCTAAATATCAACCTCTTATATCTTATCGCTTCACCTTTAAAATTTGGTGATATGCACACTTATATCCCAAGTCAATACCATTAAGAGTAGGTGGTTATCGCTATTCTAAAGAGGAAGAAGACAACATATATAAGATCACTCAATTTGATAAAAATATCAAACAATGATGATTTCATATTCAATGAGATTAACCAATATAATAAATACCATAAAGAGATGAAAATGTATAGACAAAAAAAAAATTACAGAATTCAAATGACTTGAAATGAAATAATATAAAACAATTAAAATTGTTGTAGTGACTTACAATGATAATATAAAATATTTTCAACTACTATTAAAAAGAGAATATAACATCAAAGAGGGTTATTTACATAACCTCCAGTGGTCCCTACTAAACGTCTCTACAATAATAATTAGTAAAACCACTAAGTGATCAAAATATAAAAATACAAGTTCCTCATTCATAATTTGACTTCGCGATAGAAAAATATCAATTATCAATTCCAATAAATTGTTACATATGAAAGTACCATGCCAAAAGAAAATACTTGAGGAGCTTTTACTTCATTCTAGCTCTAACTTATACTAAAATTGAATCAGTCCTTGATTAAGGGTACTTACCTCTAAGATCTACATAATGAGGGATCATTGTTTCAATGGTGGAATTTCCCTCCTTAATTTGATTTCCCTCAATTAGAAAATAGAATCAAGATATTTCTAATTGAGTGACTTGAGTATCAAATGCTTAGCTCCTTTGGAGATTGGAGAGGGGGTATGATCATGCTTTTATCTCATGTGGAAGTTGATGGAGATCACCTTTGTAATTGAAATTTCTCATATAAATTATTAGAGCAACTCAAAGAGTTCATGAACCCATCAATATCATAATTTAAACCAAATTATATCTCATAATTCAAAAATCTAATCATGCATAAAAATAAATATGCATGACCAAATATATATGAGAGTCAATATGCATAAACCAAGATGTTCGTAATTACCATATTATTTTTAGAACTAATGTATGCTTTAGTCCATAAAATAATTGATATCAACTATAATATGGGAGTCAAGATCCCACCATTTTTTCTTACCCTCACCCCCAAACTTAGAGGTTTTATGAATAGGATTATGAACCAAAAAATGATGACCTACATATTGCTTTGTATTTTGAACCTTTTATTGTCTCATTTGGATGTTTATTTAAATATTGATTAATATCATATCCCACAATTGAGTAATTAAAACTATGTCATCGTAGCCTACATTTTACTCTACTTCCTTCTAATCGTTCCTCTCCTTCTCCTTGTAACGAACCAACCCACTTTCTTACTAGTGGGGTGGCTACCCGCTTACCCAACTCCTCAAGTAAAGTTAAAGGAATGGGGTAGTAATTTTTTTCTTCATGTCTGATATGCATTCTCCTTGTTGAGGATTCAAATTTATTTAATTAAAGTTGTGGCTCCTTCCTTCCCATGTGAGCACCATGACTCAAAGCTTGATAACTTCCTTTAATTAATCTATGATCGACCCTACTGTATATATATATATATATATATCATCATCATCATCATCATCATCATCAGGCCCCACCACAATCTAACGACCACAGTTCAACGACGTTGTCCTGATTCTCTCATGCTAGCGCTCTTTATACCTCTAATATGGGCCTTTGGGATGCATCATCCTGATCCTTTCCATCCCGTCGACCCCTCTAGGCTGCCCCATTTTAATCATCTGGTGTGGGACCCACTAGGACATGTCATCCATTTTTTTCTATCTTATAGATTCCTTAGCATGCTCCTTTTTTATTTGTTAGGGCCTTATTATCAGGCTTGTGGATATGGTGGGGTTGCACGACCTCCTCTTCCCATTGTTCCATCACTCCAATTTTCGATTACCAATAAAACCCATGCCAATTCACCCCCGTATCCTTACCCCGAAACCCTCTCTTTCTATACTCATTTATAATTCCAAGGTCATTTCTTCAGGATAATTCGTCAGGTGGGGCCTCGTCCCAACTAATGGCATAAATATCAGTTCATGCTATGACAACACGACCCGACCCATGTCACCTCGCATGTTTCATCCCGACCCATACATTTATTGTCAACCTTTGTGCCTGTAAGGTGGGACCTCTAGGACATGTCATCTCAATCCATACACCCTGACTCTCCCATAACACGCACCTTTGGGGATTTAGGGGGCATACCTATGGGTTTACGTGGATCGATGGGCCGCTCCTCTGAAACGAACCTCACTCTCGATTAGCCCACATTATAATAGTGCCATGGTATCTAGCACAAAATCATCCCTAACTTCACCACTGCGAGCTTCCTTATTTTATCTTACGAAATTTTGGCCTATGGGACAAGCTCTCATATGGGATCCACTCTAGCCAATAGGAAGGCTCCTCACCTTCAAGTTGTGAGGAAAAATAACTTGACTCTTAGTCATCCTTGTTGTTCCCTTATTCCTCGAAAATAAATTTATGGGATAAGACCTCAGGGATGAGTTTTCATATGGAAACCTCTTCCAACCAATAGTGGAACCCATGATCTTGTGTGTTAGTAACACATCTCAACTTATGTCACCCCGCCTTTCCTTAACACTGCAAAATAAGAAGTCCCGAGATATGTGTTACACTAAAATTTTTCATCATGACATTTAGCTGTTCATATGGGTCTATCACTACATATATCATGCTCCCTTAGAAGTCAAAAACCCCAAATTTCCTAAACCAAGTCTTGGAATTGGAGAAAAGCTCATTAAAACCCTAAAAATCCTAACTCCGCACTTTTCCTAGTCCTTTCCTGCATACCCATAACTTTTTTCTCTATAACCCGCGACACATCCCACACGTTTTGCTCATTAAACCTACAGACCCCCGTAAAAGGTAAAATAAAAGAAAAAGTAAGTTTTAGAAGCCCAGCTGTTCGAATATTCTCCCAACCGGAGGCTTCTAGAAGCGTAATTAGGTTGAGTTTCATCCCTTCATTCATGAACCTCTATCCCTTCATTAATGGAGTTTATCCCTTGGCATTTGGATCTCAAATCCCTTCATGAGAGGAATTTATCCCCCTCTTTATGGAACTGAAACCACCTCCATTTTCCTGTAAATTGAACTCATGTTTCAGTCTCAAGGGTACTTAGAACTTAATATTTTTAAGGAGAATTGCTGAAGAAATCATACTCTCTATACTTGGAATCATTGGTATGAGAATGATCACATACTCATATCCATAGTTTCATGCTAGTTCAAAGAGGAGAAGGCTTGTCAAACTGAGGGAAAACAGTTGTTCAGGACCCCGGAAGAACCTGTATGACATCAAGGCGACAAGGTTGTAAGGTTACTTATTATTATACAAGTTAATACAAATGGATTCTATTTTCTCATTAAATTGTTCATGTATCTATTTGAGTAATTTAGTTCTTGGATTCCTTGATCACTGAGATAGGTTAGTGTTTTCTGAATCATTATATCTTGTAGGTGCTTTTAATCCTTTTTTCTGTCTTTAATTGTAGGTTTCACATGCTGAAGTGACCTCTTTTGGAGCGACTGGATATAAAGATTACATCAAGCGTTGGACTTCAGGTAGGGGCATGTCCTCATACTTTGTTAATTAATAATTCTGAATCACAAATGATCTAGAGAAAATGGTTTGCATTTGGTTGTTTGTTTCTAGATATCTTTAGGATACCAGGGAGATCGTTCTTGTCCGCAAGGACTTATCCGTGTAACAAAATGGCGACTCCGCTGGGGAATATATGAACTTAGTTTTCCTTTTGTGATTTTCAGTTTGACTTTTGAAAGAGTTTTTTCTGCTTTTGATTAGTCTAAAACCGCGTTGGGTAGATAACTTATCAGAATCCCTGAAAAGTGAATCTAAATTTTTATTTTTTCTGTATTTTTCCTAGCCTCCGCAGTTTTTATTTAAAAACAATGCGGTAACCTCCGCGGTTTTAGTGTAAAAACAATGCGGTACCACACTATTCTTTATTAAAACCTGTGGACTTGAGGAAAATTTTTGAACAATTAATAATTCTCTTTTCTGGAGCCAGATTACCAGATTCTCTATGTTTTCCCCAACTTGCCTTGACTGTCAAAGTCTTATATGTGAATTTCCTTCAGCAATTTCTGTGTTTGAGTGATTTTTCAGCTGATTTGCATTCTATGAACGAGTGTTTGCCCTGTCTTCTTACTGCTCTAAATCAGAAACTTTCATATACCTTAGCTGATTGGTATGTCATCGTTTTCTTGTTGAGCCATTGAATTTATTGCAAATCTTGCTTTTATGAAAATTATACTTTATTTTCATTTGCAAATTTAGAAGACCTTTTAGCTTGATAAGGCCTGAATTTCACATTACACCATTATTGGATGTTTTTTACTTTTGATGAGATTAGCAGAAATTTTCTTGGTTAGATCACAAACTAAGCATAAAAATCCTCAAAATTTTTAGATAGAGTTCAAAATTAGTGTTTTCTTTTAGTTTTTAATTTTATAGGAGTTTTCGATAAGGTTTTATTTTGGAAAGAGTTTGTTAAATAATTTGTAGTTTCTGATCTGTTTGATTAAGGGTTTCATTTCAAACGAGTGATTGATCATTTTTATGAAATTGAGTTCTCAAAGAAATCGTCTTCTTTTCAAATATTTTTGTTTATAAGAGAAAGAATTGATGCTTTGAAAGCTATTTAAATCTCTCAGATCTTTCCTTTAGATAGATTTCATTGAAAATAAAAGAGTTGTACTTTCATTTTGATGCATATTAGCGTATTTTTGATTCGGGTCATAAAAAATCATTGAATTTTCACTTCCATACCTTCTGTCCTAAGAATCAACCAAACTAAAAACAATGCTTAAATTAAAATCAATCTAGATATTTTTACATTTTCTAGGGCATTTTTCCACCAACATGGCTTAAGTTAGTGTCTTGGAACATGTTGTAATTAACATTCCAAGACAGTTAAAACAAACAAGTAGTAATATTGCGGTAGGAAAATCCAATTGTAGGATGTATGCTCTAGGAAGCTCTTCTTAAAAGAGTCAAGCACGAGATCATGTCCGAACCAGTGAGGTAATCATACCTATCTCATTGGGAAAGATAGTAGATGTGCACGTATTAAAAATGGTAAACCTCGAATAGACCATTGTCGAGGAGGCTAGGGTCACTTGTCTGTAAACCTTGGATTATATCAAGGAGCCTTCAAGGGGATTGAGCTAGTTACTCTGCCCTTGCATGTATATCGGATCATAGACTGTTCCCCCAGGTGTATTTGTTCCGATTGGTGACCTTAGTGGCTGTAAAATTTAGGATTCTTTCCCAAGGTAACGGTGGAGGGAAGGTCCCATTGTACCTGGAGCAGACATCGACTAGACTCACTTGGACTCTTTGGAGGGTTCTCTTTACTCGAGATGGTTTAAGTGGAGAAAATTGCACCAGTCTGTTTCATTAAGCAGGTTCTCGGGGTAAATGTTCCAACCACCATTTCTGCATTAAAATTCTACGATATTGGATTTCATCTCCAACTAGTGTTTTTAGTGTGGGAATCTACTATTTGTGTGTGGTTTGATCTCGTAGATTTTGTAGGCGTGTGATCAATTTGGTTGTTTCCTTAGATACTTTAGGATTTTTATTGAAATTTTATTTGATTGCATGTGTTAAAAGTTTCAGTCGTGGCAGAATTACCTAGAAAATCACGTAGAATGCAGGGGAAACCCCTTGAGTATACACCAAGCAAGTTAGAAAAACTAAAATCTGAGAAAGGAAAAACATTGGGGATGGATCAACTGAATAGGGAGAAACATCAATAATCATTCATCTTGAACACAAAGTAGATCAACCTCAACCAGCAAAGGGTTCTTCACAAAAAATTGAAATTTCTGAACTAGTTGAACTTGCTTCTACAACTAGTGAATTATCAACTAGTGAGGCTGAAATTTCTAAACCAGAAACTGAATCTGCTACGTCTGAGCCTGCTTTAGAATTTTTTACTCCAACCCCTCGTCGTCCTGATTCATCGAGAGTAAAGTATCACATTACCGAAAACCTTCCTCCTGGTCTCATTATTATTGAAGAAGTTACTAACACATAGGAAGAAGTTGTTCTTCCTTCAACTCAGGAATCTCTAGATATTAGGCCACGTGAATTGATTTATTATAGTCCTTTCAAACAGGATCCTTGGTATTCTCAGTTGATAGATTTTCTACACAATACTGGTCTAAATTATTCGCCACCCCGAATCCCTTTTTACAGAGGTAGTTACAGACCTCCATTGATCATGTCTGGTGAGTCATCCATGTTTTTTGCATCTCCAGAAACATATTTGTATGGTGGTCCGTCTGTCCCTGTGGGATACCAGTTTCTTTCTGGTACTTTCTCAGGAGAAACTCCTTCTCCTGACAAACGTATACCATCATCTGGTCCAAATGAATCAAATACCGAAAATTTGAACGCGAAACAAATTTACATGATGTCTGGAAACATTCCAAACCCTGACCCTCAAGGTAGTAATTTACCGCTTGGGGGGCAACCTCAAGTTAGTAGTTTACTGCCTGGGGGGAAACCTCAAGGACAGTACATTCCTCAAGGACAGTACATACCTCAAGGTCAGTACATACCTTAGGGTCAATATCAACCTCAAGGACAATACCCAACTCAGGGTCAACAACCTCCTTTAGGGCAACAGTTCTACCCGGAACAACAATTGTTTCAAGGAGGTGGGAATTATCCAGCTAATTATGAAACATATGTTCCAAATTATCAACCTTGTTATGGTCCTTCCTATGCGCAACCTTAAATGGGACCTTCATACCCTAGCGTTAATACGGTGTGGGATCCATCCCAAGTTCAACATAATTTTCAATCTAATGTGAAAGTACCCTATTATCAACCTGGACAACTAATTGGTTACAGTCAAATCCAACAATATGTCCAACCTATCCAAACTTCCGTACAGGTCCCTACATCTAGTACAGTTCAATTCCCTGGTCCGAGTACGCCTAGAACTCCACCGCAAACTACTGCACCAACTTCTGTTCAAGCTACCACACCTATTCCTGGAGTTTCTGCAGCACCTATTTCTACAGCCCCTCAAGTATCACAACAAATACCTATAGTTTTTGGACCACAGCCTGGACCCATAGTTTAGACTACGATTCAGATTCCTGCAGTTCAACCTGGTACAAGTACAATTATAACAAGCCAACCTCAGTTTGTTTATCAACCGTACCAAGGGCAGTATCAATATGGACCTATAGCACAAAATCCAGTATACCAGCATCAAACGTACCCTGGGTACACGTATCAGACACCTACTAAACCCCAGTATGGTTCGGCTAATCTTGGTTATACATGGGGCATTCCGATTCCAAATGCACAGGCTATCCCAGGATATCTTGGATATCCTCCTCCTGGTACTAGTATAGTCCCGCAAGGTTATCAATTTTCTCAAGACCCTAACCATCGATTTCCATTCATAGAAACTTTGGATTTACCTGATTTGTCGCGCCTTACAAATGATCTGATCTATTATCTTCCGTATTAGCTGCCAATGCCAAATAAGTTGCCCAGTGATATCCTGAATTTTGAAGGTAAATCAGGAGAGGACCCTTCAAACCATGTCATGACTTACCACCTTTGGTGTGCATCCAACTCTTTGATTGATTATTCAATTCGATTATGACTGTTTTAGAGAACACTAATAGGTCTGTCTGCAAAATGGTATATTGAACTACCACGTGGCTCCTTAAACAATTTTAATGCTTTAGCCACTGCTTTCTTAACACATTTTCAGTTGCCAGTCATATACGACAATGGCACATAATTATTGACTTCATTAAAACAATCTATGTCTACGTACATATCTGATCACATACATGAATGGAGACATAGAAGACGTTTTGGTGAAAGTTTTTATTCCGGATCAGATCTTGGAAGAATGGTTCATCAAATCATTACTTCCAAAGATCACTGAAGATGTGGCTAAGGGAGGATTTGTTACTGAAGAACAGGTCATTGAGAAAGCTCAGTACATAGACTTCGTATATACACAGTCTGGTACTTTTTACGAAAAAATTCCTGATCTACCACGTCCTGGTTAAATAACTACAACTCCTTCAGGGTCTCATGCTACTGATGGTGTAATTGGTTTAGTTAATACAAATAAATTAAGAAGAAGTCTTCAAAAAATACTTCTCTTATAATAACTTTACCTGATTCACCAAAAGGAGATTCTTCCCTTGAAACTTTTTCCGACATTCACGTTGTGGATTCATCTACAGGTAAAACCAAAATTGGTACTAAGAATAAAGGTAAGAATAAAAGCAAACAGAATTCATCTCCCAAAGAGAAAAATGATAAAAATGAACCGTCTGATGATAAACGAAAACCTCGTTATCCTTGTCTTATCTGTGACGAGGATCACTTTACTAAAGAGTGTCTGCATCGATCAGACTTCTCTAATTTCATCAAAGGTTCGCCCACACCCGCTGTATTGAAGGATCCTTTTCCTACTCAAGATAGCAAAATGATAGGATCTTCTGCACACTCTTCAATAGATATTCTGATGATGTCTCAAGTAATGGTTGTGACTCGATTGCAAGACTATGGAAGTAAAAATCTTGTTACTGGTAAAGAAGTAGAAAATTCTAATTCAACACCAGCTACATCTCCTCCAGTATTGATCCACTGCATATCGAGAAACCTAATCCTGATCTAGTAATTAAACCACCTTCTAAAGGTGCACTTCATAAATCAACTTTCAATCCGCATGCGAGAGCTGCTCAGAA
The DNA here is from genome assembly GCA_034641835.2 of Pinus albicaulis. Lineage (NCBI taxonomy): Eukaryota > Viridiplantae > Streptophyta > Pinopsida > Pinales > Pinaceae > Pinus > Pinus albicaulis. Next base: position 36,937 of record JAXQQM020059311.1, read on the forward strand.
CTACAACATTGTTGAAGACTTGGCGATTTCCCCTTCAGCAATGTTGGCCTTAGAAGTGTTGAAATCATGTCTAACACAGAGGAAATTACTTTTATCAGCTATTGGAGCTATATATCTTCAGGATTTGAACCTTATGGTCTTTGACTTAGAAAATTTTACACCAAGACTCCCTCATCAAATGGATTTTCAGATTTCGATATTAGTAAAAAACATACATTGCTTTCGTACTGTAATTGATGAGGGAGCGTCCACATGAATTATATCGTTAAAATGTTGGAAATCACTCAACCAATCTCCAAAAATCCTTAAAGATTTTGATGTAAGAGGATTCTATTCATATGGAATTTTGCAGGATCTACCTATAGAGGTCGAAGGTAAAACGGTTAATTTAGATGTGGAAGTCGTTGATGCCCCTCTAGATTACAACCTTCTTCTGGGTCGAAGTTGGTCTTATGCTATGACTACTGTCGTGTCATCTGTCTTTCGGTTAATCATGTTTCCTCATCAAGGAAAGATTGTGAAAATCGATCAGCTCTCATATTATTCGTCTGACCCAGATTCTACAGATAGTATCCAGCATATTGGAAAATCGACTATCCCTTATGAAGATGTTGGAGTAGGTTTAATCAAAGATTCCGCTTTCATGGGAAATTTTTCTATACCTCCACCCAACGTACCACGTACTATTTCTAATATCAATATGATTTCATCAAGCACTATTCCATTTGATGACCCTTGGATAGTGCCTTCAGAGTTAGAAATGGACTCATTCAATGACGAGATGCCTTTGAGTCCTTTTGAGATAGCATATCAAGCAGTACAATCATTTTCTAATACACTTTCAACTGATTCTGATCCAATGAATGTGATCAATGAGGATTCATTTTCACCATCAAGCTCAACTATAACATCGATTCTTGATCCCTTTCAACAAGTGTTTTATACTGATGAAAGCATTCATGAATTCTTTTCCATAGATGAATTATCTTGGGATGATCTCCATCATAAGTCATCATTTTTACCTGAGCTTCATAGATTTGAAAATGATTTTTCATCTATTTTTACAATTGAATATGTCAAGGAACCATAGAATCCCATCACGATTAAAAATTTGGATTCTGAGATTAATTTGGGAAACATTTCTACCTCTGTTCCTATTGACATATCAGTTAAACCTGGAGTTGTTGAAAACATTCATATAGGTGCTTCATGTACAGTCGATGAAATTAATACATATAAAGCCCTATTTCAAAAATTTCACGACATATTTTCCTAGTCCTATGAAGAAATGCCAGGAATTGATCCAAAAATTTTCATTCATGAAATAAAGACATACCCGGATGCCAAACCGATTATACAAAGATTACGTTCGATACAACTACAAAAAGTTGCTGCTATTAAAGTTGAAGTTGAAAAAATATTACAAGCAGGATTTATTTATCCAATTCCTTTAACAGATTGGGTATCTAATATAGTTCTTGTTACCAAGAAACAAGGGACTATACGAGTATGTGTCGATTATAGGGATATCAACAAAGCCTGTCCAAAGGACAATTATCCTACCCCCTATATCGATCAAATAATTGATGATTGTACTGGAAATGAAATGTTTTCATTTATGGATGGATTTTCTAGATATAATCAAATAAACATACTCCCTGCCGATCAATCAAAAACGACAATCATTTGTCCTTGGGGAAATTTTTCTTATTGTAAACTACCTTTCGGATTAAAGAATGCTAGGGAAAATTTTCAAAGGGCAATGTCTTACGCTTTTCATGACATTAAACACATTGTGCAGCCTTATTTGGATGATTTACCTGCTCACTCATTGCACAGGGAAGATCATCCTACTCATTTACGAGCAATCTTTATGAGATGTAGGCATTACAGGATTCGTTTGAATTTGCACAAGTGTGTTTTTTGTGTGCAATCTGGATGATTACTGGGATTTTTTGTTTCTAAAGCTGGTATTCATGTCGATCCCTCGAAGGTTGAGGCCATCATTAATTTACCTCCTCCTTCCACACTTTTCCAACTCCAAAGTTTGCAAGGGAAAGCAAACTTTTTCCGTAGATTTATCCAAAACTATGCTGAGTTAACAAAAGGTTTTACCAAGTTGTTGAAACATAATGTTCCTTTTATTTGGGATGAGATTGATGATCGATATTTTGATGCTTTGAAACACGTGTTAACCCATGCACCATTATTGCATCCACCCAATTACAGCCAGGATTACTTTTTATACCTAGCAGCCTCTGATTCCACCATTGGGATGGTATTAGTTCAAGAGGATGAATTTCACAATGAGCATGTGATCTACTATCTAAGTCGAAATCTCAATCCAACCGAGATTAAATATTCACATGTGGAGAAATTGGCCTTGGCAACAGTTCAAGTTGTCCAAAGATTTTTTCATTACATACTGTTACGTAAGACTACTGCTATTTCTAATTGCAACTCAGTGATGTATATTTTGACAAAACAATTACTTGGGGGAAAATAATCGAAATGGATTGTCATCCTACAAGAGTTTGATTTGGAATTCAAAAAATCTAAATAAAAGAAATCCTTAGTGTTCGCAGAAATTATGTGTGACTTCCCAAATACTGAGACGGAAACTGTGGTAGAGCATCCCATTGCAGATGAATCTTTGTTTCTTATTAGTACCTTAGATCCATGGTATGGAGATATAATAATTTATATTCATACCCAAACCTTTCGGCCTGAAATTTCACGTTCAAATCAACGAAAGATCCGTTACCAATCACAGTAATACAATATTGTTGGAGACACACTTTATCGTAAGGGAGCGGATTCTGTTTTTCGACGTTGCCTAACTCATGAAGAGGCTGAAAGGGTTCTAAATGACTGCCACTCTGGAGTGTGTTGTGGTCATATGTATGGGTATGCCACCGCCCAAAATATATTGCGCGCTGGCTATTTTTTTCCGTCATTATTCAAATATTGCATTCTCGCGGTCTGAAAATGCCACAACTATCAGATTTTTGATTGAAAGATGCGTGCACCACCAGCTCCTCTTCACCCCATAATTGTTATTGGTCCTTTTGCAAAATGGGGCATTGATTTCATTACATGTAACCCTCACTCGGCCGGGGGGCATGGGTATATTATTGTCATTGTAGATTACTTTACCAAATGAGCCGAGGCGATGCCTACATTCCCAGCAGATGGAAAAACTGCAGCTACGTTCGTATTCAATCATGTGATTGCTCGTTTTGGTGTACCCAAAGGTATTATCACTCATCATGGACGTCATTTTCATAATATAATGATGACCGAACTTTCTGATCAACTTGGCCTGCGCCATGATAACTCTACTCCATATTACCTGCAAGCTAATGGTCAGGTTGAAGCCATTAATAAAGTTTTAACCACCATGATCAAAAGGATAATCGGAACTCACAAATTGAATTGGCATACCATGCTATTTTCGGCACTATGGGCATATCGAACCTCAGCAAAAAATGCAACAGGGTTCACTCCTTTTCAACTGGTTTACGGTTTAGAAGCTGTGTTACCCATTGAATGCGAAATAACGTCACTCCAATTAGCCATAGATTTACTACTAGCTACCTCTGAAGAGGAAAAATGATTTTTTTACTTAGCACAATTAGATGAGACTCAGGGCACCGCTGCATTAGTAGCTGAAGCTCATAAAAAATGTGTTAAAGCTCAGTATGATCGAAGTGTTACACCTCGTGTTTTTTCAAAAGGTGACCTAGTCTTAGTATATGATCAAGCTAACGATAAGCTAGGAGTTGGGAAATTCGAACCAATGTGGCATGGTCCTTACATTGTCAAGAGAGTGCTTGCAAAAGGGGCTTATGAATTGACTGATTATGACGAGGTTTCTTAGATAAACCCAGAAATGGACTTTATCTGAAGAGATATTATGCTTGATTCTTGTGTGAAGATCTCATTTGTATATTAGTTATTTTTCTAGTTAGATGCCTTAGATTAGATGAGTGTGTCTAGTTTAAGTTTTCTTTTACTACTATCATTGCTTATCTTGATTAATCTTGATATTGTAGATGTCGACATCCATTCAAACGTAGATTGGTTTTGCTGATGGTGCCTATTGTAGTACACGAAATATTTCTTCTGTAGCGTGGGTTATTTATTCACCCACTGATGAGTTAGTTTCTATGCATGGGGTAAGCCTTGGTCAAACAACGAATAATATTACAGAATATAGCGCAGTGATTGAGTTATTATCTGATGTCATTTCATTTTGTATTCGTCATTTTATCATTAGGATAGATTCAGAACTCATTGTATTACATTTAAACAGAGTATACGCAATTAAAAATCCAGTGTTATTGAGATTATTTTTTAAGGTTCGTCTCTTGGAATGAAATTTTGATTACATAGAATATCAAGATATTTCAAGAAATTTAAACACATTGGTTGATGCATTAGCTAATCGTGTTCTAAATAGACATTTGCAACGTTAAAGCAATAAACCAAAACAACATTCGATACATGTTGAACAAGGTAGTCAGAGAAAGTAGTAATATCATAGATAGGAGTTTTTGTTTTCAAAAAATATTACATCGTCTGCGATCATAGGTTTAAAACACCTTATGATCTGAAAGA